>CM031236.1:31007077-31607077 GCA_018340775.1 Taxus wallichiana var. yunnanensis | reverse complement strand
ATGTAAATAAGGATTGTCAATTCCATCGAAACATGAGAAATTAGGCATAATGAAGTATTTTGGGAAAGCAGAATTGTGAATATTTTTAGGAATATGATTTATGTGCAAAGAATTATTGCTAATGGAAGCACAATAGGATTTACTTTCAAGGGTGAGTGTATGAAATTGAGATTGCAAGGTGCAATAGACATGCACGAGGTATAAAAAATCATATGAAGGGATGGTTGGTGAAGTGACATGAATATTGAGAGATTGGATCTTGCCATTGTGAGTGATCTTGGGAATGTGAGAAGTGGATGTGGAAGGAGAAGGAGGTGGAAGAGGAGGAGAAGAACATGGAGGCTCTATGGGAACGCTAGATGTAGACTCAGGAGATACAATGAGAGGTGTACTAGTGGTAGGAGTAGAATCATCATGAGAAATAATTTCAAAAGTAGAAGAAAGAGGAGTAGTAAATTCACATTCAATAGTATTAAGAGAAGTAACATCATCACTAACATGTTCATGATCAAAAGCATAATCAACATCACTATTAGTCATATTTTCACAAGCAAGTATTTCATCAATACTATCATCAAAGATAAAAATAATTAATAAGAGTACTAATATGAGATTTATCATTGCATTCATTAGAAGTAATTTCAAAAGTAGGAAGAGTAGGAGATACAACTTTACATTCAGGTTTGACTACTAAGAGAAACGACATCATGCACATTTAGATTTTCAGCATTAGAAATAGAAATATTGGTATCCATATTGTCACAAGAAAGAATATGATTAAAAATGAATTTACAGTAGTATTATCATGTACTATAAGAGGAGAAGACGATGTATAAGCATGGGAAACTATGGAAGATGAGGAAGAACATGAAGTAAAATTATGGTCGTGGGGAGACTATGCGAATGTTAAGAGTGTCATGGCCCATAGGAAGAGTGTTTTGAAAAGCCACGAGGGGTTCATTAACTAGGCAATATCCTAGCACGTTCATTCATATTGAGGTAATTAAAATTGATAAATCAAATTCAATATACCGGTAGACATTAGGGGTGAAAGGGTTTAATTTATTAATATTTTGAATTAGGTATTGGGGGTAGGTTAGAGAGGTGGGGTTGATTTTAATATTAAACTAAAATATTTGACCCCTAGTTGTTAATTATAAATACCATAAAACCGCAAAAGGATTGTTTTCGTGAAGTTAAATTATATTCTCTTTTTGAATAAGGAAATGTCAATTAGGAGATTATTAACCAAGAAATAATAATATTATAGAAAACTAGGATTGAGTATGCTTTTCAATGCAAATGATATTATTTCACCATCTTAATTATTTGAATAACTATTGATAAATGATTAAAGTTTAACATTAACGTAATTGATAATATGTCTTGAATGGATTCGAAATATATTTCTAGAGAAAAGACATATTAAGAAAATAATAATTGAGTGGAAAACATGATATATTTTCTATTTGATATATTAGGGTAGAAATAAAAAGGGGTAAATAAAATTGTAATGGAAAAATGGGTAAGGTACATGGAAAAAATAGGGGGTATTTTCATTCTAATAATATAATGGGAGGGGTATTATCAATTGAATAATAGGAGGTAAAAATAACATTAAGGGTATTCTTTAATACCCTTCGAATGAATGTGTTATACCATACTTTTACTAAGTGAACCCCGTGTGAAAAGTAAGAAGTTTCAAGAACCGAAGAATCACATTGAGGATTACGATAAAAGTCACGAAATTCGATTCTGCAGAAATATCATAAAAAAGGGTTACAGGCATGTATCAACCATATTATGCTTGGGAGATGAGGACCTCTTTTTAGCCATGAGGGTTTTGGGATCCTAGGGCAAGAAGTTCAAGAAGAACGGGTTCACCAAATGATTTAATAAAATCAATTAAATATAATTGCAGAGTAACTGATATGATAAAATACAATAGATATACAAATGCTAAGCACTCAAACAATGCAAAGCTATAAGTAAATAGGATAGACAGATGACTTAGCTACATCCTACGTAAGATGGAACTGGTTCAGTGCAAGCGGTGTAAATTGCTGAAAAATATTGGAACAGTGTCGCACCCGATCTCTCAAAATCAAGAACCCGAGAAAGATATCGAACATATTCACCTAGTACTTTGAACAGGGGTTCCTAGGTGTTGGTGACTATTCCTAGTGCGCCCGGTGACCGTGTAGAATCTTAGAACATGCTTTCTTCGTGTCGTTAGGTTTCACTTTGCCACTTTATGTCACCACCGATATTCACTCTTTGATGGCCAAGGACACATGTAACCCGCAAAGTAAATCCTAGCTACCTACACAAGCTCACAAACACATCAAATCGAAATAAAAATGTAATATGTGAAGTCGATCGACCCCCACGGCCATCCGATGAGTTATCTTATGACCGAGTGTTGTACTACATTCTAGAAACCATGTAGTTCTTTGTGCTTGTGTTTGAAATAACGCCCTTAGGTTGTCCTCACGCCAATGATGCCAAGATAGCGGGCTTGTAGCTAGACAAGATGAAAATGTGCAAAATGGAATTGAGCACTTCCCCTTCCTATGCGCAAAGTATGCATCCCAAAAATGTAGTCCCTTTGATGGTAGTGATAGTATATAGATGTGATTGCCTTTAGAATTGTTATCCCGAATAATAGTGTGTATGTTGTGTATATATATGGATCTCTTGTTTGAATTTTGACAACAAAGTGATCCAAAAGGTCGACTATGATCTTAGGATAAGGACAAGAAAACTAAAAAGGCCGACCACAAATGTCAAAATAAGTAAAAAGAGTAAACAAGATAGAAACACCCAAAATAGACATAGGTGCATGGGCGCAAGTGTCTAGGGTGGGCACTAGTGTCCCTAAATAAATTACGACATATGTGAAAAGACAGACGAACGGGGATCCTTTTGACTGACCGGAGCGGATACAAAAATGATAGATGTGGAAGAGAAGTATTGTAAAAATTAATCAAATACATAGATGGACAAGAGATAATGTCACCAATGAATACTTTTCTTGCTTAAGATCCATGCATATAAAAAAACGACTCGATGGCATAATAAAATAGTAATATGTGCATGATTTTGTGTCTACAAAGGGATGCACATATGCACAAAAGGAAGATTTTATATGTTGGTCAAGCTTTTCTATTTTGTATTTTATATTTTTATGGCATTAATTTTTTTAATTATAGTCAAATTAATTTGCTATATAAGGCAAGGATATGAACGAAACGTCATAAATAAAAAGGTTAGAATTAAAATCTTGCATGTCCCACACATATTCCATAGTGCATTCTTCCCTCCCAAACATAATCACTTATATTTTATCCATTGTATCATCTTGATCTCGCTCGCATTATTTACATGAGTGTAATTTATACTTAAAGTGGCCAAAATAAAAAAATCCAAAAATCTAATATGTTTGAGGGTCAAAACCTATACTTTTTTAATATTAGATTTAATATACTAAATTTGATAGATTGGTTTACTTTTAATAAAAAGAGAAATGGAGAGTTGATAAATTTGGGAAAATATTATGGCCTATATGTACGTCTTATTAAAATATATTTTGTATCAAGGAGAAAATAAAGAGAGAATCTTTCAGGGGAGGATATGATCTGCCAAGTGTTGCAGAAGAAAGCCGTAAACTCAAAATATCAAAGCTAAAATCCGTTTTCACTAGAAAAAATCAATCTAGAGCCTTTTTTTGGAAGAAAAATCATTCCACGATAATATTTGAAACCAAGCTCGCCAAAATTTTGCGAGAAGAGAGTAACGAAACCAAAAAAATCAATGAAAAATAAGTTTTTGCCAAAAGAAATTTGATCTAGACTAATTTTTCGAAAGGAAATTAATCCCATGGCCAAGGAACTTGAAATCGGGCTATTTCTTGCAACAATGTTCAAGAACCCGCAATAAGGGGCACATGGAAAGATGGTGACAGGGGATGTTGTTCGAGGGGTTTCTCTGTGGTAACGAAGACCTATTCTCAAATTTAATATACAAAATTTTATAGATTGGTTTACTATTATTATTTTTAAATGAAAGGTGACAAATTTGGGAAGATATTTAGACATATATGTAGATCTTATTAACAAATATTCCATATCAAAGAGAAAATAAGGAGATAATCTTTCTGGGGTGGATATGATTTAAAAAGTATTAAGTAGCATGTACCCACATAAAAACAATAAGAATGTGTTTCAAAAGGAATAAACTTCAAAAGGAGTGCCGAGAAAGACGGTGGAAGTGATGTCGGTGTCGCTTTATAAAGGGATCACTAAATTAGCAAAGTGAAAGGAACGTAATTTTAGTCAGCGATTTAAACTCATCACCATATTTAGAAACACAAAGTCAAAGAGGGAAAATAAAGAAAATGTTAGCATTGAGACCAATCACATATCTAAATACAAAATTACATATAAATACGCATATTGATGTTTGTTAAAATAAACATACAAAAATATTATTATTTTTATCTATATTGTATTGAAAACTTACCATAAAAAAAAAATTGTTTAACTCACATAAGTGGAAGTCAACTATAAGGCATATGGGGTATAATCAATAGCCCATGTTAATTGACAACCTAGTATTAATATGATAGGGTAAATTGTCATAGCCTTACAAAAAGATTAGTAGACTGTTTCTGGTGTCAATAATAATATTTGAGGCTCTTAGTATATACAAAAGTGCATAAATCCGAGATTAAATAAAAACTCTTTTAGAATTATGTAGAAAGAAAATATAACTATTAAACCACCACACAAATTTTTTTAAGGGAAAAGGCAACATGCTAACTAAAATGCCTCTTCTACGTATCAATATCCTACCATTTGCAAGGGAGGGACAAGATTAGTTTTCCTTTTTCAGCTAAGGTTGCCTGCATGCATAAATAATAAAGCATTTCATTTACGGTCAAGGTCGCCTGAACACACAAACCGAAAACCATAAAAATTATGGATACCGAGGATCCAAATCCATCATTTCAAAGAAAAACCAAACACAAATGCATCAATTTCAAACGTGACAGTATTTCCCCGCGCTCCATGCTAACAAAACACACGCTCAGGTTCAACTGTAACACACCTTCTGAAAGACTTTTTCATTGAAAAACAACGACAAATTGTTTTAGTGATTAGGGTTCTAAAACGGTACTCTTCTATGGACCATGTGAACATTTGCTATTAAATTTGTACGTCAATGACCAAACAAACTATAATGTTGATATCTCTGCAAACCGAGACTCTTTTTAACTGTGCAAACGCCTTTGGCGTAATAATTTTTGTATATTTGATTTTATTGATTTACCGCATAAGCCATTGGTTATTCAAGAAAATATACATTTTCAACTGCTTAAGTTTTTACACCAAATAAATTTTGATCACACACACATCTATACACTTATGTATGATCACTCACCGAACAAATATGATGATAACGGTTGATTAAAATTTGTTCTATTATTAAAAAAATACTCAATATTAAAATAATACCAATTGTAATTTTCTATAAATTTTCATTTTCTCATCTAATGATGATACTTCGCTCATCTCTTTTTTCAAAGATTGACGAAGGAAATTATATTTCCTTTCCAATCTTTGTTTCTTTTTCTCTCTTTCAATGAGACTTTTTCTTGCCATAATTATTCAAGTTAATCAGTTATGTTTTTCATGGCTCTAAGCAGGCCGATATTATGATCGATCGTACGTAAATGTAACTCGCTATTCAAACAACTATTCAGAGTTCCTAGAGCTCTTTGTACAGCTTGGCGAGAAATTTGCTGTCGGACCTGTTCAATTGCTCTTTGTTGTTCAAAGTATGTTTGATCTTTTTATCAAAATGAGTTCGATCGGGAAAAGATCCATACAACAACGATCGTGAATGATAAAATTGTTTCAGAAGCGAAACTAAAAAGGATTCACATTCATATACATAAGAATTCCACAGGAACAGGGAGAACCCCTCAATTTTTAATATATTTTTATTCCAAGACGTCGTAGAGAATTTCGAATTTTGAACCTTTCATACGGCTTAAACAAGAACACCCAAATACCTTTACAAACAAAGGTATATCCTTTGTAAAATAGAAAGATGCTTCATACTTCATTCCTTGGGAATATGAAGAATAGGATTCATAATAATCCATGGCGAAGGGAACTCCCAAATATTGGGTATCTGTGGTCAGACCGGGTCGAATACTTTATGAAATAAGCGGAGTATCAGAAACTATAGCTAGAAGAGCTTTTCAAGTCGTAGCATACAAAATGCCTATACATACTCAATTTCTTGTTAGTTCGCCAGACCGAATGAAATAGATATTTTTGGCTTAAAAGTTTAATGCCAAGGCAACAAATCAAATCTTTTGGAGGAAGATCGAGAAATAATCAAAAATAAAATTGTTCTACAAACACTAATTGGTCGTGTGTTAGCAGACGATATATATATAAATGGGAGATGTATTGCCATGCGTAATCAAGATATTGGGATTAAACTTGCCAATCAATTACAAAACCTAATCATCTCTTAGAGGAGCATGCATAATGGCATGCACATTTTTGAAGGAACTTCTTTAATTGTTGGATTGGCACTACATTAAGACGAAAATAATTATATTAGACACACTAATAGAATAGAGGATCATACGCTTATCTATGAATGATAGTAACAAAAAAACAAAATTATATTATTCGTTAAAAATTATAATTTTTCTAATTTATCAAAAATTATATTAAACTTCCAAGTTTTCATTTTTACGAGCAGAACTTTTTGTTCCTCGCGAACTCGTGAAAAGGATTTATATTACTTACGCTTTAGAAAGAAGAGAAGTATTAAGGGATGTTACAATAATAACGATAAAGTCTATATCAAGAAGAAAAAAGATTAGGAACATAGCCCTAGGACTAAAATATCAAATTGTGGAGGATGACGATGACGATAATAGTGATTTGCCTCCTACCATGAAGAAGAAAAAAAAAGAACATCAAAGTCCTCTGGTATTTTAAACTCTTCAAAGTCATTCATATTAAGAAGACGCGTTCTAAATATGTCTGGAGGAAAAAGGTCACCAAGTTTTCTTGCTTTTTTTGCTTTTTTTCTAATTTCTGGGAAAAGCCAAAATTGAAATTTGTAATAGGGCCTTCTTGGATTAATTTCTTTTGATCAATCAAGAAATCCGCCATTACAGATACACTATTATCTATGAAGTGGTTAAGAAGATTATTTCGACGGATTCAAGGTCCAATTATGAAAACCTTGAAAAAAGAGGATAAATCGGAAAATAGCCGCTACACCAAAACTAGGTGCAAAAAACCAACCAGACTGGCCTAATGGATAGATCAAGAATACAGAAACAAAAACAACAAGGATAAGCAATAAGTAAAACTTATTACTGTTATTACCATTATCTGGATTTCACGGATCCTAATTTGGATTCGATCATAGAAATAACTCTCTTGGAATGCAACGAAGTTACCAATCCCTTTTACCCAGGTTTTAAACTTCCTTTTTTTGGGAAGAAAATTGGGACAGAGACACATTTGTGATTCATTTTTTACATGGCAGATCGAAAAATTAATCTGCATGGCCTAAGCAATAGTTCAAGTCACACACTCCCATAATCCCTTGTCTCCATCTAAGATAGGGATTATGTCCTCTTTTTGGGTTTTGGGAAAAAGTAGACTAATCTCTACTCTATGAGATCAAATCTCAAGTTATTGTAAAATGAAGGGAAAATAAATCATGAAAGTAAATATCCTCACATTTATTGTTGTTGCATTGTTCATTTCGGTCCCTCGGTTCACAGAATCTAACATATTTTGTAAAAGCATATTTTGTACTTCGTCTCTTAATTGTTCAATTTCTTTATCTTTTTTTATCTTTATATTTTCGTTTTTGGATGAACAAGTCAGTAAATCCTATATAAATGTGCACCTAAATCAAATTAGTTGAATAGATTAGAATAATCTATTCTTATTAAAATCAAGAAATTTCCTTAATCAAATAACCATTCCATTATTCTATTTCATAGCCGATGATAGTGAAATAATTTAGGAATCGGTCATTGAACCAAAATCATTGGAAAAACATCATGATTATGGGAATGTACATGCGAAGAAAAAATTACGCTCGATTGATCGAGATATGGCATGCTACCAATGAATATTTAAGACGAGAAATGAATCTTGGTCATTCTCTATCAGAATGGTTAAAATTATTTATGAAGAAATGATCCCTTCCAACCCGAAAACTCAAAGTATAATCTTGCCAAATAATTTCGATTATCTATGTTACGTAGAATATTTTACGGATATAAGGTTTTGAATGTCCCGAATCCTTATTTTAAGGATTCAGGATCACGCGAAATTTTTATTATGATCTGTCTCTTTCTACCAATCATAGGTATTGGTCTTTACCCCGATCTAGTTCTATTTCTATACCATTATAAGGTAGAAGCTATTTTCTCGGTTGTGTCCGCGAATTGGAAATATAGCTTAATAAAGTAAGTAAGTCTACTAAAAAACAGTTCTTTTCTTTTGTATTAGTTAATGATAACCTTCCGTTGGCTCAACAAATTTTTATTTTTGACTTAATGTATTAGCATTAGTTATCTTTTTGTCCATCACCCAATGATGGAAGATCAGTATATCTTTGAGCAGGTAACCAACCTGATACCTTGATGGATTGGCGTTTTAATTCTAGATTGAGTTGAGAAGCCACATTCTTTGCTAAAAAGCATAAGCCGAAAAGACAATATGTGCCTTGGCCACACCTTCATAACTCCAAATACCGGATTAGATACAGCTTCTCCAGCTTATACTCCATCCACCCCATGAATCCTTTATTCCTAGACGAGTCATAAAAGGTATAACAAACATACCTTATCTCCTTGGATAGTGATCGTGACATTTTGATGTACGTTTGAAAAAGATTCGATATAGGCGTATCTGAATCGATGTAGGGGATAGAGTCAAGGTCGAATACTCTCCTTACGATAAGAATATAGGTCGTATCATTTATAGATATCATAGGATAGGAATAGATATTGAGAGAAGATGGCTTATATTTAGATGTACTCCTAGAAGATGGTTTATATTTAGATGTATTCCGAGAAGACGGCTTATATTTAGATGTATTCCGAGAAGATGGCTTATATTTAGATGTATTTTGAGAATATGGAGGTGATCCATCCACACCTTCCAAAGTACGGATACCTTGCTACGACTTCACTGTCACTAGTCGTGCCTTGGGCACCCTCCTTATGGTTAAGGTAATGACTTAGAACCGTCTTCGAATAAAGTATTTTCCACGGTAGCACCGTGAATAGCACATAGAAGAGCAGCACCCAATACTCCGGCAACTCCCATCATATGAAATGGATTCAAGGTCCAATTATGAAAACCTTGAAAAAAGAGGATAAATCGGAAAATAGCCTCTGAATGGTAAAAGCACCCAACTCATAATTGGGAAGTCGCGGGTTCAATTCCTGCTGGATGCATAATAAGCATTTATTATGCTCTGTTTGCAATAAATGTTTAGACAGATGATTACTGGAGATAAGATTTCATTGACCATTCTAATTTATGAAATGATCAATTCAAAAGATTGGACCAATAAAAAAAGAATCGCGCTCTGTAGGATTTGAACCTACGGCATCAGGTTTTGGAGACCTGCGTTCTCTATGCACTACTTCATCTACCAAAATCCTCGAGTAGATGGGATAAGATATCACATATTCTATAAACTAACCCATGTTGCCCCTTTGGGCATAGTAAGCATACTATGCCCAATGATAGACCTGCAACACTTTATCAATTTCTCAATATGCGTCTAAAGGAGGGCTGTGGTGGTGGTTGACCACCACCTCTTGCCCAGGAAGCTTTCGGGAAATAAAAGGATTGCTATCATGACCTTTTATACCTATAATATAACCTGTATTATACATAGGAAGGCGAGGAGGTGGGTTGTCCCACTAGTCTCGAAGAAACCTTTGCATTGAATTTTTGGTTACCAATCATATCTTTTTAATACGAAAATACGAGGGTAAAGGATGCATTCCTTTATGCATATCCGATTTTATTTCATAAATATTTGATTTTGATAATATCATTGATCATTCAATATTAATAGATCATTAATGAACATAAAAAATTTTCATCTCAATAATTGTTCTCAATTCAATTAGTAAAATTAGAAGTAGACTATTAGTCTTATTAAAGTCCACTTCTACCCCATACTACGAGTGAAATAGAAAACGTAAAAACTACCATTAGAGCAGCCCAAGCGATATCGACTATATCCATATGAATCCCTCTATAAAAAATTATTATTATTATTTCAAATCCAATTTTAAAAAACCTATTAATTGACCATAATCATTTCCGTAATCATTATAATAATTTTTGCATTGTTGATTTTATTGATTTAGTCATGGTTATTCAAGAAAATCTACATTTTCAATAACCTAATTTTTTTACACCAAACCCTTTTCTTGTGTGGTTAACATTATTAACATAAGAAAATCTATTTTTTAATTCTTTTTTTTTTTTTCAAATCATACATTTAAAATTCTTGATATATTAAACATATGCTAGTATTGTCAAACATCTATGTGATCAAAACAATTTTGTTTTGTCACCTACAATTGTCAAATAAATTGTCAATGACTTAGTTCAATTTTTACACAAATAAAGAGTATTACATTGTTTTTCTTTCCATTATTTTTTTACATGTTAGACATGAACAAAATTATCTTAAATTTTTAATTAATGACAAAGATGTCACTTGCTTAAAAACCAAAAATATATATTCAATGTATGTTTTACAAGAAGCTTAAAAGCTTTAAATTTAATAGTCACCTATATCTGTCAAACAATTTTTCAAAGACCATGCTAAGTTCTTACACAACTAAAGAGAAATACATCATTTTTCTTTTCCATTATTTTATTTTTTACATATTGATGTATAAAAACTATCTTAAGTTGTTAATTAATGACAAAGATGTCACTTGCTTAAAAATTAAAATATATATATTAAATGTATGTTTTCTTAAAATCTTTAAATTTAATAGTCACCTATGTCTCACAACCAAATTTTCAAATACCATTTTCAATTCTTACATAGTTCAAGAAAAATACCCAACATCATCCATTTTCAACGAATAATTTATCTCTTCCCATCAATTAATATGCACCCAAAATCCAACACCCAACAAATCATCGCACCAAACACCAAATGATTCTAAAAATCTAAAATAATAAAAATTATTTTTGGGTATGGCCATATAACTTCACAGAACAAGAAATCAAATTTATATTTTTCTATGAATAAATAAAACTTCAAATTTAAAAATATTTAATTTCTAATCTTTACATGCAAACACTCATCGCTACCCAACAATCGCCCATCAAAAATTAACATTTATTAATTAAACTACAAATTAAAAAATATAATTTCTACCCTTTACCTGCAAACACTCGTCGTTGCACTAGTCTTCACACCAATCATCCAACAATGCCACCACTAAGCACCCAACGGTCACCACCTCCAAGCACCTAATAATCATTGTACCACTTCACAATGTTCGGCCATAATACCAAATGGCCCAAAAAAGGGTTTATAAATATTTTCTAGGTTGCAATTGTAAATGTTATGGCCATAAGGGTTATAGTCGTAGACACAAAATCACACACTTTGGGTAATTATTTAGTCTCGATTACATACTACTATTTACATGATTCCTAAGTACGAAAAACAATAATTAACCCACATCTTTGGCAATCTTTCGTTGCTTTTTGTTGCTACTTCGAGCTTACACCTTTATTGGCCTAGTCTGTCTTTTCACACTTCGATTTACTCTTTTTGAACTAGAATTCCTAGCTAGGACGCCACTGTGCACCCTTGTCCCTTCCAGGTGCCCCAATCCTCTTTGTACTTTACTCACACTTTTGGGTCCTTTCTAGCCATTTGAGCATCTTATCTTTTTGGTAGTCGGCCTTTTTGGGGTTAATTACGAAATTCAAGTGAAGGAATCATATAAATATAAAGTTATGTGATCATAATAAAGGACCAAGCACTAAGCACTAGCTATCACCACCTAAGGTTGCATCCATTAAGGCATCTAGAGCTCTATTTGCATCCATCTAGCTCCATCATAAGGGATAAAGCTTGTATTCAACATCGCACTTCATAGGAGGAGTTTATTCTATTTCATGCACACATTATTTACATTCTACATCTAGCTACTTTCTTGCTACTTCAAGTGTGACACGTACAAGAGAAACCTAGGGCACAATTCCACACACACACACATACGTAACTACATTGGAGTCCGAGATGTAGTCAATGAACGATCAGATTGTATGACCACCATTGTTGCATCTAAGGATAGTCGACCCCTTCATATGCAACTTTCTTATTTATAGTTTTGATGCTTTTTTGGGAAGTTTTACAGATGGTTATTTCATTCCAGATTTATAGTGACATCCAACGAATTTCATCGACATACACACGATAAGAAGCAAACAAGTGCGAAGCTCCACCAACCCTATCATAACTAGGTTCCGGCCATTTTCACGAGACTGTGGTGCCCGAGGTGAGACCGATCACCCCCCGAACCCCCATCCCTCTCTAGGTTCCCCATTCCAGCTAGATCACTCAAATATGCATTTTCTCAAGCTTGTGTGTGACGGTCTCACATTCTTGTTCAACCAATCTTCACTGCAAAAAAATCCTACAACCTATTCGAATTAGCTAAGGATCCTCTAAACTCTTTTCACATAAGGGTTTCCACATTTCATTGTTTAGTTTTCTTGAGTTATTTCCTTCATTTATTTATTCATTATTTACTGTAAACTTGCATTAGATTAGGCTATTATTTACATTTTAGCATAATCAATGGCCATAACCATGGCTTCCACATAGGACCGCGTCATCTTACTCAAGTTACATTCATAACATTTACGACCGTATCCTATGTAACCCCACCACTTGGCATGCATCCCCTATAGATGTCATTAAGTGGGTCACAACTTTGTGCACCCACTCACATGCTTTTTTTTATAGGTAAGGATACAAAATCCTTTGATTCATTATAAAATTATTTATATAATTCTTACAAATATCTTAAATACATCCATTTGAAAAATGCCTTAATATATCTATTTCAAGGCACTTATCTTGGATTTGTCACATGCCTCATTGATTAATAACTCAATTACGTTGCATGAATTTCTCACTAACTAGTGATAAATAGCCTCAATCTAGCTTCACCATTACAACGAGTTCAAAAACTATTTTCGAACACAAAAACATGCTCCAAAATCTACTATATTACCAAGATATTACTATTTTTCAATCAAATTCTCAAAGTAATAGGGAGAATCTTCCAAAAATAGTCAAATGGATGTCAAATTTAAAGTCACAACTACTTTATGATAGCCAATTGGAGATCAAATTGATCTAAGACATTATTTGTTAACTAATAAACATTTCAATCCACCAACCCTCGCTTTTGTTGTAGTTACCTCTTGATGTAATTACACTAGCGACATGCATTCTATCAAATTAAAGGTCCCTAAATAAATGTCTTGTCAATGAGGTGGATGACCCAAAATGGTTAATCAAAACTAACTCAATTTCTAGTTTTTATGGATACCTAATTATTTCATCTCAAATTCATGTTATACATTATATTTTGGCATATAAAAACTCTAAAATTGCTTAGGAATGCATAACGGTTCTATTCCATTGATTTTGCATCGAAATTCATCATTTCTTAATTTTTGTCATTTTTCCCATAAACGTAAAAATTGGCTTAATATTGAAGAAATGAGAATGAAATTTGAATTATGAGGTTCAAATTAATCAGTAAAAAAATCCTAGATACCCCGCTTAACCATTTTATCAATTTCGGGTATTTTACTGGGTAATCTCCATTTCATAAACGATTAAAATGACATAAAAACTTAAAATTTGGATCATGAACTGATTAAAAACAAAAATAAGAATAAATCAGATACAAAATACTCTTGATTGATAATGGAGTCTTTTTTTGATACTTTTTCAATGATGTCAAGTTGGTCAAGGTGAGTTTGGAGTGTAGTCATTGATATCAAGATAATAGTGTTATGCATGGTTGATGTCAAAATGGAGATTGTGCCTTATTGGTGCCAGGAGTGATAAGGAGAGGTTGTTGTGAGTTTTAATTGATGAAAAATGATGCCTACTTATGATTTCAATATCTACATGATGGATGTTAATTTTTGTCATGTCATTTTGACTACATAGAGAGAGAATTTGAATGAAAAGTGAAGAAATCGGAGTCCTAATGAGGTGTGTGTCTCAACTTCCAAGGTAAGTGTGATCATGTGAGTATTTTTAGAGGTGTAACATGTTATCCTAGGCATGTTCATGTATTTTTAGGTCATGGCCTAAAGTAGAAAGCATGAAAGTTAGTCTTGAGGTCTGAACCTAGGGAATCCTTGAGATTCTCCCGTCCTAATGAGGTAGTTTGATCATTTTTCGGTGCCGGTATGCCAATGTGAGTATGGGAAGTTGTTATTCATATTTATAAAGGTATGTGGAAAAAATTGTAGGTGTTGTTTTGGAGTATAAAGCAACATATTGAGTTTTTGGTAAAACCGAGTTCGCTCAAGGTCAACTTTGTTATGCTCGTCACGGTACATTAATCTTCTCGCATGGTAGCCATACCACCATGCCTCCTCCTTTCCAATGTTTTTCAAAACTTGGATATTTCCTTAAGAAAAAGGAGATGAGTTCTAATCCATATGGAAACTCATCTCCCATATCAACCAAATGAGGGGAGGATAATATAAATCCCATCACGGCTTTTCCATCAAGACATGTGGGAGCAAGAGGAGTTCCTAACTATTTCCCAACACTCCAAAATTCATCCCCAAGGGTGATGGATGGAGAAACCAAAAACAATTTCAAACACACCACAAATACAACATGCATTCCTACACCCCAAAAAAGGAAACCAAACAACAAGGTTCATTCACAACATTAAAAAAGCTAAGCGGTGTGAGGCCTACCTCACAAGATAAAAGATACCAATTCCAAATAAAATCCAATCCTTCCAATATCTTTGATCCTCCAAGCTCCCTAAACTCTCCAAAATGAAAATGAACCAAGAAGTTCCAACCCCCTCCAAAATGAAGGCTTAAGTAAGAAGAAGCTAAGAGACACCAATGTATGGGATGGTGACATGTGTCGCCATCCTCTTCTCAAATCCATGCCACCCCAATTCCCTTTCATGAATAAGACAAGAATCATAATGGAGGAGAATCTCAAAAAAATAAAAATAAAACAAAATAAAATCCTCTCCCAATTCCCAAGTGGCTCACAAAACAACTCATAAATGAAGATGGGGACAAGAGAGGGTCAAAAGGGAGGAAAAACCCTTTTAAACCTTGGAAAGAGTCTCCATACCCATAGGTAGGGTCCAAGGGGTCCATTTTGGTTTAAGAGTGACCCTAACTTATAAACCACCCTCCCAAAATTTCACTTTTAGGCCAAATTTGGGATTTGGGAAAAGTGGCACATTTAGAGAGGTGGTGGGGCCCACCTAGTCCATGATTAGGTGGCCTAACCATCCTTAAACAAGATAAAATTGATTTATTCATCCTAGTCCAAGTAGGGAAAAATTAACACATAAAATTGGCTTAACACATTATTAGGATAATTAATACCAAATTGATTTCAAAGGAGATAACAAGTTAGGGTGACCCAAGCCCAAATCACAAAAATACATACAAGGATGATGGATTTCTTATTTCCATCATGGCCAAAGACAAGCAAAGTTAGGACAATCAAACAATAGGTGAATATTAGGCCCAAACGGCCTATTGCAAATAATTGTCGATAATTGAGGCCTTGAGCCATCGGATATTTCAGCGAAATGTAGATTTTATTCATCGAGACAAGTTTGTTATTTTTTTATTTCATGACACCAAGGCTTTTGATCGATGACATTTAATTTGATAGGTAAGACATAGACATGAATGGAATGTTGAAAATTAAAAAGTGGGAACTAAATACTTGCATTTTCCACACCTATTCCACACCGTAAATTGTTCTTACCCAAACAATATTTGCTATATGTTCTTTCACTTAATTGTCTAAACCTCATGCACATTATTCATGTGATAGCAATGCGAGCTTAAAGGATCCAAAATAAAAATTGGAAAGAATTTAATAGGGGCCAAGTTTGAAACCCAATGACACTTTGCTTGCTTCTTATAATACTTTATAAACATGCTTTTCAGTTTCAAGCTCGGGTAATTAAAAAAATCGTGTGATTCAAGAACAATCATTGATAATTGAGCCCCTCAAGGGTGATTTAATAAAATCTGAATTAAATATAACTACAGAGTAACTGATATAATAAAATACAATAGATATACAAAATATAAGTACTTAAACAATGCAAAACTATAAGTAAATAGGAGAGATAAATGACTTAGTTGAATCCTGTGCAATATGGAACTGGTTTGGGTAGTGTAAAGTGTTGAACAGGATTGGAACAATGTCGCAACTTCTCTCTATAAATTGGGAACCTAAGAAAGATGTTGGACACATGTGTCCGTGTTGTATAGGGACACATGGGTTCTGGTGACTATTCCTGGGTGTTGGTAACTATGCAGAAGCTCAAAATCTTCTTTCTTTTGTGTCATTAGGGTTTCACTATCACTTTATGTCAGTTGCTTGATATTCACTATTTGATCATCAATGATACCTGTAACCTATAAAATAAACCCTAGCTACCTGCACAAGCTCACAAACACATCAAATCGGAATGAAAAATGTAATATGTGAAGTCGATCGACCTCGACGGTCACTCGATGAGTGAACTTATGACTAAGCATTGCACTACATTTTAGACTTCATGTAGTTCTTTTTTCTTTTGTGTAAAATAGTGTCCTTAGGTTTCCCTCGCTTGAATTATGCCAAGATAGTGGGGTTATAGCTAGATAATATGCAAATGTGCAAAATGGGATTGAGCACTTCCCCTTCCTATGTAGTGTATACAGCCCAAAAATGCAGTCCCTTTGATGGTAATGATAGTATGTAGATGTGATTGCCCCTTAGAATTGTTATCCCAAATAATAATGTGTATGTTGTGTATATGTATGGATCTCTTGTTTGAATTTTGATAATATTGACCCAAAAAGCCGACTATGAGCTCGGGATAAGGACAAGAAAACTAAAAAGGCCGACCAAAAATGTAAAAATAAAGAGTAAACAAGAGAAACGCCCATAATGGACACAATTACCCTCGCGCAAGTGTCAGGGTGGGCGTAAGTGTCTAGGGTGGGCGCTAGTGTCCTAGAATAAATGATGACACATGCAAAAAGATAAACATACACGGATACTCGTGACTTGACCGTAAAGTGGATATATAAGTTATAGATGTGGAAGAGAAGTACAATAAAAATCAATCAAGGACATAGATGGACAACAAATGGTGTCACTAGTGAATATGTTTCCTTCTTAAGATACATGCATATAAACGACACAATGATGGCATAGTAAAATAACAATATGCGTGTGATTTTGTGTCTACGTTTTCCCCCTTATGTTATTTGAATGAAATTCAAGTAGTGTAAAGGAAGTAAGGAACATACCTGTATAGAGTTCGGAGAAGCCATGTTGCTGAAGTACGTGTAGAATGTAGAAACTTGTAGCGTGGAAAATCATGGATCAAATTTTTGACCCATGTGGTGTAAGTGGAGATAGAAAATTGTCATAAGGAGTACTTGGAGAAATAGTTGAAATGATTTTGGAGACTTTGGAGATTTTGAATTATTTTCAAAGGAGATTGAAGAGGTAGGGAGTGATCAATTCCCAACCCAATTTGTTTGTAAATAGGATGATTTGGGCATCTTTCCTCCAGAAGAAGAGTGTTGGGGAGAGAGGTCTAGTTTTACTCTCCATCCATGAATGTATCCGCAAAAGGTCCAACTGCTACAAAATAGATAGAAATCAAATTTAGTTCCATTTGGAAAAGTGTTTGTTTCGATTGAAGAACCCATATAGGAGCAATACTGAGAAAAGTCAATGACATCTCATTTCCACCACTCCCATGGTAACAGTGTTCCAATTTAAGAAATTCTATATGGCTTCCAAGTTAGGTCATCTGGAAGCAATAGTAATATAATGTAGCTCCCAAGTTAGGTCATATGGAAGCGATAGTAATGTAATGTAGCTCCTAAGTTATGTCATCTATGAGGGATAGTAAAATATGCCTATTAAACCGGTTGATTCATTTGCTTTGAATGGTAGAAGATTTCTTTGAGATTATGTACTTAGTAATTTACTCATGGAGAGATTTTTGCTTTTCCCCTAGATTAGGTCATTTGGGGGAATAAATTTGGACCAGTAGAAAGTATTGAAAGATTGTTCCTTTGTTCGAATGAGATCATAACAAGTTGTAATAGTAATATGATAGGAGTGTTGATTGAATATATTGTAACATGATAGGGATTATGATACGATCTTGATTGTATGACCCCCTTTCGGTGAAATGGTGAAGGGTAGAGAAATGAGGAATGAGCTAAAAGTAAAATGTGTAAAGCGAAATAATGGTAAAGGAGAAATAATATTAGATAGTGTTGTCAAAGTATATGTAGATAATGAGTAGTACATGTTCTACAGGTGTGACTATGAGATGTTGAAGTTTGTACGGTACTATGTGAAAGGAAATTTTGATCCGTATAGTGCATATGTTGAGACAAACAGAGTTACGAGGCTCAAGATAAGAGCAAACTGTGTGCCATGTATTAGTTGCACAAGTGGTCATAAATAGTAACTATAGTATGTGAAAAGTGGGATTACTATATATAGTAAGAGTGAAAAGTGAATAGTATTTTCATTTTACAAAGATCGGGTGAAATTTGGAGCTCTAAGCTGTGAGGATGACACACGTTAGAGAAGCGAGTTTGACTAGATTTGAGAGAGTAGCGGCAATAATGGCTTCACAGATGACCGATGAGTTGGTAAGTGTGATTGTTTGTGGAAACTTTTGTCGAATATGTATGTTTTTGTCAATTTTAGAAAAAAATGCATTTTTGAATTTTTGACGTTTCGACCTAGGTGAAAGTGGCCAAGGATTTTCTATCCCTACGCATACACTTTAGCACCTAGTGGCGAAGCGCTAGTGACCTAATTTTGGGTGCCCGTGACTTGCCCCTTAGCCTAGCTAGTGTCCCGGAATAGGGATTGGGCAATGTATAGTGATGTTGATATTCTAATCACTTTGATGCTATGATAAGTGATTTTTTCAAGTATGTATAGTGTACTAATGGAAGATTTTTTTAGGTCATTGTGTTGTGTAGAGGGATATACACTCGAGAGGGTTTCACGTGGGCCACCCTTTGAGTAATTTTCTTACTTTGGGCTTGTCGGACATTGAGTTAGATATATTGGTGCAGTATTCGGCTTATGACACATTGCTAGATTGGGGAAGTACTCCATAATATTCCTATATTAACTACTTTGTGTAATAGATGATGCACGAGATACATGTACTTTCCGGTTTCCTACTGGTGAGATGACGGTAACCCTAGAGGATGTATACATGATATTACAATTACCTATTGTAGGAGAGAGAGCACAAGTGATGACTGTAGTGAATGCCCATAGTCAGATGAGGAAAGTGAGGCGGTATTTCACGAGCACACGAGTAAAGAAAGAGAATCATATCAGCTTAGATGCTATAGTGATATATAGTGTTGTGTGGTTACGGAAGTTTATTGCAGTGATTCTAGCTTTGTCAATTGTAGTGGAGGGTGGTGGGGTTGGGAGATTGTATAAGATACATGATATTTTTTGTAGGATAGAGGAGCATGGGACTAGGTATGCATGGACATGATGTGTGTTGGCCCATTTATATAGAGATTTGTATAGATTTACTCAGAAGGATCATGGTGGTGCACTAGGAGCCACGAATTTGTTGCATGTGTGGGCATATGATAATATTACTATATTGAGGTCACTTAGTGGGCCACAGGTCGATTGGGCTTGACCCAAGATATTTGCAGCAAGGTGGGTAGACGCCCATAACAAGAGGATGAATACAACCACCTATAGATCAATACTAGATCAAATGGGCCCTAGGGTCATTATATGGTGACCGTATAGAGACTATGGTGGATGGATAGAGGATGGTGTGGAGCTACAATGTATTCAACACACCATGTGGTTAGAGGATCGCTTCAGGGGTGATAGAGTTGTTCCAGGGTGACCGAGTATCTGACAGGTTTGGCATGGCCTAAGATGTGCCCCCAAAGCCATACATATGGTTTAGATCTATGAGAGTGGTGAGATGAACAAGAGCGAGGATAGGATCGTTAGGAACACAACTAGTGCATCCTAGTTCGATGAGGCGAGATGCATTTATAGAACCCATACAATTTAATGATGTGAGGTGCACTCCGTGCCTCAATGAATGTTGGGTGATGCATCGATGGGTGTTGCTAATTCCAAGAGTGGTAGATGCGATCGGTGGATTGACGGTTTGAGGAGTGGAGGGGAAGACATGTGCCCCCAATATAGATGGTCTAGCAACGGTGTGAGCCGAATGTAAGTATTGATCATTTTTATTTGTTAGTTTTTGTTTCATTATTGAGATATTGCAAAGGTGGGTAGTAACTAATGTTGATTTTTTGTGATTGCGGTGATGCCTATAGGTCATTGATTGTAGATTTGTCAATATGCACGTTGACTTGGAACATTCCTCTAGATGTGCTCATGGGAGGAGGTATGCTAGAGCGGGTAGATGCGATTACGGGCGAGCATGCACATTTGTTTGAGTTGGTAGCTATAGTGGTAAAGCAACACGTACTATGTTATTAAGCAAATGTGATGAGGCTTGTGTAGATATTGAGTGATCTAGACAGTCGTAGGAATAGGATTCCTAGCTCAGAATGTATTTGTTATCCATTTTTTCCTCCTGGGAAAAAATGGACAACATGGGTAGATTTGACCCTAGGATTGAAAAAGGCCTTCATGAAGCATTCATGGGCCTTTCGGGTAAACTTCATGTTTAGGGATTATTTGCAGAGTTTCGGGAATTATTAGAACCATCTCGAGGAATTTTTTCCTCTTCTAGGTTGAAGAGAGTCCAAAGCCTAACCAGGGTCAGGAAACGGGCTCCGGTGGGCCCACATTCGGTCAACACGAGAAAAAATGGTCAAAGTGGTAGACAAGTGTCTAAAATTCCCTACTAGGCCCTCACAGCTCATTGGTGCAAGAAAATTTGAAAAATTAAATAAGGGCTAGAAGGAAATTTGCAAAATGACCAAAATGGGCCACTAAGCCAAAGCATCTCGCCAACTAGCTCGGCAAGTGGTTAAACACTCCATAAAAATGGGAAGTCGGATTATTTTGAGAGCTCGGTGAGCTCATAGATTGAGCTTGGCATTAGAGGTGGTGAGTTATTCATCAAGGTGGGTCACATCATGTAGGTGTCAACACTACGAGCTATGAAGTGGAGGTCCACAATAAAAATATAGCTTGTTGCCGACGAGCTCGAAGATGGCTAGGAAAGGGTTAGAGCAACTTGCCAAGGAAACTTGGCAAGCTAGGTTTTGTTGCAAGGAGGTGGCTCGCGAAGGAGCTTGTTAGGTTTGTGCAAGGTTAGTTTAGGCCGCAATGACAAGGAGGAGGTCGGGGTGTAGAAGATCTCGATGACGGAGGTGCACAAACAATGGGCAGGTGAATTGAACCAAGGAAAAGGGGAAGGGATTTGGCAGAGCTGCGTTAGCACATTACTCGTAGATCACAGTAAGCATTAGCTCATTCAGACAAGACAGCCAGGTTGAGTAGCTCGCTAGAGCAATGGGATAGCTCACCGTAGAGGTTAGGTGGATGGTGGCTTGGCATAGGTTGGTAGCTCTGCAAGATTAGAGCTCGAGAGATAGGGAGTTGTGATCGGGAAGGAAACAGAAGGTGAGGCAAAGACTGGTATTAGCTTGTGGAGTCATTGAAGACCAATATCTCAAGGTAGGTGGATTGAGCTTGTGAAGAGGTTGAGGAGATTAATGGGTGAGCTCAAGTCTGACCCGGTCAAAGAGCTCGAAAAGGATGCATGGTCGAGTGATGTACACAAAGGCAAACATGCGGAAGGAGTTTCGAGCTCGTGCGGTGAGCTAATTAGAGGATGGTGATTTTGGATTTTAGAAGGAGAGCTATTCGAGTTCGAAATGAGGGGATCAATGCGTGGAAAATGGGAAAAGAAGTCTGATGAACGGAGATTTCTGAAACCCAAAGTTCAACGAGTTGGACTGATTCAATTTAGACTTCAGAGTTAAGTCACTTCGGATTTTGGGACCATGACGTGTTGGGGTTTTGGAAATTTAAGGGCGAGTTGGTGTAAAATGGTGGATGAATTCTGAACTCCAAACTCCAAAATTTAGATTTTCGAGAGGTTTCGTGCATTGGAGCTTAGGCTCATTGGGTCGTGTGATGGTAGATCGGACTCAAGTCCGAAGGGGAATCTTTGGTCAACACACGGGGATTGAGGTATATCGGTCGAGTTATCCGCCATGCCACACAAAGTGTTAGGTGAGAGGCATTAAGGTGAGTCGATGTGGAGGTCGAGTTGTCCCGACATCACAAGGGACAAGGCATGGGATTTGGTCAAAGCACGAGCCCAACTAGTATGAGTCCGACTCGGGGATTAAGGACATGAGCATTTTGGGGAGCTCGGGCTAGTGTGAGGTGCAAGATAGGGTGAATGGTGAGTATCTCTCCCGAACGAAGGAGCTCACCATGCAAGGTCAAGGCACTCGGCGAGAGTAATATAATGGGAGCTCGCCCAATGTAGAATAAGGAGCTCTCCAGTCGACCTGGGTAATCTGCTAGTTGTTGTTTTTCGAGCAAACACCAAAAAATTTCCACATGCAAAATCTAACCCTGTGGAGCCCACCAAGGAAGCAATGAACCTTTAAAAAATTGTTAAAATATTATTTTGAAATTAAAGGCAATATTTTAAATTTATGAAGCATGGTAGATTGGAGTTTTCTTCGGGTACAAGAAATTATGCAAGCAAACATGGAGTGTTGCTGAAGAGTATGGGAAAAGCATGGCCTCCATGATCTGCTACATGCATGCCTAGATTTTAGGGATTTATCTCTCCTCCTCTAAAATGGAAATTCTATAAATGTAAAAGTGGTGCAAATTGTAAAGGAGTTAGACAATTTTTCCCGTGCTTTCCCCTCTCCTTCTCAGTTGAGATATTGTGAATTTAGAGACTTCAAGCCTTCCTTCTAAAAATTATAATGGAAAATTTTGCCTCTTCCTGTTGTAATGATGCACTTTGTGCATGTGCTTGGAGTAATGAAAATGATGTTTTGTGGTTAATTATCTATCCTTGCATTATTTTTGTTGTTTTCCTTTGCCTCTCTACCTATTTGTAAGTATATTGTGTAACCCTCTATTTCCATTCAGGCTTTGAAAGTTGTGCTTAATGGGATGGTGTAATACATGTTTTATGGTCTATGATACCTAGTCTATCCTTTTCATGATCATCCTTCTCCATGACCATCTAACAACAACCCCTTCTCTTGGTACTATCATTGCTTCTAATGTAGAATTACTTTCATACAATCTCTCTCCCTGTCCCCTTGGGAGTGTTAGGATATGTTTAATTAGTTGTTTTATTAAATTAAGAGTAGTGTTAGGATTAGGATTAGGAAGAGAAATCCATACTTCTCTACAGGTCCATCTCAAGTCCGCAAGTCCCACAGCTTGAAAGGTGGTACCCATGTTACCCAATCACATTGAATGCCTTAGTCTCAAAGCTAGAAATTCGGGGGGTGTTGTGATTTGGTTATAACAATGTTTACGAAATATGTGGAGATATAGGGCCAATTTACATCAGATCGGACAACCCGATATTTCTATATTACTGATTTCTTTGTAGAGATATAGAGGCCAAGATCGAGGCCTAGAGTGAGTGATAAAGCTTCTAGTTCTAGATCTCTAGCGATTGTATATAGTGATAATGATGATGATGTGTGATGTAATGTATATGTTGCATTGATGTATTGGGGATTTCTCCTAGTGAATGTATTTTGAAACTTGTGATTTTTGACGATATACATATACACACACACACACACAAACACACACACACACACACACACACACACACACACACACACACATGTGTGTGTGTGTGTGTGTGTATGTACGTACATACGTACGTACGTACGTACGTATGTATGTATGATGTGATGATTGGTGTTTATAGTTTGGGTTGATATGTATTTTTGTAGTGGTTGATTTTGATTTGAAATGCATGATGATGTGGAAATAAATAGATAACTAATGATTATAATAGGATTTTTATTTGAATGAGAATGAAGAACATAGTATGTGATGAATCAGAATAAATGTATGTGATGTAATGTGACAGGAAATAAAAGTGGCAATGCGATGTGGGTAATAAAAGATTGTAAAACAATGGTGTGTTGATAATTAAATAATGATGAGATGTAGAATAATGGTCAAAATAGTGTGTGATGAGAATAAAAGGGGGAAAAGAGTGATTTCCCCTAGTGTGAAAATGAGGTTCATTTAGAAATTCCCCTCAACAGTAAAAAATGAACCATAGAACATGAGTGAGTAATTAGGAAATGGGTTTTTCATGTGCAAAAGATGGTAGAAAATATATGACATGAAGCACAATGCATGAGTTGTGAAAGGAGAGGTTCATTAATGTAGTATTCCCTCAACATTCAAGTGTGAACCATAGCACGAGAGTACGTCATAGGGTAATGAAATGGAAAGTGGATGTCATCTACCGAGATTAAAAGGCATGTAAGGCATAGATGGAGCATGTGAAGCAACAACGATGTGAGAGTAAGTGTTAAATTGGATGCTAGATGGAATGGAGCCAAGAATAGAAGGTGTGGTGGGAGGAAGTGTGGAAGCAAGGGGCTTAGGAATCCAATGAAGTAATCTAGTAATTTGTGGAGAATGAGTAAATGCAACCATAGGTGGCTTAGATGGAGGGCACAGATGGATAATTAACTTAGAAGGTGGGAGAATGAATACTTTAGATGGAGGTGAAAGTGAAAAGTGAACAGTGGTGGTAGAATAGGAGAAAGACGGTGCTCACAAGAGCGTGAGCGAGAAAGCAATGACACCTTTTTATTCTAATTATTGTAAGCGATTATGGAGAGTATAGCATTCATTATCACAATGACCATTGATGCAATGGAAATTATAGAAATAGTGGTCACCCCGGCAATTTGTAAGTGGTGAGGTGGATGATGCTTAAGTAGAAGGTAAACATTGGAGCCACTTATCAAGTAAAGCTCACACAACATCATGTGGTTTATGTGAGAATTGCTATGATTTATAAGTGGGAGATGAAGAATACTTAAGTGATTTTCGACGTGGTGGAGGAAGGAAGATGCTTGCGTGGAGGCGGAGATGGGGACCATGGAGGGAGCTCAATGGATGGAAGAGGAGAAGAAGTAGAAGGGGGTGGTATAATATGTGTAACAATTAAATCTTGTTCTAAATCAATAATTTTATAGCATAAGAGAGTAAAAGATTTGCATGTATAAGACAATAGTTTTTATTTTAATGCAATAATTAAGCCACAACAAAAGATAAATTACTTTTCTAAATCAATGGGCTGAAATAATAAATGATGCATGCAATAATTGAAGCGTAAAATGTAATCTACAATTGGTTCTTTCTTTTCTTGATGCAAAGAAGGAAAGTGTTCATATGTGACTTTAGGACCATTGTTAGAAATAAATTTTCTAAGAAAAACATCCTCCATATCATAATAAGTACTAATGGATCCATAATAAAAGGGTATACCATTGAGTGCATTATTAACAAGGATATGACGAAATGATTTGAGTAAAGAAGCAATCATTAGAGTAAGCAAGTCATGGTTGAATGATAATGCTTGAGATGTAAATAAGGATTGTCAATACCATCGAAACATGAGAAATTAGGCATGATGAAGTCTTTTGGGAAAGCAGAATTGTGAATATTTTTAGGAATATGATTTATGTGCAAAGAATTATTGCTAATGGAAGCATAATAGGATTTACTTTCAAGGGTGAGTGTATGAAATTGAGATTGCAAGGTGCAATGATAGACATGCACGAGGTATAAAAAATCATATGAAGGGATGGTTGGTGAAGTGACATGAATATTGAGAGGTTGGATCTTGCCATTGTGAGTGATCATGGGAATGTGAGAAGTGGATGTGGAAGGAGAAGGAGGTGGAAGAGGAGGAGAAGAACATGGAGGCTCTATGGGAATGCTAGATGTAGACTCAGGAGATACAATAATAGGTGTACTAGTGGTAGTAGTAGAATCATCACGAGTAAAAATTTCAAAAGTAGAAGAAAGAGGAGTAGTAAATTCACATTCAAAAATATTAAGAGAAGTAACATCATCACTAACATGTTCACGATCAAAAGCATAATCAACATCACTATTAGTCACATTTTAACAGAGCAAGTATTTCATCAATACTATCATCAGCATAAAAATAATTAATAAGAGTACTAATATGAGATTTATCATTGCATTCATTAGAAGTAATTTCAAAAGTAGGAAGAGTAGGAGATACAACTTTACATTCATCTTGACTACTAAGAGAAACGACATCATGCACATTTAGATTTTCAGCATTAGAAATAGAAATATTGGTATCCATATTGTCACAAGAAAGAATATGATTAAAAATGAATTTACAAAGTAGTATTATCATGTACTATAAGAGGAGAAGACGATGTATAAGCATGGGAAACTATGGAAGATGAGGAAGAACATGAAGTAAAATTATGGTCAGGGGAGACTATGCGAATGTTAAGAGTGTCATGGCCCATAGGAAGAGTGTTTTGAAAAGCCACGAGGGGTTCATTAACTAGGCAATATCCTAGCACTTTCATTCATATTGAGGTAATTAAAATTGATAAATCCAATTCAATATACCGGTAAACATTAGGGGTGAAAGGGTTTAATTTACTCATATTTTGAATTAGGTATTGGGGGTAGGTTAGAGAGGTGGGGTTGATTTTAATATTAAACTAAAATATTTCACCCCTAGTTTTTAATTATAAATACCATAAAACTGCAAAAGGATTGTTTTCGTGAAGTTAAATTATATTCTCATTTTGAATAAGGAAATGTCAATTAGGAGATTCTAAACCAAGAAATAATAATATTATAGAAAACTAGGATTGAGTATGCTTTTCAATGCAAATGATATTATTTCACCATCTTAATTATTTGAATAACTATTGATAAATGATTAAAGTTTAACATTAACGTATTTGATAATATGTCTTGAATAGATTCGAAATATATTTCTAAAGAAAACACATATTGAGAAAATAATAATTGAGTGGAAAACATCATATATTTTCTATTTGATATATTAGGGTAGAAATAAAAAGGGGTAAATAAAATTGTAATGGAAAAATGGGTACGGTGCATGGAAAAAAATAGGGGATATTTTAATTCTTATAATATAATGGGAGGGGTATTATAAATTGAATAATAGGAGGTAAAAAATAACATTAAGGGTATACTTTAATACCCTTCGAATGAATGTGGTATACCATACTTTTAGTAAGTGAACCCCCGTGTGAAAAGTAAGAAGTTTCTGAAGAACTGAAGAATCACATTGAGGATTACGATAAAAGTCACGAAATTCAGATTCTGCAGAAATATCATAAAAAAAGGGTTACATGCATGTATCGACCATACTATGCTTGGGAGATGAGGACCTCTTTTTAGCCATGAGGGTTTTTGGGAACCTAGGGCAAGAAGTTCGAAGAAGAACGGTTCACCAAATGATTTAATAAAATCTGAATTAAATCTAATTGCAGAGTAACTGATATGATAAAATACAATAGATATACAAATGCTAAGCACTCAAACAATGCAAAACTATAAGTAAATAGGATAGATAGATGACTTAGCTACATCCTACGTAAGATGGAACCGGCAGTCAGCGGTGTAAATTGCTGAAAAATATTGGAGCAGTGTCGCAGGCCGATCTCTGTAAAATCAAGAACACCGAGAAAGATATCGAACATATTCACCTAGTGCTGAACAGGGGTTCCTAGGTGTTGGTGACTATTCCTAGGCGCTGGTGACTGTGTAGAATCTTAGAACATGCTTTCTTCGTGTCGTTAGGTTTCACCGCCACTTTATGTCGAGTCACACGATATTCACTCTTTGATGGCCAAGGACACATGTAACTGCAAAGTAAATCCTAGCTACCTACACAAGCTCACAAACACATCAAATCGAAATAAAAAATGTAATATGTGAAGTCAGACTGACCCCGACGGCCATCCGATGAGTTATCTTATGACCGAGTGTTGTACTACATTCTAGAAACCATGTAGTTCTTTGTGCTTGTGTTTGAAATAACGCCCTTAGGTTGTCCTCACGCCAATGATGCCAAGATAGCGGGCTTGTAGCTAGACAAGATGAAAATGTGCAAAATGGAATTGAGCACTTCCCCTTCCTATGCAGTGTATGCATCCCAAAAATATAGTCCCTTTGATGGTAGTGATAGTATATAGATGTGATTGCCCCTTAGAATTGTTATCCCGAATAATAGTGTGTATGTTGTGTATATATCTGGATCTCTTGTTTGAATTTTGACAACAGTGATCCAAAAGGCTGACTATGATCTTAGGATAAGGACAAGAAAACTAAAAAGGCCGACCACAAATGTCAAAATAAGTAAAAAGAGTAAACAAGATAGAAACACCCAAAATAGACATAGGTGCATGGCGCAAGTGTCTAGGGTGGGCACTAGTGTCCCGAAATAAATTACGACATATGTGAAAAGACAGACGAACGGGATCCTTTTGACTTTGACCGGAGCGGATACAAAAATGATAGATGTGGAAGAGAAGTATTGTAAAAATTAATCAAATACATAGATGGACAAGAGATAATGTCACCAATGAATACTTTTCTTGCTTAAGATCCATACATATAAAAAAACGTCATCGATGGCATAATAAAATAGTAATATGTGCATGATTTTGTGTCTACAAAGGGATGCACATATGCACAAAAGGAAGATTTTATATGTTGGTCAAGCTTTTCTATTTTGTATTTTATATTTTTATGGCATTAATTTTTTTAATTATAGTCAAATTAATTTGCTATATAAGGCAAGGATATGAACGAAACGTCATAAATAAAAAAGGTTAGAATTAAAATCTTGCATGTCCCACACATATTCCATAGTCTGATTCTTCCCTCCCAAACATAATCACTTATATTTTATCCATTGTATCATCTTGATCTCGCTCGCATTATTCACATGAGTGTAATTTACACTTAAAGTGGCCAAAATAAAAAATCCAAAAATCTAATATGTTTGAGGGTCAAAACCTATACTTTTTTAATATCAAATTTAATATACTAAATTTGATAGATTGGTTTACTTTTAATAAAAAGAGAAATGGAGAGTTGATAAATTTGGGAAAATATTATGGCCTATATGTACGTCTTATTAAAATATATTATGTATCAAGGAGAAAATAAGGAGAGAATCTTTCGGGGAGGATATGATCTCGCCAAGTGTTGCGAAAGAAAGCCGTAAACTCAAAATATCAAAGCTAAAATCCGTTTTCACTAGAAAAATCAATCTAGAGCCTTTTTTTGGAAGAAAAATCATTCCACGATAATATTTGAAACCAAGCTCGCCAAAATTTTGCGAGAAGAGAGTAACGAAACCAAAAAAATCAATGAAAAATAAGTTTTTGCCAAAAGAAATTTGATCTAGACTAATTTTTCGAAAGGAAATTAATCCCATGGCCAAGGAACTTGAAATCGGGCTATTTCTTGCAACAATGTTCAAGAACCCGCAATAAGGGGCACATGGAAAGATGGTGACAGGATGTTGTTCGGAGGGGTTTCTCACTGTGGTAACGAAGACCTATTCTCAAATTTAATATACAAAATTTTATAGATTGGTTTACTATTATTATTTTTAAATGAAAGGTGACAAATTTGGGAAGATATTTAGACATATATGTAGATCTTATTAACAAATATTCCATATCAAAGAGAAAATAAGGAGATAATCTTTCGGGGGTGGATATGATTTAAAAGTATTAAGTAGCATGTACCCACATAAAAACAATAAGAATGTGTTTCAAAAGGAATAAACTTCAAAAGGAGTGCCGAGAAAGACGGTGGAAGTGATGTCGGTGTCGCTATAAAGGGATCACTAAATTAGCAGTGAAAGGAACGTAATTTTAGTCGATTTAAACTCATCAGTCATATTTAGAAACACAAAGTCAAAGAGGGAAAATAAAGAAAATGTTAGCATTGAGACCAATCACATATCTAAATACAAAATTACATATAAATACGCATATTGATGTTTGTTAAAATAAACATACAAAAATATTATTATTTTTATCTATATTGTATTGAAAACTTACCATAAAAAAACAAATTGTTTAACTCACATAAGTGGAAGTCAACTATAAGGCATATGGGGTATAATCAATAGCCCATGTTAATTGACAACCTAGTATTAATATGATAGGGTAAATTGTCATAGCCTTACAAAAAGATTAGTAGACTGTTTCTGGTGTCAATAATAATATTTGAGGCTCTTAGTATATACAAAAGTGCATAAATCCGAGATTAAATAAAAACTCTTTTAGAATTATGTAGAAAGAAAATATAACTATTAAACCACCACACAAATTTTTTTAAGGGAAAAGGCAACATGCTAACTAAAATGCCTCTTCTACGTATCAATATCCTACCATTTGCAAGGGAGGGACAAGATTAGTTTTCCTTTTTCAGCTAAGGTTGCCTGCATGCATAAATAATAAAGCATTTCATTTACGGTCAAGGTCGCCTGAACACACAAACCGAAAACCATAAAAATTATGGATACCGAGGATCCAAATCCATCATTTCAAAGAAAAACCAAACACAAATGCATCAATTTCAAACGTGACAGTATTTCCCCGCGCTCCATGCTAACAAAACACACGCTCAGGTTCAACTGTAACACACCTTCTGAAAGACTTTTTCATTGAAAAACAACGACAAATTGTTTTAGTGATTAGGGTTCTAAAACGGTACTCTTCTATGGACCATGTGAACATTTGCTATTAAATTTGTACGTCAATGACCAAACAAACTATAATGTTGATATCTCTGCAAACCGAGACTCTTTTTAACTGTGCAAACGCCTTTGGCGTAATAATTTTTGTATATTTGATTTTATTGATTTACCGCATAAGCCATTGGTTATTCAAGAAAATATACATTTTCAACTGCTTAAGTTTTTACACACAAATAAATTTTGATCACACACACATCTATACACTTATGTATGATCACTCACCGAACAAATATGATGATAACGGTTGATTAAAATTTGTTCTATTATTAAAAAAATACTCAATATTAAAATAATACCAATTGTAATTTTATATAAATTTTCATTTTCTCATCTAATGATGATACTTCGCTCATATCTTTTTTCAAAGATTGACGAAGGAAATTATATTTCCTTTCCAATCTTTGTTTCTTTTTCTCTCTTTCAATGAGACTTTTTCTTGCCATAATTATTCAAGTTAATCAGTTATGTTTTTCATGGCTCTAAGCGGGGTAATATTATGATCGATCGCACGTAAATGTAACTCGCTATTCAAACAACTATTCAGAGTTCCTAGAGCTCTTTGTACAGCTTGGCGAGAAATTTGCTGTCGGACCTGTTCAATTGCTCTTTGTTGTTCAAAGTATGTTTGATCTTTTTATCAAAATGAGTTCGATCGGGAAAAGATCCATACAACAACGATCGTGAATGATAAAATTGTTTCAGAAGCGAAACTAAAAAGGATTCACATTCATATACATAAGAATTCCACAGGAACAGGGAGAACCCCTCAATTTTTAATATATTTTTATTCCAAGACGTCGTAGAGAATTTCGAATTTTGAACCTTTCATACGGCTTAAACAAGAACACCCAAATACCTTTACAAACAAAGGTATATCCTTTGTAAAATAGAAAGATGCTTCATACTTCATTCCTTGGGAATATGAAGAATAGGATTCATAATAATCCATGGCGAAGGGAACTCCCAAATATTGGGTATCTGTGGTCAGACCGGGTCGAATACTTTATGAAATAAGCGGAGTATCAGAAACTATAGCTAGAAGAGCTTTTCAAGTCGTAGCATACAAAATGCCTATACATACTCAATTTCTTGTTAGTTCGCCAGACCGAACGAAATAGATATTTATGGCTAAAAAAGTTTAATGCCAAGGCAACAAATCAAATCTTTTGGAGGAAGATCGAGAAATAATCAAAAATAAAATTGTTCTACAAACACTAATTGGTCGTGTGTTAGCAGACGATATATATATAAATGGGAGATGTATTGCCATGCGTAATCAAGATATTGGGATTAAACTTGCCAATCAATTACAAAACCTAATCATCTCTTAGAGGAGCATGCATAATGGCATGCACATTTTGAAGGAACTTCTTTAATTGTTGGATTGGCACTACTTTAAGACGAAAATAATTATATTAGACACACTAATAGAATAGAGGATCATACGCTTATCTATGAATGATAGTAACAAAAAAACAAAATTATATTATTCGTTAAAAATTATAATTTTTCTAATTTATCAAAAATTATATTAAACTTCCAAGTTTTCATTTTTACGAGCAGAACTTTTTGTTCCTCGCGAACTCGTGAAAAGGATTTATATTACTTACGCTTTAGAAAGAAAATAAGTATTAAGGGATGTTACAATAATAACGATACAGTCTATATCAAAAGGAAAAAGGATTAGGAACATAGCCCTAGGAATAAAATTTGAAATTGTGGAGGATAACGATAATAGTGATTTGCCTCCTAACATTAAGAAGAAAAAAAGAACATCAAAGTCCTATGGTATTTGAAACTCTTCAAAGTCATTCATATTAAGAAGACATGTTCTAAATATGTCCTGGAGGAAAAAGGTCACCAAGTTTTCTTGCTTTTTTGCTTTTTTCTAATTTTTGGGAAAAGCCAAAATTGAAATTTGTAATAGGGCCTTCTTGGATTAATTTCTTTTGATCAATCAAGAAATCCAAAGCATTACAGATACACTATTATCTATGAAGTGGTTAAGAAGATTATTTCGACGGATTCAAGGTCCAATTATGAAAACCTTGAAAAATGAGGATAAATCGGAAAATAGCCGCTACACCAAAACTAGGTGCAAAAAACCAACCAGACTGGCCTAATGGATAGATCAAGAATACAGAAACAAAAACAACAAGGATAAGCAATAAGTAAAACTTATTACTGTTATTACCATTATCTGGATTTCACGGAGCCTAATTTGGATTCGATCATAGAAATAACTCTCTTGGAACGCAACAAAGTTACCAATCCCTTTTACCCAGGTTCTAAACTTCCTTTTTTTGGGAAGAAAATTGGGACAGAGACATATTTGTGATTCATGGCAGATCGAAAAATTAATCTGCACGGCCTAAGCAATAGTTCAAGTCACACACTCCCATAATCTCTTTTCTCCATCTAAGATAGGGATTATGATTCCTCTTTTTTGGGTTTTGGTAAAAAGTAGACTAATCTCTACTCTATGAGATCAAATCTCGAGTTATTGTAAAACGAAGGGAAAATAAATCATGGAAGTAAATATCCTCGCATTTATTGCTGTTGCATTGTTCATTTCGGTCCCTCGGTTCACAGAACCTAACATATTCTGTAAAAGCATATTTTGTACTTCGTCTCTTAATTTTTCAATTTCTTTATCTTTTTTCTCTTTATATTTCTGTTTTTGGATGAACAAGTCGGTAAATCCAATATATATGTTCACCTGAATCAAATTAGTTGAATAGATTAGAATAATCTATTCTTATTAAAATCAAGAAATTTCCTTAATCAAATAACCATTCCATTATTCTATTTCATAGCCGATGATAGTGAAATAATTTAGGAATCGGTCATTGAACCAAAATCATTGGAAAAACATCATGATTATGGGAATGTACATGCAGTGGAAAAATTACGTCAATTGATCGAGATATGGCATGCTACCAGTGAATATTTGAGACGAGAAATGAATCTTGGTCATTCTCTATCAGAATGGTTAAAATTATTTATGAAGAAATGATCCCTTCCAACCCAAAAATCAAAGTATAATCTTGCCAAATAATTTCGATTATCTATGTTACGTAGAATATTTTACGGATATAAGGTTTTGAATGTCCCGAATCCTTATTTTAAGGATTCAAGATCACGCAAAAAATTTTATTATGATCTGTCTCTTTCTACCAATCATAGGTATTGGTCTTTACCCCGATCTAGTTCTATTTCTATACCATTATAAGGTAGAAGCTATTTTCTCGGTTGTGTCTGCATAATTGGAAATATAGCTTAATAAAGTAAGTAAGTCTACTAAAAAACAGTTCTTTTCTTTTGTATTAGTTAATGATAACCTTCCGTTGGCTCAACAAATTTTTTATTTTTGACTTAATGTATTAGCATTAGTTATCTTTTTGTCCATCACCGAATGATGGAAGATCAGTATATATTTGAGCAGGTAACCAACTTGATACCTTGATGGATTGGCATTTTAATTCTATATTGAGTTGAGAAACCACATTGCTGCTAAAAAGCATAAGCCAGAAAACACAATATGTGCTCCGGCCACACCTTCATAGCTCCAAATACCTGGATTAGATACAGTTTCTCCAGTTATACTCCATCCACCCCACGAATCCTTTATTCCTAGACGAGTCATAAAAGGTATAACGAACATACCTTGTCTCCTTGGATAGTGATCGTGACATTTTGACGTATGTTTCAGGAAAGATTCGATATAGGCGTATCCGAATCGATGTAGGGGATAGAGTCAAGGTCGAATACTCTCCTTACGATAAGAATAGAGGTCGTATCATTTATAGAAATCGCGGGATGGGAATAGATATTGAGAGAAGATGGTTTATATTTAGATGTATTCCGAGAAGATGGTTTATATTTAGATGTATTCCTAGAAGATGGTTTATATTTAGATGTATTCCGAGAAGACGGCTTATATTTAGATGTATTCTGAGAATATGGAGGTGATCCATCCACACCTTCCAAAGTCGGATACCTTGCTACGACTTCACTCTGTCACTAGTCGTGCCTTGGGCACCCCCTCCTTATGGTTAAGGTAATGACTTAGAACCGTCTTCGAATAAAGTATTTTCCATGGTAGCACCGTGAATAGCACATAGAAGAGTAACACCCAATACTTCGACAAATCCCATCATATGAAATGGATTCAAGGTCCAATTATGAAAACCTTGAAAAAGAGGATGAATCGAGAAAATAGCCACACGAATGGTAAAAGCACCCAACTCATAATTGGGAAGTCGCGGGTTCAATTCCTGCTGGATGCATAATAAGCATTTATTATGCTCTGCTTGCAATAAATGTTTAGACAGATGATTCTCGAGATAAGATTTCATTGACCATTCTAATTTATGAAATGATCAATTCAAAAGATTGGACCAATAAAAAAAGAATCGCGCTCTGTAGGATTTGAACCTACGGCATCAGGTTTTGAGACTGCGTTCTCTATCGCACTACTGCATCTACCAAAATCCCCGGGCAGATGGGATAAGATATACATATTCTATAAACTAACCCATGTTGCCCCTTTGGGCATAGTAAGCATACTATGCCCAATGACAGACCTGCAGCACTTTATCAATTTCTCAATATGCGTCTAAAGGAGGGCTGTGGTGGTGGTTGACCACCACCTCTTGCCCGGGTCCGGGGAAATAAAAAGGGATTGCTATCATGACCTTTTATACCTATAATATAACCTGTATTATACATTATACATAGGAAGGCGAGGAGGTGGGTTGTCCCACTAGTCTCGAAGAAACCTTTGCATTGAGTTTTTCAGTTTACCAATCATATCTTTTTAATATGATAATACAGGGTAAAGGATGCATTCCTTTATGCATATCCGATTTTATTTCATAAATATTTGATTTTGATAATATCATTGATCATTCAATATTAATAGATCATTAATGAACATAAAAAATTTTCATCTCAATAATTGTTCTCAATTCAATTAGTAAAATTAGAAGTAGACTATTAGTCTTATTAAAGTCCACTTCTACCCCATACTACGAGTGAAATAGAAAACGTAAAAACTACCATTAGAGCAGCCCAAGCGATATCGACTATATCCATATGAATCCCTCTATAAAAATTATTATTATTATTTCAAATCCAATTTTAAAAACCTATTAATTGACCATAATCATTTCCGTAATCATTATAATAATTTTTGCATTGTTGATTTTATTGATTTAGTCATGGTTATTCAAGAAAATCTACATTTTCAATAACCTAATTTTTACACCAAACCCTTTTCTTGTGTGGTTAACATTATTAACATAAGAAAATCTATTTTTAATTCTTTTTTTTTTTTCAAATCATACATTTAAAATTATTGATATATTAAACATATGCTAGTATTGTCAAACATCTATGTGATCAAAACAATTTTGTTTTGTCACCTACAATTGTCAAATAAATTGTCAATGACTTAGTTCAATTTTTACACAAATAAAGAGTATTACATTGTTTTTCTCTTTCCATTATTTTTTTACATGTTAGACATGAACAAAATTATCTTAAATTTTTAATTAATGACAAAGTTGTCACTTGCTTAAAAATCCAAAATATATATTCAATATATGTTTTACATAAAGCTTAAAAGCTTTAAATTTAATATTCACCTATACATGTCAAACATTTTTTCAAAGACCATGCTAAGTTCTTACACAACTAAAGAGAAATACATCATTTTTCTTTTTCCATTATTTTATTTTTTTACATATTGGACAGACAAAAACTATCTTAAGTTGTTAATTAATGACAAAGATGTCACTTGCTTAAAAAATTAAAATATATATATTAAATGTATGTTTTCTTAAAATCTTTAAATTTAATAGTCACCTATGTCTCACAACCAAATTTTCAAATACCATTTTCAATTCTTACATAGTTCAAGAAAAATACCCAACAGTCATCCATTTTCAACGAATAATTTATCTCTTCCCATCAATTGATATGCACCCAAAATCCAACACCCAACAAATCATCGCACCAAACACCAAACAGCTTCTAAAAATCTAAAATAATAAAAATTATTTTTGGGTATGGCCATATAACTTCACGAAACAAGAAATCAAATTTATATTTTTCTATGAATAAATAAAACTTCAAATTTAAAAATATTTAATTTCTAATCTTTACATGCAAACACTCATCGCTACCCAACAATCGCCCATCAAAAATTAACATTTATTAATTAAACTACAAATTAAAAATATAATTTCTACCCTTTACTCCGCAAACACTCGTCGTTGCACTAGTCTTCACACCAATCATCCAACAATCGCCACCACTAAGCACCCAACGGTCACCACCTCCAAGCACCTAATAATCATTGTACCACTTCACAATGTTCGGCCATAATACCAAATGGCCCAAAAAGGGTTTATAAATATTTTCTAGGTTGCAATTGTAAATGTTATGGCCATAAGGGTTATAGTCGTAGACACAAAATCACACACTTTGGGTAATTATTTAGTCTCGATTACATACTACTATTTACATGATTCCTAAGTACGAAAAACAATAATTAACCCACATCTTTGGCAATCTTTCGTTGCTTTTTGTTGCTACTTCGAGCTTACACCTTTATTGGCCTAGTCTGTTTTTCACACTTCGCTTTACTCTTTTTGAACTAGAATTCCTAGCTAGGGCCTTGACTGTGCACCCTTGTCCCTTCCGGGTGCCCCAATCCTCTTTGTACTTTACTCACACTTTTCAGTCCTTTCTAGCCATTTGAGCATCTTATCTTTTTGGTGGTCGGCCTTTTTGGGGTTAATTACGAAATTCAAGTGAAGGAATCATATAAATATAAAGTTATGTGATCATAATAAAGGACCAAGCACTAAGCACTAGCTATCACCACCTAAGGTTGCACCCATTAAGGCATCTAGAGCTCTATTTGCATCCATCTAGCTCCATCATAAGGGATAAAGCTTGTTATTCAACATCGCACTTCATAGGAGGGGAGTTTATTCTATTTCATGCACACATTATTTACATTCTACATCTAGCTACTTTCTTGCTACTTCAAGTGTGACACGTACAAGAGAAACCTAGGGCACAATTCCACACACACACACATACGTAACTACATTGGAGTCCGAGATGTAGTGCAACGATCAACATTGATGACCACCATTGTTGCATCTAAGGATAGTCTGACCCCTTCATATGCATCTTTCTTTTTTATAGTTTTGATGCTTTTTTGGGAAGTTTTACGATGGTTATTTCATTCCGCATTTATAGTGACATCCAACGAATTTCATCGACATACACACGATAAGAAGCAAACAAGTGCGAAGCTCCACCAACCCTATCGAAACTAGGTTCCGGCCATTTTCACGCACCAGGTGTGCCCAGGTGAGACCAGATCACCCCACGAACCCCCATCCCTCTCTAGGTTCCCCATTCCAAATAGATCACTCAGATATGCATTTTCTCAAGCTTGTGTGTGACGGTCTCACATTCTTGTTCAACCAATCTTCACCGCAAAAATCCTACAACCTATTCGAATTAGCTAAGGATCCTCTAAACTCTTTTCACATAAGGGTTTCCACATTTCATTGTTTAGTTTTCTTGAGTTATTTCCTTCATTTATTTATTCATTATTTATCGCAAACTTGCATTAGATTAGGCTATTATTTACATTTTAGCATAATCAATGGCCATAACCATGGCTTCCACATAGGACCGCGTCATCTTACTCAAGTTACATTCATAACATTTACGACCGTATCCTATGTAACCCCACCACTTGGCATGCATCCCCTATAGATGTCATTAAGTGGGTCACAACTTTGTGCACCCACTCACATGCTTTTTTTTTTTTTATAGGTAAGGATACAAAATCCTTTGATTCATTATAAAATTATTTATATAATTCTTACAAATATCTTAAATACATCCATTTGAAAAATGCCTTAATATATCTATTTCAAGGCACTTATCTTGGATTTGTCACATGCCTCATTGATTAATAACTCAATTACGTTGCATGAATTTCTCACTAACTAGTGATAAATAGCCTCAATCTAGCTTCACCATTACAACGAGTTCAAAACTATTTTCGAACACAAAAACATGCTCCAAAATCTACTATATTACCAAGATATTACTATTTTTCAATCAAATTCTCAAAGTAATAGGAGAATCTTCCAAAAAATAGTCAAATGGATGTCAAATTTAAAGTCACAACTACTTTATGATAGCCAATTGGAGATCAAATTGAATCTAAGACATTATTTGTTAACTAATAAACATTTCAATCCACCAACCCTCGGTTTTGTTGTAGTTACCTCTTGATGTAATTACACTAGCAGGACATGCATTCTATCAAATTAAAGGTCCCTAAATAAATGTCTTGTCAATGAGGTGGATGACCCAAAATGGTTAATCAAAACTAACTCATTTTCTCATTTTTATGGATACCTAATTATTTCATCTCAAATTCATGTTATACATTATATTTTGGCATATAAAAACTCTAAAATTGCTTAGGAATGCATAACGGTTCTATTCCATTGATTTTGCATCGAAATTCATCATTTCTTTATTTTTGTCATTTTTCCCATAAACGTAAAAATTGGCTTAATATTGAAGAAATGAGAATGAAATTTGAATTATGAGGTTCAAATTAATCAGTAAAAAAATCCTAGATACCCCGCTTAACCATTTTATCAATTTCGGGTATTTTACCGGGTAATCTCCATTTCCCGTAAACGATTAAAATGACATAAAAACTTAAAATTTGGATCATGAACTGATTAAAAACAAAAATAAGAATAAATCAGATACAAAATACTCTTGATTGATAATGGAGTCTTTTTTTGATACTTTTTCATTGATGTCAAGTTGGTCAAGGTGAGTTTGGAGTGTTGTCATTGATATCAAGATGATAGTGTTATGCATGGTTGATGTCAAAATGGAGATTGTGCCTTATTGATGCCAGAGAGTGATATGGAGAGTTTGTTGTGAGTTTTAATTGATGAAAAATGATGCCTACTTATGATTTCAATATCTACATGATGGATGTTAATTTTTGTCATGTCATTTTGACTACATAGAGAGAGAATTTGAATGAAAAGTGAAGAAATCAGGTCCTAATGAGGTGTGTGTCTCAATTTCCAAGGTAAGTGTGATCATGTGAGTATTTTTAGAGGTGTAACATGTTTTCCTAGGCATGTTCATGAATTTTTTAGGTCATGGCCTAAAGTAGAAAGCATGAAAGTTAGTCTTGAGGTCTCGAACCTGGGGAATCCTTGAGATTCTCCCCGTCCTAATGAGGTAGTTTGATCATTTTTCAGTGCCAGTATGCCAATGTGAGTATGGGAAGTTGTTATTCATATTTATAAAGGTATGTGGAAAAAATTGTAGGTGTTGTTTTGGAGTATAAAGCAACATATTGAGTTTTTGGTAAACCGAGTTCGCTCAAGGTCAACTTTGTTATGCTCGTCGGTACATTAATCTTCTCGCATGGTAACCTAATATCTTATGGATATGTTGGTGTGTTTCTTAGATAATAATTTTTGTCATTTTTTTGGTTTTGAAGGCCAAATCTTTATGAACAATCGTTAACACAAAACCCATCTCTAAAATCCTTCTAAACCCCTCGTATGGAATCGATATGAAAATTTTGCTAGAAAAAGCTTAGAAGTGAATTGTTTTTATTGTTTGATTACTAGGGAATGTAGAGGACTCTCGTAGATATCTCCAAGATTTTTTTGTGTTCATATGAGTTAGTGGGCCCCACAGAAAAATGTTTGTTTCTGAAAGATTTTGTTGTATCTCTCAAGTTTTGCAAATTAAAAAGTAACTAAATAGATTTAGGAGGTTTCCATTGACATATTATACATTCCTATGATGGTTTATAGACATTTTTAGTCCCTAATTTATCATACCAAATCAATTTCCCATGACTGGTTTTGGGACATTATGGCAATTTTGAGTGTGTTTGGAGAAGTGATGTTCTTGGGCCCTTATACCTTGAATTGTGGAGTCTAATGCACTTGGTGATGATTTTAAGATGTTTTAGTACATATTCATGTGTTTTATTTTGCATGGTTGAGGTTCTTGAGGTTGTACAAGCTTCATTTGTTGAAGGCAATTTTTTGGGTATGCAGTCCTAATAGGACAATCTTGGTTTTATGATGTTTTCATGGTATGAATGGATGTTGCAGAGCTATTTCAGCATGGAGGAAGTATGAAGAGGTCATGGAAAATTTCCTTGAAGAGTTTAAATCTTTTAAGAAGTTCTTAGTTGATCAAGAAGTGTCAAGTTGGTTTGTTGTGCAAGAAGACCTAGTTGAAGTGGCTTCTTGAGTCCTAAAGAAGCAAATGACCTAATGGAGTTGTTGCAAACCTTATGGAGTTGATGTTAAAATATATTAATATTTATCATATGAGTTTTTTCTATATTATGGCCTAACCGATGCATCATGTGGCCAACCTATATGGCATTTGTGCTTGAGACAGTATATATACAAGGCATTTTTGGCCTATTTGGTGTGTTGTGAAGAATGGGATCTTGAGCGAGCTATAGAGCTATAGAGGATAAAAAGAGATGTGTATAAGGTGTTAGGAAATAAGAGATAAAATATGCGGAATAATCCCTTACGTAATCGCAATGAGAGAAACTAATATGCGAGAAAATATTACGAGATCTCAAATAAAAGTGCAGAATAAATAACACAACATAGAGAGACAATATTTAACGTGGTTCACCCAATATGGGCTACGTCCACCAAGAATCACTTGCTCATATTTTATTACAAGCCTCCACTCTCTCAATATAATACCTAGATCCATTTGGAGCTATGCTCAACAAACTCTACATAATTCACACCCGAATTCAAAGCACATCTACAATACATTTGCTTGTCTATCTATCATATGCATAAGACCATATAAATAGACAATTGCTTAAGCAATTTGATACAAAACCGTGGGTATCAAAACCATGGGAAAAAAACCGTGGGTATCAAAACAATGGGTACCAAAAAAACCATGGGCCAACAGCCCATAACGGTTACCCATTACCCATGGGTTAATAAACCACCCATAAAAATTTGCTTCGGGGCTTCGCCCCAAACCCCCTTGACCCGCTCACCGGCAAGCGGGACCGCCGTAAAAATACCCGAGTGTAACACATAGAAGGTGTACCACACTCTAACATGAAAATAGGCTCCACAAACATAACATAAGGTATTAAATACCATGGATAATGCGTACATTTTGAATTTCTAAAGCATTAACGCTATCAAGTGAAGTTCATCCATGACCTAGTGAAGTGAAGAAGAAGAAGAGTGAGTGAGCTAAGGAGGTAGTTTTGAGTGTCTTCAAGGGAAGATGAGTTTGTGTATGAAGAGTAGCTGATGTTTGAGGATCAGAATGTGTATTAGAGTCCCAAGTGCATGATGATATATCGATGTAGAGATCATACCAAGAATAAGAGAGAAGAAGAAAGAAGAAGTCCATAATTTTTTTGAGATAACAATAGGAAGAGGTGGAAATTTTTTTTAGGTGGTTTAGTTGGTGCTTGGTCTTCCTTGTGGATTTAGTGCTTCACTAAAACCCTAGGGGGTTATTTCCTTCTTGAAAGTTGGTGCTTTCTAAATCTAGGTTGGTTCCTGATAAATTAGGAGTTGGTTCCTCCTTGCAAGTTGGTACTTGCTAAAGTCAAGTTGGTGCTTGATAAATTAGGAGTTGGTGATTCACTAAATCTTGATTATTGTTTATTAATGAAATGATTAGTGTATTTTCTCCCCCTTAAGGTTTTTACATACCTATATGATATGTTCATGTGTTCTCTCTCTTGTTTCATGCTCATGTGGATGATTGTTATGTTTATTTGATGGTTTCAAATGCTTATACGATAATGGCTTATCAAATGGTTCATACAAGTTAAGTGTAAGATAAAATAATTGAAGGTAAAAATTTTAAAGACACCAATTCACGCCCCCCTTCCCGCCCCCTTTAGTGATTGTACTTCCAAAATTTTCCTTGAGGGACCACGTCTTTGGATTCACTAATAATACGAACTAATCCTATTAAAATGACATAAAAACACAAATTTATTACATAAAATTCCCCAAAAATGGACTAAGGACCTGTAGATACTTCGGTCTCGGTCTTTAGAAAGTCTCCAATGGCTACTTCCTATAAAATTTGGATAAGTATATGCTTATCTCTCTCTAAAAAGGCCTTCTTCACTCTCCACGATGTTATTTTATCTCTCCGAGAAGGCTATAATTCTCCCAAAATTTAGGGATAGAAATTCTACAATGTCTCTAGAGGTTGTCTCTATCAACATCCCCGCATCAAAAAGTTATTAATTTTCTATTTCTCCTCCTACTAAGGGTTGATCCTCTGTTAATGTCCCGCAATATTAAAAACACTCCCCTTCAAATGTCAATTAGGTCATTTTATATTGTTATTGATCCCTATGGGCTAATGGCTAGATGTTATCCTTTTGAACCAACAAACCTAAGTTTGAGTCTCTTTCTCCAACGTTTATGGCTTGTTTTGTTTTTTCATTGCATATTTGAGATATAAATCCCACATTTCTCGGGGTGGCAAGTTGGATGTTTAATATAGTTTGGCGGGTAGCTAAACATACGTGGTTGCAACCACATTAAGTATTTGTTTTTTTGGGAAAATCTTGGAACATGTATTGGCTGCGAGGTGGTTGTATCGAGCTCTAAATTTTTTGAGTTGGTGAGTTGGACGTTGGTGATATGGATGAGTTGGTTGATCTCTACTAAACACGTAACTTAGGCTTGATTATTCACAAGTTGGCAATGTTGATCTCACCACCAAATTGAAACTTACCTCGATGTGACTTTTGAGTTGGATCAGCCATCTGCGATGGCTAGTGAGTTGTTGCAATGACTTGGGTGTGAACTTTTTCTTTCCCTTCATCTCATCGAGCTTACTAGGTAACTCACTCGATTTGTGTGGAGATATTTGGAAACACCGAGAAATTTGTCCCACATGTAATGTAAATTGGTCTTGGATGGGTTTATAAGCTAAACCACATACATTATAATGTCAATAAAGGTGGCAATGTCCCCTCCTAAGAAAGAGTGGACCCCACCGTCTATTAGGCCCCTAACCAAAGATACCTTGTGGTCCCCACATTGATCATAAAAACAAGAGGCTACAAACCATATTTTTACTCAAGAATACTTACATTTTTAGTTACTACATTCACCCAATTCTTGCATTCTCAACATGCCACATCAACATTGTGTAACTTGTACTTTAATTTTTCCAGTTGGAGAGAAACTTTAGTGAACGTTATCTCTTACAAACAAGATCCATTTTTCTTTGTTTAAAAGGTGTCGAAATCTCTCGAAGAGCTCTTCCATATGCATAATATCCTATGGATCGCACCTCCCCACCGAAAAACATTTGTGCCACAAAAATTTTCCATTCTTAGAAAATCATTGAGGTTCACTTCCTCTTTTAGGATTTCCCTTCTCTTCTATGAAGTAAAATATCTTCCTATAGCTTGTCAAGTAAGTCTAGAGGGAAACATCATAAGAAGGAAAATTTAACTTCTCGCTTTGATTTACAATCATCGGTGGATTTCTCTCTCGGTATGTGGTTGTATTTCCCAATAGGGGTTGTCTCTCCCACAAAGGGAAATTTCTTCCATTATGGAGTTGTCTCTCTAATAGGGGTTATTTCTTCCATTACATAGTTGTGTCTCATAATGTAATCTTGGCATATGCTATGGGCTAATGGCTAGATGTTATCCTTTTGAACAAAAAAACCTAAGTTCGAGTCTCTTTATCCATCACTTATGGCTTGTTTGGTTTTTACATTTCATATTTGAGATATAAATCCCACATTGCTCGGGGTGGCAAGTTGGATGTTTAATATAGTTTGGCGGGCAACTAAACATGTTGGTTGTGGAGCCTAATAGTGACGGGGGGTTCTGAGGGGCTTTTGGATTGTGAAATCTGGACCGTTCCTTATTAGGTCACAGATCTAATGGGTGGTTTTCTATGTTTCCCGAAATGATAAAAACCTAATATCTTTAAAGGGTTGTTATGTATGAGGCTCATTCTATGAGTGGCCGTCTTGTGAGAGAGATTGCTATTGGACCGAATAAAAGGATTGGCTGTTTTTGGTGGACGTAGCCCATTTTGGGTGAACCACATTAAATTTGTCTCCGCTTTATTGCATTCTTTTCTGTTTTACATTTTCTGCGTTATTCATTTCATGCTTGTTTATCTTTATAACTGGTATAATCCTAACAAAACATGTGTGGTTGCAACCACATTAAGTATTTGTTTTTGGGAAAATATGGAACATGTCTCAACTACGAGGTGGTTGTATCGAGCTCTAACTTTTTTAAGTTGGTGCGTTGGGAATTGTGATGTGGATGAGTTGGTTGATCTCTACTCAAAGCATGTAACTTAGGCTCAATTATTCACAAGTTGGTAATGTTGATCTCGTCACCCGAATCAACACTTATCTTGATGTGACTATTGATTTGGTTTGGACACGGCTAGTGAGTTGTTGTGATGACTTGGGTGTGAAATTTTTCTCACCCTTCATCTCATCGAGCTTACTATGTAACTCACCTTATTTGTGTGGAGATATTTGGAAACACTGAGAAATTTGTCCCACATGCAATGTAAATTGGTCTTCATATGGGTTTGTAAGCTAAACCACATACATTATTGTTGGTGTGTGGGATCCTATGTGTCCTCCACTCACATATGGAGGGTCATCTCACATGGGTTAGGTTTAGGGTTCTAGGGTTACTCAGTACCCTTTATATACCCTTTCATTTTTGATTTATGAGTATGCCAAGACACTCATTGTCTTTCCTCTATGCGCAAGCTTTATTTCTATTGAGCAAGTTGTTCCATTATTGATTGATCCTTGTGATTATGTTGGAGCTATCATGATTTTGTTTGAGTGCAACTACTTTGTGTTGCTTCATTTCGATTCGATTCTTGCAAAATATTTCAATTATAATGTCAATAAAGGTGGAAATCTCCCCCTCCTAAAAAAGAGTGGACCCCACCATCTACTGGGCCCCCAACTAGCATACCTTGTGGACCCCACATTGACCGTTGAATACCGGGGCTACACACCATATTTTTACTCGAGAATACTTCCACTTTTAGTTACCACATTCGTCCACTTTTTGCATTCTCAACATGCCACATCAACATTGTGCAACTTGTACTTTAATATTTCTAGTTGGAGAGAAAATTTAATGAACGGTATCTCTTACAAACGGTATCCATTTTGATTTGTTTAAAAGGTGTTAGAAATCTCTCGAAGAGCTCTTCCATATGCAACTAGTTTCGGGCATTTTATGGAACAAAAAACCATGAATATCTTATGGATCGCACCTCCCCACTTTGAAAAACATTTGTGCCACGAAAATTTTCCATTCTTAGAAAATCATTGAGGTTCACTTCCTCTTTTATAGATTTCCCTTCTCTTACGTGAAGTAAAATATATTCATGTAACTTGTTAAGTAAGTCTAGAGGAAAACATCATAAGAAGGAAAATTTAACTTCTCTCCTTGATTTACAATCATTGGTGGATTTCTCTCTCAATGTATGTGGTGTTATTTCCCAATAGGGGTTGTTTCTCCCACACAGGGAAATTTCTTCCATTACGGAGTTGTCTCTCTAACATGGGTTATTTCTTACATTACAAAGTTGCATCTCATAATGTACTGGCATATACTATGGACTAACGGCTAGATGTTATCCTTTTGAACTAACAAACCTAAGTTCGAGTCTCTTTCTCCATCGCTTATGGCTTGTTTGGTTTTTACATTGCATCTTTGAGATGTAAATCCCACATTGTTTAGGGTGGCAAGTTGGATGTTTAATATATTTTGGCGGGTAGCTAAACATATGTGTTTGCAACCACATTAAGTATTTGTTTTTATGGAAAATCTTAGAACACGTCTCGGCTGTGAGGTGGTCAGATGTATCAAGCTCTAACTTTTGTGAGTTAGTGAGTTGGGCATTGGTGATGTGGATGAGTTGGTTGATCTCTACTCAAAGATGTAACTTAGGCTCGATTATTCACAAGTTGGTAGTGTTGATCTCACCACCCGAATCGACACTTATCTCAATGTGAGTGTTGATTTGGCTTGGCCACCGAGATGGCTAGTGAGTTGTTGTGATGACTTGGGTGTGAACTTTGTCTCACCCTTCATCTCATCGAGCTTACTAGGCAACTCACCTAATTTGTGTGGAGATATTTGGAAACACTGAGAAATTTTTCCCACATGCAATGTAAATTGGTCTTTAGATGGGTTTGTAAGCTAAACCACATACACTATAATGTCAATAAAGGTGGTAAGGTCCCTCTCCTAAGAAAGAGTGGACCCCACCGTCTCTACCGCCCCCAACCATCATACCTTGTGGACCCCACATTGACCGTCAAATACCGAGGCTACAACCCATCTTTTACTTGGGAATACTTCCACTTTTAGTTACCACCTTCGTCTACTTTTTGCATTCTCAACATGCCACATCAACATTGTGAAACTTGTACTTTAATTTTTCCAATTGGAGAGAAATTTTAGTGAATGGTATCACTTGCAAATGGTATCCATTTTTCTTTGTTTAAAAGGTTTCGAAATATCTTGAAGAGTATTCCATATGCAACTAGTTTCAAGAAGTTTATGGAACAACTAAACCATGAATATCTTATGGATCACACCTCCCCACTAAAAACGTTTGTGCCACCAAAATTTTCCATTCTTAGAAAATCACCGGAGGTTTACTTCCTCTTTTCTATCTTTCCCTTCTCTTCTATGAAGTAAAATATCTTCCTATAACTTGTCAAGTAAGTCTAGAGTAAAACATCATAAGAAGGAAAATTTAACTTCTTGCCTTGATTTACAATCATTGGTGGATTTCTCTCTTAGTATGTGGTTGTATTTCCCAATAGGGTTGTCTCTCCCACACATGGAAATTTATTCCATTACGAGTTTTCTCTATAAGAGGGGTTATTTCTTCCATTACGTAGATGTGACTCATAATGTACTTGGCATATACTTTGTTTCTCAATTTTCAGATTCTAATTGTCCCAAACTAGAACATGTAACCAGGTGACGAAGAGAGTTTCACAACTCCCTCTATCTCTCGTCATCTAACCTTTTGTACACGTGATGTCTTGGTCCCGTTCTATAAAATTCTCTTAGCTTTTGCAATGCTAGAGGCTAGGACGAAGATATGTTTTTTTATCAATTCTTCTTGCTTATCAAAAGGAAAAAAATACATTGTAGTAACAAAGCAATTACTTCATGAATGTATGTTAGCATCCCTATCTTACATTGAAATCTACTTGTACAATTTTCCCTTCAATGGGGTCTTATTATCAATTACAAATAGACATGGATTTTAAATACTCTTCCATTTACAAACATTTCCCGATATAGGGTCTTACAAACATGCATTTAAGTCATTACACATATATTACAAGTACATTTTTCAAATGGAAGGAAAGAATGCCAATGTACATTCAAAAACAATAGTGTTTATTATACCTTAAACATTGATTTGGAGAATCTCCTTACCCATCTTGTCAATTGTTGCAAGGATCGATAATCATGCACATGAGAAGGTAGAATAAAATGATACAACTTATAAACGAGTTGCTTGTATTGTTGCTTCTCACATAATGGCTTATTCATATTCTACCTCCGCATTTTACGCAAAAAAATGAGTTAGTTTCCTTCATGATTAAGAAACTCAAAAATATGAATAGGAGGTAAAAAATAGGTATGTTAAGTAAATTTAAAGGCAAGTAATTTCTTACCGACCCATTCTGATGGATGCTCCTCTTTGGGTTACTCTTATTTACCAAGGTTTTCATCGGATAGATGATTTTCTGCACATGATTGGATTATTGGTGTTTGTGCCACTTTATTCAAAATAAGTGAGGGTGGAGTTTAAAAAAAAATCAATCCAATGTCCACTCATTGTATAATGAGTACAATTATTATTATTCCCCATATTTTGTTTTAGAGAGTAGTTTTTGTAATCCTCCTTTCTAAGGATTTCCTCTTCCAACACATGGCCACACAATGGTTATTTAATCCACAAAAATTACATGGAAATGAATACCACAAATTTGGTTTTACCTGACCATCCTTTACATATTTGAAGTGAACGTTGGAGTATTTACGTTGTCCATTTCTTTTAGGACTATCGGTTATGTAATAATGTCGAGGGAAATTGTTCTCTCCTCCTTTAGAAGATTTGTCTCACGTTGGAGATGTATTGCATCCTCTTTTGATAATTTGTCCATGTTTGGAATTTTGTTCCTTCCTAACTTTCATTCACTCCCATAATAACTTTGAGAGGCTGCCTAGTTTTCAAAGCAATAGTATCCTCATTGTAGACACTAAAGTCACACACTTTGGTTATTATTTAGTCTCGAGTCTCATACTACTATTCATATGGTTTTTGAGTGAAGAAAGTAATAATTAACCCCCATCTTTTGGCCATTTTACTTTTTTTTTTTTGTCATTTCCTACCTTCACCGCACACATTCCTGGTCTAGTTTTAGCATTTTCCGTCATTCTAGCCTTGACTGGGGTGCCCAGGCTAGTATTGGGGTGCCCACAAGCACTCTGGTCCCATTTGGAGTGCTACGATCCTTTTACACTTTCCCACCACTTTTTGGGCACTTTCTATCCGTTTGAGCATTCTATCTTTTTGGCGGTCATCCTTTTTAGGTTAATTACAAAATTAGATCAAGAGAACCATATAAATACAAAGTTATGAGACCATAATGAGGGACCAAGCACTAGTCACTACTATCATCCACATAGAGTTGCATCCATCTACAGAATCTAGAGCTCATTTGCATCCATCTAGCTTCATCACAAGGGACAACACTGGTTTATCTACATCACATAAGCATGTGAGGGAAGTTTATTCTATTCCATCCACCATTTATTACATTTTTCTACACATAGTTATAGCTTGTTACTTCACAAAGTGCAACTGACACAAGAGCACCTAGGGCATGATTCACACACACACACACACACACACACACACACACACACACACACACTCAGAACTACATTTGGGTCTAAAATGTAGTGCAACACTTAGTTAGTAAGTCAACCAATGGGGCCATTGAGGACCTGTCTCCGACTCATTCATTTGCATTTTTCTTTTTTAAGGTTTGATATTTGTTTTGGGGTTTTACAGGTCTCTTCTTCATCAAGGATTATTAACGACATACAACACAGCTCAACGATATTGACACAACAAGCAGTGAAGAATTCACATCACCTTGTAATCCTGCAAATATGGTTTTTAGACCTCCTGCCATGAGACTGGCACCCAGGATCTCATATTAGGATGCTCACATGTGCCTTTATCCTCTCCCAAGCGCCCCAATCCACCCAAATTGCTCAGATATGCACTTCTCAAGACTTAGGCATAGTCATTTCCTCCTCTTGTTTCTCTAGTTATCTCTATGAAAAATTCCAACAAGCTCGTTGAATCAACGGAGTTATTTCCAACCCTACTTGTTAATTTGGGGTTCACATTTTCGTTTACTTAGTTGCTTGGGTCACTTTCCATATTTATTTACTACTTTTATTTACTATTGTTCCTAGTTTAGATTAACTTAATAAATCCACATTTTAGTTAATCATTTTGGTGAACCCGACGTATCCAACCCTTTCTTCTGATCATGTCTTCACCTTATCAAGTCATGACTCAATCGTCTTATCCTACTTTTACACCTACTAAGGTTTCCGGTATAGTTACTACTGCTGCTAATTTCATGCATGTGCGTACCTAACATCCTCCTCACTTTGTCACGACTTGGGCTGATCCATCCATTAATATAGTCACTACTCATCATACTCATCTTAATCCTCCTACGGTTCCACCCACTTCTATTCCTCCACCCATTACTTTGACACCTCTTCCTACTACTTCTAAGGGCTATGACATTATTGAGCAACTTAAAAATATGCTGCTAAGATTTCTCTTTATGACTTATTGCGTAATGCCCTAGATTTTCACAATACACTAGAATTAGATCTTCGTGTTATTCATATCAAAAGTTATAACTCTGCAATGGCCTTTATGTATCTCATACAATCTCTTCAAAATTTTCCACATGTTATATCTTTCACTGATGAGGATCTGTCACCTTTTGCTAAAAGTAATCCATGTGCACCTTTGCTCATTACGTCGTTGTTAGCACTACTTGCATCAAATGAGTTCTCATTGATAATGGATCAACTATCAATCTATGTGCTCATTCTCTTTTAAAACAATTGGGTATTAACGATAATCTAATTTCTAAGAATTCTACTCTCATTTGAGGTTATGATTCTACCACTCGCACATGTCTAAGGACTATCTCATTACACATTCGGGTTGGCCTAAGATTTTTCTCACTTGATTTCTATGTGATAAATGCCTCATTTCAGTTTAATCTCTTGCTAGGTAGACCTTGGATTCACACAATGCAAGCAATTCCATCTACTATTCACCAATGTGTTAAGTTTTTGCATGATGGCTATGAACATACTATCACTGCAGATCTAGAGCCATTCAAATATTGGCATATAGACCGTATTACTGCTATGCCTATCCCACCTTCACAATGTATTCCATATACTAGCCTTGACACATATGACATTGGTCAGTCTAACACTTCACAATCTCCTCCTACTATTTTCAATACTCCATCTAATTCTACTCATACTATAACTAATATTTCACCTACAACATCAGCTCCTATTAGTGTTTCTTCTCCACCTGTCGCGGCACCCTCTACTTATTTGCCTACGGTAATGTCGACATTAAAATTTTCCTCCATAATTTCTATTTTATTAATGTATGTATTAGGAATAGGATGTTGTTAAGTATAATTAGTAGTGGTGTCCAATAGAAGATAACGACTTGTCAGTACGGTGCCGCCAATAAAGTAGAGTACGGTAACAGTCAAAGTACAATAGGAATGTTGTAAAAAGTAAATATTTGTCATAAGTGGTCAGTAATGTTAAAATGTCAAAGTTTGGGTAAGTAGAGAAGTAGGGTCTACATGATTAGGAATTAGAAATATTATATTTGTAATAAGGACAAAGAGTGATGTCATAAATATTTTGTGTATTTTATTTGTGGAAAATTCTAAAAAGGTGGAACCCATGTGAGATGATAAGGTTTATCTTATCTTAGAAGATAAGCCTACATGTAAAGGCAAGAGTTTAGGCATGGAATATGATTGGCGGAAGAGATTTCCTATCCTATCTTAGAGATAGGGTGGATAAGCCTGAATTCCTATAAATAAAGAGGCCACCCCCCTCATTTAGCATAGAAGGAAGTAGTGAGAAATATTGTATGAGTAAGTGTGTAAAGGAAGCCATCATTTTGAAGGTGTGTTAAAGAAGCCATTAAGAGGTGTAATTGTGAAGTTTCTCCCATAGTTATTATTGGAAGGCAAGTGAATTGATGCAACGCTTGAAGTACCTCATGGGTGAGATTGTAACAATTTCATGTTGATATTATAATTTACACTGATATTTCAGATTTATCATCATTCCTTCTTATCATAGTCTATGGTATTCTTGTGTTATGTTTGTTGTTGTGTTTCCAGATTACATCCACCAAACTAAAAGCTGTGCATTAGTAAATAATCATAGCACAAGGAGTTCCCAGTGAAGAATTATCATAGTGCCGGATTGGTGATGATAGTGCCACCTACCAATATACTACATAATGTTATACAACATCATAACACTAATACCGATAATTTGGAGGACTCGACGATGAAGTTGACGTTATCGAACCTAATGATGAAGCATTAGGTCAACTAAATTTTACACCTCTTGACATAGACGATTCTTACTTCGAAGATACATTTGTGGTCGATGGCCCAGGTGAATATAAATTCAAGACCCCTCCCTCTACTAATGTTATGGTACTATATTGGGGGTTTGTAAACAATGTAGATGCTATTTCATCTTCTCCTCCATGGGTTACAGCTCCGTTGCCTCCTTTTACATGCACATTATTTATCAATAGGTCCTTTTGGTAGCACATCCCAATTGACTCCACTTGCTTAGATACTATTTATACATGTGACAGTTTGGTTAGGTTTGACATGACACTTAATGAAATCTTACCACCTCTTCATTCACCACATCTTTATCATGGCTATTTTCACATTACGGTTGCTTATGGCCTACATGTCTTTCATTTGATGGTCTTTGTTGCACGCACCCCTCGTGATTCTCCACTCACACTTGGACAATCCTGGCTTGACTATATTGGTGGTATGATAGACGCTAACCATTATTTGCTTACATTTCCTATGCCTTTTGGCAATATCTCTATTCCTAATGACTCTTCTCCCACTTACGCTCTGAATATCTCTCATTGGCATGCTCATGGTTGTCCACCGATAGCCTTTACTGATGAGGAATATGCAATGAATGTGTACACACTATGCCACAATGGGTCCTTATATGACCCTCCTCACTCTATAGCTTATCATGTCTCCGATGCTGCTCCAGTAGGTTTCAACCACAATAATGATGATCTCCTTGATAGCGGCATATAGTCATCTTATCTATCGTGCACTTTGGGGGCATAACACCTAACACACACCTCCCCCTCATCATCTTAACATTAGTGCATCACTCATACTTGCATCATCATACATCAATCTTCTCACATAGGCATACTCATCACACATTTTAGCGTCATCATTAACCGATGAAGCACTCTTGTGCTTCATTAAAACTTGATTGTTGAGGGCTTACCACACATGAACCCCACACACTACACAATAGTTACTACACACTGCGTCTATTCACACATTGTGCATCTTACATCACACATTCTATAGTTAGTTTACATCATTTTGACATTTACACATCTACACATCATACATCATACTAGTCCTCATCATACATGTGTCACACTTGCATCTAGCATTACATACTACTCATCATACACATCACATAGCACACATTTCACACTATTAGTCTATCTATACATTTTTGCATTGCATCCTATACATTGCATATCACACATCATATGGTCATCTATTATCATCACACATACTACATCGTCTTCTACACATTGTACTCATTACCCTATGAGACATTTTAGTTCCTCACTCCATACTTGACTCCTGATGGTTTACAAATAAAATGGACCTTATTATACTCACATGTTCATCATTTAACCTTTCTTCATGCGACATTCCTAGGTTAGTGACAAATGCTTCATAATAAATGGTCAACTATTCCTTTATATTGTAGTGGTATACGCTTTAGGCTACACCACCACTCCCTCTATTCATCCCGTAGTGATATATGCTTTAGGCTACATCATCACTCCTACAACCAGCTTGTCGTGATATAAGCTTCATCTAGAAGGCTCATGTATACTTCATTTCTAGGTTGCATATCATCAACATACATACATACTCATTACAAGTGTGTTAGACACAATACACACTTTGACCATTTCCCAGATGACACACTCTCATTTATGGTTCATTCTTGACTACTGAAGGGGAAAACCAAATGAACCTCACTTCATACAATTCCATTCGCTCAGGGGCACATGGTTCATATCATCCATCTTGCATTCCATTCCACCCATCCACAACATATTGCATATCTTGGTCATTTTTATTCTTGCTTACTTTTGCTTGTATATGGTCACTTATTACACATGCTAGTTAGATCTCTTGTATGTCATTTATCTATACCATACACACATGTGTGTTCATGCCTTTGCTTAGTTGTGATCACAAATACATGTCTTTTCACATAGCGTAAATGCTTGCCTTCTACCCATCCTACGGTAGAGTCGTTTGGGGCATCCACATTCGTACACTATAGATGTTATTGTTTCATTTTGTACTTAGCACTTTTTCATTACTTGGTTATGCATGCTTTTGACATACTAGTTATCTTTCTAACATGCTAACAGGTGCTTCAATTGTTGCATTTGTTTTGCAGGATTATTTACTTTCATGGCTATCTATCTGTTTATTTACTATTGTTTGTCATTGTTTGCTCTTGTATGCAGGGCATTTCCTTTGTTTAGTGTGCACAATTTTTTTTTTTTTTGTATGCGGCCATTATGGCCTTGATTGTCTTGCCACATCGTGAGTGGTGTCCCATGTTTATGACCCACTTTGGTGGTCTACTTTTCTTCTTGCGTGTTTTCATTACTATATTGTTTAATAACTTTCACATTGATTTCTATATGCATGATTTTTCATACTAAAACTTATTTTGGCTAGTCTTCTTATGAAATATCCCTTGTTGGGATCTTACCACAAAAATGACAAAACACAGAAATTTGCAGCAATATACTAAATCTGATTTTTGCAGATTTTATACGAAAAGTACAATTTAGGCGTGACAGAAAAATGTGAATAACTCTTAAAATACCCGTCCAAAATACTTGAAATTTTAACTGAACAAGATAATAATATGTAGAACACAAGGAAATATTTTTGGAATTTTTCAGATCTTACCACAAAAATGACAAAACACAGAAATTTGCAGCAATATACTAAATCTTATTTTTGCAGATTTTATACGAAAAAATACAATTAGGGTAATAACACAAAAATGTGAATAACTCTTAAAATACCCGTCCAAAATACTTGAAATTTTAATTGGAACAAGATAATAATATGTAGAACACAAGGGAAATATTTTTGGAATTTTTCAGATAATGTAGAATCTTTGCCGAAATTTGCAGCGTGCCTAGAATAGCCGGAAAACTTCGAAAATTAATATCTTTTCGAATACAAATGCAATAAAGATGAAACTTTGGAAATAATATATATATAAATAGTAGATAACTCTCCAACCTTCGGATCTGAAAAGGATTGCTGAAACCCTAGAAATTAGGGGCATGCAAATCCCCAAACAAGTCGCCCCTTTGGAAAACAGCCAAAAACCTTGTGAAACCCTTTATAGATGATGCCGAATCCTTATTCTATGGCTGCCGTAGGTCTGATCCAAAACCGGCTGAAAATCTCCACAAAAACTCTCAAAACCCTTCAAACCCTAATTCTGAAAATCCACGAAAATACCTCTGTAAAACAGCCCAAATCCACTCCAAATGACAAGCTAGGGTATATCTTTCACTACCGAAGAATGCCCCTGCTAGCTAGGGTTGGATCTTTCACCACCAAAGCTAGGGTTCCCGTGGGATCTTACTCCACAAGCTAAAAGTTGCAAACAAAGAAGGTTGCACCATGAAAAGAAAATATGAGTATATGAATGAATGATCATCCTTTCACCCCTCACCTCCTTTTATAACCTTTTCATGCCAAAGAAACCCTAAAACCACTCAAGGCGCACTTTCCCAAAAAGAGGGCCTTATTAAAAAATAACTTGAAGTTGCTTTTCCCTTCCTAGGCGCTAGGCCCATAAAGTAACCTTAATGAAGAAATATAACATTTAATGCCATTCATGTCCTCTCAAGTCACCAAAAAGGTACTTTAAGTGGCCCCAATGATGAAACATAACATCTAGTCCCTTTTTAAAAGTACTTTATGACCCATCAATAAAAATAATAACTGGACTAGATTCCCATACCCAATAAGAAAATAGTGTCCGTAACCCTTGGGCATGACTAGGGTTAGGCACGCATTGGCCCTTAGGCCATGGGCAAGGGAAAAGGGACATTACATCTTAGTTGTGTGCACCTTGGTTTCTCCTATCGCTGACGTTGCATGCACCCCCAAAGAGGGGGCCATCATTTGGGGTTTTACATTCTACACATCGCTTCTACACCGGTTTAGTTCGGGCGGCCGCCATTGGCATTCTAGGTTATACAACGAGTGGGTTCAGACCAATCTACGAACCTCGTACACAACAAATTTTACAAGACATGGTTGTCCTTAGCATTTTGGGGAGCATTTATAGGTTAGAGGATACATCGGAATTCCTCTCTACACTACTTCACCAGTGGCGTCGGATCACCCAAAACTAGGAAGTAAAAAGATCTCTTCACACATATTTAGGGAAGCAGTTACAAGTTAGAGGATACAACGGAATTCCTCCCTACACTTCTTTGGCATATGGCATCAGATTGCCCAAAAAACCCAGGATAGGATATCCTCTTTCTACACCCTTTTCTCTCATCACGGATTAGGTGCACATGTTCCTTTTACACTTTTCATACTTTCATTTCAGTCTTTTCATTACTATATACATGTGTCTTTTACATGCATTTTTACATATATACATGTGTATTTGACTTCTTGATCATCTTCTCCTTGTAGGTCCGACCGTATGAGAAACAAGTAGTCAACAAAAATGACAACAACAACAACACTTTTGTGGCAGCACACACCGTACTAACCATGCAGGTACATCACACATCGATAACTACACACACGTTTCTATCCTAGGTTTACTCTTATCACATTTTTCTCTTTTTCATCTTTAGTTTCCATGCTCCATCATATTTTTGTCACTCCACGCTTTGTCTAGTCCTTCGCACATTTTCTACATCACTCTACATCGACATCAGGTACGCATCTCTATCTCTTTCAGTATGTTACTGAGCGTTCCGCTCACCAACATAAAGTGGGGGAAAATGTAGACACTAAATCACGCACTTTGGGTATTATTTAGTCCCGGTCTCATACTACTATTCATATGGTTTTTGAGCGAATAAATTACTAATTAATCCTCATCTTTTGGCCATTTTTTTTTATGTCGTCATTTCTGACCTTCACTGCACACATGCCCAATCTTTTTTTAGCATTTTCTTACATTCTAGCCTTGACTAGGGCACCCACAAGCGCCCTATTCCCGAATCGAGGCACCCTGATCCTTTTACACTTTCCCGCCACTTTTTGGGCACTTTCTAGCCGTTTGAGCATTCTATCTTTTTGGTGGTCGGTCTTTTTGGGGTTAATTACGAAATTAGATCAAGAGAACCATATAAATACAAAGTTAGAAGACCATAATGAGGGACCAAGCACTAATTACTATTATCATCTACCTAGAGTTGCATCCATCTAAGGCATCTAGAGCTCATTTGGATCCATCTAGCTTCATCACAAGGGACAATACTAGTTCATCTGCATCACACAAGCATAGGAGGGAAGTTTATTCTATTCCATCCACCATTTATTATATTTTTCTACCCATAGTTATAGCTCGCTACTTCACAAAATGTGACTAACACATGAGCACTTAGGGCATGATTCACACACACACACACACACTCAGGACTACATTTGGGTCTAAAATTTAGTGTAGTGCTAAGTTAGTAAGCCCACCATCATGGTTTGTTGAGAATAGTCCGACCCCTTCATTTGTATTTTTATTTTTATGGTTCGATGTTTGTTTTGAGGTTTTGTAGGTCTCTTCTTCATCAAGGATTATTAGTGACATACAACGCAGCTTAGTGATATTAACGTGACATGCGGTGAAGGTTTTGCATCACCTTCCAACCCCGTAAATTTGATTTTGGACCTCCTGCACAAACCAGGGGTGCCTGAACTCGAGACAAGGGCACCCACAGGCACCCTGATCCTCTCCTAGATGCCCCACCACCTAGGTTTCTCAAATCTACACTTCTCAAGACTTCGACATAGTCATGTCCTCCTCCTATTTCTCTAGTTATCTCTGCGACATATAGTCTAGCAAGCTTTTCAAATCAATCGAGTTCTTTCCAACCCTACTTGTTAATTAGGGTTTCACATTTTCGTTTACTTAGTTATTTGTGTCACTTTCCATATTTATTTACTGCTTTTATTTATTGTTGTTTACTTGTTGTTCCTAGTTTATATTAACTTGATAAATCTACATTTTAGTTAATCACTCATTAATAGGGTTGACAAAACAAATATTGTCTTTACCTTGAATAGGTTGTTTTTGGATTCTAGTGATGTCGGATCTACTCTTGAAGTGTGTCTTGCTTCAATTTTTTTGGAGCATTTTCCAATTTATCATTTACCACTGTCGTATCCCAAACCTACATAGTGAGGTCTTTCCTCAACGTGTATAAGATTAGTAATTCCTCACCACAAAAACAAAGGATCCTTCCGTCAAAACCCATCTTATTTAGTAACTTGGATCCAATACCTTTAGTATGTTTCTCAAATTTACCAAAATCAACATCTAATTCATGATGGGAGGAAAGTATACATGGTGATTCACTTATAGTGCATACCTCTGAGGTTTGTACATTTGTGGTAAAGGGTTGTCCCTTGATGGATTTTTCTACCGCATCCACTTCTTCACTAGTTTGATACTTTACCAATATCTCATCCATGGCTTACAACTCAAGTTGCAATGTTTCAATGACACCCATGAGAAATTTTCCATGGCTTGTCCATCTCTCTTGGAGCTCCTAATTTTCATCCTTCAAGGATTTCTATCTTCTTCTCAATTCACAATTATCCTCATTAATCTAGTGGTTAACGACTTCTAGCTCCTTAAGTCTCATTAGAGTAGGTATTTACTTTAGCTCATGTTCACCTAGATACTTTAAAGGAAAGAGCATTTTATTTTGTTTTAGTGGCAACTAAAATAAATAGTAGAGCATAATCTTGAAAAGATTGTATCTTTTGATCGATAACTCGGTTTTGAGTGTCATTTTCTATAAAAGTGCTTATTTTTTCGTGATCTTTCCATTGGAAATATTTATTTTGAGAATTGAAATTTAATTATAAATTTCCATATCATAACACGCACTCATTATAAAGTGCCAAATATAGAGGAGTGTTGTAATCAATTGTGGACATAATTCGGTTGAGCCTAACGTCCTAAACTTTTTGGGAGTTGCATTCTTGTATCTATCATGGATTCTAAGAATGATATGATTTTCTATGAAGTGTGTGGACTTCAAGAGGATATTGTAAAATTTGTGGAAGAAAATAGATCGCTCAAGAAGTGAAATTCTCTTCTACAATCACTCATTCATGATAAGGATACACTAATACACTCCCTGCAACAAAAACTTGCTAGCCTACAACATCACCATCATATTGTGGACAACCATATCCATGCTCCTAGTCCACTTGCAGTTGTTTCTCTTGTACCCACTGACATTGATATGTTAGTCTTTGAGCATGTTCCTGCTCTTGATGCTCCTAATTCTGTGAGGCTTGTTCGCATGTTCTTCCACATCTCGTGCCTATTCCACTAACGAGATGTTGTGTCTCATACTTCTTCTCATATGCATGGCTCTTTTGAGAAGTATACCACTGCATTCAGTTCTCGCATGCTCCGTTCTATGGGTTTCACTAGCGGAGGTATTACAGAGACATTCACAGGGTATTTTTTCCCCTATTCCACATGTTAAGTGGAATTCTTGCCATGACATTGGTTTTCGAGCATATACTTCATTGAGATCACACATTGACATAGCTCCTATTTTTATTCTCTCACCTCTTTCTGAGGATCCTGAGAAACACATGAGTTCTGCACCTTCACTCAGGCTTGAGAAACCTAATATTTCAGTTGTCAGACATGATCAACCTGACACACATTCTGATGTTCCTTTGCATGAACCCATTATGCATTTTGCACTAAGCCATATGCAGGAATCTTCTTCATCCATCCGTGTTGATTTGGGGTGGATTTCTGATCACTCGTGGCAGCAACATAAGCATTCGTTGCGAGGACTCTACTGAGCATGGCTCCTCCATCATTTGGCCTCTTGCTCCACTTTCTATACCTTCGCATTGTAATGATTCTTGTTTTGAGCATTTTTTTAGCGAGGTGTGGTGTATCTCTCTTGTTTGTTGAGAGATTTTGTATCTATATTTTTGACACTTTTGGAATGTTGACACTATATCTTGTGGGGGATCTATTCTGGTGAAGTCCATTGTTATTTTTTCCAGTGTCTCGAGTAGTTGATTTTGGGCAACTCATACATATTTGTAGTGTCACTCCACCCATTCCGCGGTATGGGAGGGTGTGGTGTTGATCCTACTTCTTTAGGTTTTGTGTCCTTTCCTTGTTACCTTGGATTTTCTTGGATCATGACACTCTAGAGTTTATGTCCTTGCCTTGTTGCTTTGGTTATTTTTCTTGGATCGTGGCACACCTATTTGCAGTAGTTGATTGAATTATGTTTGGTGTTTTTTTCTTGCACTTTCGATATCACTCCGTTGATGATCTCCTTGTATAGAGCTATTCGGTGAATCCCAGGTGTCATTTGTTTTTAGTTTTATGATCGAGCGGTGGATTCGGACCACGGTGCACACACCAAACTTCTTTAGCATTGTACAATTTTTTTGAGCCGGCTTCTTAGGATGTCTTGTTGCGGTTTTTACTCTCTTTACTTTCTTATTCTTGGTTTTGGGTACTTTGTGGTGTCCCTTTTTCCCGCTTATTGTACATGAGTACCTCATCAGACCTAGTTTTCGGGACTCATACTATGGACATGCCACTTCTATTTTGGCCCCTAGCTTCACTTGAGGGGGGGTGTTAGAGTAGTTATTTACCTTAGCTCATGTTCACCTAGGTACTTTATTTACCTTTATTGTATTTATCCTCACCCACTTATGTGTGGGGATATTTCTTTATATTATTTAGATATTAGGAGATATTATCTAGTTGTTAGGTATAGTTCTTTCCTTGATTTATGGCTTGATCTACGACCTTGATTGGTTCTTAGATTGTTATTCCTTGCCTATATAAGCAAGGCCCATTCTCATTGTAATTCATTGAGTTCCATAATAATATATGATATTCATGATCATTTGTTTGCAAAGGTTTTATGTAAAGTTATTCTCGATGAATTACTTTCATCTTATTGATCGTGGTTTTTATTAGCATTTTATGTTCTTGGTTTGATACGATATGGTTATCGTTCATTTTAAAGTCTTTCCTTTTTATATCCTTTCCCATTGTTATTCTATTCCACCATGTATCCAACTGAAAATTGAACCAAATGCAATAATATAAAGTAGAAAATTATTAGTAATGCTTCAAAACCACTCGTATCTCAAAACAGCTTAATCAAAACTAACTTTGTTTCTCGTTTTTATGGATACTTGATTATTTCATCTTAAATATGTGTTATACATGAGATTATGCCATATTAAAAACTCAAATTGATTAGGATTGCATAACTATTCTATTCCACTAATTCCACGTCAATATTCAACATTTCTCAATTTTTCGTCATTTTCCGATAAATGTAAAAATTGGCTTAGTATTGATGAAATCTAAATTATGATGTTCAAATTAACCATGTAAAACATCCTAGATACCTCACTTAACTAGTTTATCGATTTTGGGTACTTTACCGGTAATCTCCATTTCTGTAAAACGATTAAAATGAATTTAAAACATAAAATTTTGGTCATGAATTGATCAAAAATAGCAAATAGGAATAAATCGTAGACAAAATATTCCCAGTTGATAACGGAGTTCATTTGTGAATGTCGAGAGGATATAGACCATATTTTTTTCTCTTACAGACTCTACCACTTGTCTCCACCACATTCATCCATGTGTCACGTTCTCAACATGCTACATCGGCGTTGTGTACCCAATGCTTTAATTTTTCTAGTTAGAAATAAAATTTAGTGGACTATATATCTTGCATATGGTATCTATTTTACTCCGTTCAAAAACGTCGAAAATATCTCAATGAATTATTTTGTATGCAATCGGGTTTCGGGAAGTTTAGGGAAAATTGAACTATGAATATCCTCCAGATTAGTGGATGGTGGAGATGGAAGAGGAAGTAAATGAATATTGGATCCATGGCTATGTCTGACATCCTATAGTTGTCTTGTGAGATGAAATATTTGCTTCGTGTTGTTTGTGCCACATGTGAGAGGATTTTTTCAAAATATAATTGAGGAGCATCCACTCAAGGTCTATACATTCATAATTGCAATGACAATATTGGATCTTATTTTGTTGATGTTATGTTGTCTCTTAACCTAGAGGATCTATGTTCTTGAGCATATCCATGTTGTGAAGTATTGTTGATGACTCGATTGGAATGACACCTACAACAATGACTAGGCATGTTTGTGTCTCTCCAACATTTTCTCTATTGTCACTTTAGCCTCACACATGCATGTTTACTTTCTCGCGAATTTTATCTCAACTCGGTGTCTCCCATCTTCTTTGATATCATTATCCACTCACATGGCATTCATAGTATTTCTCCTTCACACAACGACCTTGATATCAATTGTTTGATTTTATCTAATGGTTTTAGTCCAACGGTGCGTATGTCGGGATCGTGCCCCCCAGAAAATTTGACGGAATATAAACCCCTTAGTCCTTACCAGATAAGTCTAAGAATTATGTGTGACTAACCACCGTGTATTTGGTTCTACATGTGCGATCTCAACCTCTTCCTCTTCCTCAAACTTATTATCATCCTACACCTTACTGCTTGACTCGCTATATTGAACTGAGTATGTTTTCAGCTTTCTGCGGGCATGCAGATATATATGATAATTTTGTAAAAATATTCCACCCGTACATCTATTCGGGGAGCGTTCGTGATGGTGAGGAATGGAAGAGAGCCTCCACATGGTTATAGTTTTGGGAATTATTTCCGTTATTGAGAATTTGTATGTTTGGCCCAAAAATCTTGAATAATTATTGCATAGTCAGGATTCAGGGAAATAATCACCACACTTCTGATTAATATAAATGGTGAACCATTATGGGTTGGTCAATGCAGGTAACCTCTACTGCCTCCTCCTATGCAAGGATTGGGCAACTCAGCCGACTCTAGAATCTCTATATTGGGAACTTCAATGCTTAATCAATATTGAATTATATCGTTGGAGCTTGGCATCCTCACAAATATTCTATGTCTTTGCATGTTTAATTGCACTATGTGGTTATTATGTGGTCGGTTATGTAGGACCTGCAAATTTGGGGTTCCCCTCAGTAGTTTTGAGCTTTGAATGGAGAGATTCCTTTTGCCAACGGCTTAAGACTTGTCCCCTTACGCAAGGATCTATACGAGGTCCTAGCACATTCTTATGAGATGGCTTATGTTGTAATGCTTGTCTAAAACAATATTTAAGTTTTTGATGAAGTGATTTTGTGTACATATGTTTTTCATTTTGAATATTCGAAGACTGTTGAAGATTCAATTTTGTAGAGTATTTTCTCTTCTACAATGGTCATTAGTTGTGTCGGTGTTAATCTCACTTATGTCGAATGTATTTGACTTGTATTTTATTATAATATGTGAGCTTATCGTACTTCCTACCACCCTTACAATGTGTTGCAATTTAATCTTAATATACCATGTTTTTAAGTTTTTAAGTATTTTTATTTTCATTGTGTTTACAACTTTTTATTTATCTTAGTTTTATACTTTATTTTATTTTTTAATAATTTAAAGGGATCAATAAATATACTCTTATGTTTTATTGCAAAAATCCTAAAATATTACAAAGCCATTGAAAACTAAGGAGTTTTAGGTTGGCGACTATTAAGAAATATTTAATAGTCAACAAACAATTCATTAACAAGGATAATTGTTTGTATCAATTATTAATATATAATTTTGTAATTGTGTAGTTATGATTTAATTATAACCTACATATACCAAACTTTTGCATTTTTATTTCCTATAAATTTTTCTCAATATAAACATAGAGATTTATTTTAATGACTAGAAGACCCTCAATCTAAAATAGTTTCCTTCTTTCGGAAGATGCAATCATTCATTTTCTTTGCTCCTCGTGTCTATTTACACAAGAAACGAATTGGTGGACCACCAAAAAAGGAATGTTTTGTGTTCTTGCAAACACCACCACCATGGTCAACATGTGGCATCTCCACTTCATATTGTTCCATCTCACAAGAGTTCCACCGAAAGATTTATCGGTGATATTTTTTTGATTGATTGTGTGTTGAGAGTTATTGTCCCCTTTGTTTTGATGTATTTGACATATATTTTATCAATAATATTTAAAGTTTTTGAATTTGATGCAACCCTTATAATGTGTTGGAATTTATTCTTAGTACACCATATTTTTCTATTGTGTTTACCGTTTTTGTATTAGTTCAACGCTTTTGTTACAAAAACACACAATAAGCTCATTGCAATATTCCAAAAGTTATAAATCCATTAAAAATTAGGGTTTTTAGGTTCGAGGCTATTAAGACATTTAATAATCAGCTCTTGTAGTAAATAGACGATGTGGTAATGGTAATGATTTAGTCTTTTTTTTACCTTACTAAGTTAAATATTTTGTCTATAAAGTGTGTGCAAAATCACTTGTCTGCCATATTTTGTAGTTATTAAACTCAACAACTACATCGATGTAACATGGGATGCCAAGTCCCCCCAACATATCCTTATTTCTATAGTTCCCAATGGAAAGGACAACCAAATTCCCCTCAACATAGGATGGCCTCTAACTATCCAAAAACCAAAAGCAATGGCATTACCAAAAATAATTGTTGGCATTAGAAATATTGAATGAAAAGGGATTACTTTCAAAGATATCTCCAAAGTCTCATACCTCAAAGTATATTCATATTACATGCATTTTCACCTTTGAACCGTTCGAAAAAATGACAAGTGATCCATATGTTTTTAGTAAATGGAAGAAGAGGACTGCCTATGTTCCCTCCAATAGGTCCTCCTTCATTCTCCTTCTTCATTACCCCTCCTTTTTCCCTACAATATTTTACCTTTAATCCATAAATGTTAACTTCTTGAATGCTTCCTACTACTGGCATCTCCACTACATTGCTCTAATGCAATTACTACTTATTCTATACTTCATATTTATAATTAAAAATTTACAAATAGTTGAAGTGAATGTTCATCAATGTATTTGGAACGAACTATAAAGGATATTCATAGACCATCTTTAGAATGTATTCATCCTATTTTTGCTATTTGGTTAGATAAGCTTTACACATGTAGGGTAATTTGTGTTATCACCATTCGAGAGAATTTAGTTTTTTCATTGGTAATTTTTTTTTGGTTTTCTAGGCATAAAGGCCCTATCCCCCTCTAAATTTGAACTTAGACCTACCCTATCGATTACCTTCTAAGTCTTCACCACCATGGCCACTCAAGTTGTACAAATGAATTTATTTATTGACCAATTGGACTAATGCTAAGTGAAATATTTTTCAAAAGAATTATCGAGAATGCTAATGTATAAACAAATACACGGTTTCATATCAATATGAATTCTATGTTATTTGTTTGTTGATGGTAATCGTTTCAAATCGATCCAAGATAAGGAGGTTGTCAAGATAGGTCCACTATTACAAGGTTGTAACAATGATCTAGACATGGAGTTCCACGTGCCAACAATCGACCCATGCATATTCAAATCCATAAATAATCACTCTATTCTTCCACATTGGACATCCCTCAATTGTTGCGAAATGTAGTTGTAGACACTAAATCATGCACTTGGGTATATTTCTAGGTCATGATCACATAACACTATTCATATGATTCCTAAGTGAGAAAAGTACTAATTGACCATTGTTTTTAGCCTCTTTGATTTCTTTCTGGTTTCTTTCTTGGCCTTACACACCCTATTGCCCAATCTAACTTTTGATACTTCATATTTTCTAAGTCTAGACACCAGCGTTCAAGTACCCTCGTCCCCTTTGGGTGCCCCCAACCTATTTGTATCTTGCTTACATATTTTGGGTCTTTTCTAGCTATTGGGAATCTTTTTTTCTTATGGGTTGGCATTTTAGTGGTTAATTACGAAATTCAAACAAGGGAATCATATAAATACAAATTTATGTGACCATAATAAAGGACCAAGCTCTAAGCATCTACTACTATCACCTAAGGTTACATCCAAAGGCATTCTAAGAGCATCAAAACATCCATCTAACATCCATTCAAGGGATAAGGGACTAGCATTATTTTACATACACTTCATAGGAGGGGAATTTTATTTTTCTATGCACGCATCTACTTACATTTGTTACATCTAGATATTGCTCGCTATAAGTGCATCTTGCATAAGATCCATCTAGGGCACGTATCTACACACATGCGCGAAAAGCTACATGGAGTCTGAAATGTAGTGCAACACCCGAACCGTAAATTCACTCAGTCGGGTGACTGTAGGGGTTAGTCTGACTCCCCATTTGCATATTTTTATTTTTAGGATTTTATGTGTTTTGGGATTTTGCAGGTGCTCTTCCTCTTTACATGTCGCAGGTGAACTCGGCAATCAACCAACAACATACATGTGACTAACGAAGACATCTAGTGAACATCTTGCGACCCTGTAAAATTCAGTTTATGAGGTTCTACGCAGTCACAAGCACCTACAGAAGGTTCCTAATGCCCATGTGCTCTTGACCTAGTCTAGGCACCCTAGTCTCGACATTGCTGACAGTTATGCATTTTTCTGGGCTTGGTTGCGATAATATGCCTTCTTATTCCATCAGTTTTCTAACTCGGCACAACTTTGGGATTATTGCAAAATTAAGTATCTTATCCATTCTTTTACACCTAGGGTTTCAAATTCAATTGTTTATTGCTTAGGTTAGATGCGTACTTCATTGCTTTATATCATTGTGTTGTTACTCTGAAATTAGAATTTAGCATTTATTTTCAATATTTTTAAATCATTTGGTGAACCCAACATTTCAAACCCTACCTTCTGAGCATGTTTTCTTCTTCTCAAGTCATGGATCAATCTTCTTATCCTTCTTTCACTCCAACTAAGGTTTTTGACATGGTTACTACTGTTGTTGATTTCATGTAAGTTTGTACTCAACATCCTCCTCGCTTTATTACGCCTAGGGCTGATCCAACTATCAATGTAGTAACTACTTGCCGCACTCTCCTACTACTACGGTTCATCCTCATTATATCCCACCACATATCACTTTTGTGGCTCCTCCTACCACTTCTAAAGGATATGATATTATCGAGCAACTTAAGAATACACCGGCCAAAATATCTCTCTATGACTTATTGCGTAATGCACCTGATTGTCATCATACATTAGAGGCCACCCTTTGTTCTATCCACATTGAAAGCAATAATTCTTCGGTGGCCTTCACACATCTCATTCAATCTCTCAAAAATCTACCACATGCTATATCATTTAGTGATGAGGACATCTCTCCATATGTTGTTGATAATCCATGTGTACCTCTTCTTATCACTATTATCATTGGCACCATTTGTATCAAGCATGTACTCATTAACAATGGCTCCGTCATTAATTTATGTGCTCACTCTCTTTTAAAGAAAATTGGCATTACAGATAATATAATTACTAAGAATTCCAATCTTATTTATGGCTATGATTCCACTACTCACACATGTTTAGGCACTATCACATTACCTATACAAGTCAGACCTAAGATTGTTCCTATAATATTCTTCGTTATCGATGCCTCGTTTCAAGTTTAATCTCTTGTTGGGTAGACCTTGGATTCACACCATGCATGTTGTCCCATCTATTGTTCATCGCTGCATTAAATTCTTACATGATGGATATGAACATACCATTGCTTTACTAACCTTGATCCATTCAAGTTCTACCGCATAGACCCCATCATTTCTATGCCTATTCCTCCATCATAGCGTATTCCATATATCAATATTGGACATATGATATTGGTCAGTCTAGTGCTTCACAACCTTCTTCTACCACTGCAAGAATTCTATCTATTCTAATTTATACTACTGCTATCATTTCACCCATTGTGTTTACTCCACTAAATACTTCCGCTCCGCTCATTGAAACTCCTCTTGCTCCTACATCTAACTCACCTCCTACTAATATCCTCGATCTCATATCCAAAGATGAAAATGCTAGTAGTGATGATCCTTATGATGAGTTTGATACCGTTGAACTCACCGATGAAATTTTTGAAATCTTAATTTTACTCCTATCAAGATAGATGATTCATACTTTAATGATACTTTCATTGTTATTAGTCCCGTGAATATCAATTCAAACAACCCCTCCTTCTACTAATGTTATGGTACTTTATTGGGGTATGTCCATACGTTGGATGTCATACCACCTATATCATCTTCTCATGAGGATCCACATCTGTGCTTCATCCTTTCACGTGCAATCTTTTCATGAATAACTCTTACCGGCCTCACATTACATTTGATCCCACTTGCTATGACACGGTTTGCACACACGATGGCTTGACTTGGCTTGGGTTTACACTCGATGATATATTACCTCTGCCTCATTTGTTGCATCTATATCATGGCTATGTTCATATTACGATTACCTATGGTCTTTGTGTCTTCTATTTATCAATCTTCGTTGCACATACTCCTCGCACTTCCCCACTCACACTTGGGCAATCTTGGCTTGACTACATTGGGGGCACTTTGGACCCTAATCATACTGACATTACATTTCCCATGCCTTTCGGTAGTGTTTCTATTTGAAATGATTAATTTCTTAGCTATGCACAAAATCTCACTTGTTGGTATGCACGTAGATTCCCACCAAAACCTTTCACCTATGAAGAATATGCTATGGCCATGTACAATTTGTGTCGCAATGGCTCCTTATATGATTAACCTCATACAATTGCTTACCAAGTCTCGGATGCATCTCCATACGGTTTTGACCATGACAATGACGATCTCTTAGACGATGTTACTTGATCATTCTTATCTTCATACACTTGGGGGCATCATGCTTATTCTCCCCCTGTATAACATCATCAGGTGTCTTACAATTTCTACTATTTCACTTCTTACTTCACATCTAGTCTTTTACACGTCTTACACATCTTGATACATTTGTATCATCATTACCCGATGACACACTCTTGTGTTACGGTTCACACTTGACTATTGAGGGCATACTACATACATGAACCTCACATCATACACATAACACATTTCACACTCGGCACATTCACGACACATATTTCTAGCATCACACTCTTGCACAACACACTACCCTATGACGCACTCTAGTTCCACAAGTTCATACTCAATTGTTGAGGGTATCAATCTGAAATTAACCTTACTACACTCACTCACTCTCTTAAGTTCTATGCTTCATCGATCATATCTATCTAGCGCACAATTTAATCCATGTCCCGATTATGCGCTCTTGTTCTATGGTTCATTATTGGTTTGAGGGGAATTTATAAATGAACCTCATCTCATGCATACTCATTCACATTCACTCGGGGCACACTTCTCCTATCATACTCACATTGCATTCCATTCCATTCACACTCATAGCATACTTTGCATATCTTGGTTGCACATTGTTCTTTCTTACTTATACTCGCATGTTACACTTTGCTTACTATGTTAGACAGATACTTTATATGTCATTATATTTTCTATATACACATGCACGTTCACTTTCCTTATAGTTTTGAATGTATACTTTACACATATCTATTACATGCAGCATGGATGTTTGGCACTGTACCTCTTACCAATCCCACAACGAATCCTAGAGGGCATCTACTTTTGTACACATCACAAGTGTTATTGTTTCGTTTTATACTATTTCCTATTCATACTAGCACACTACTTTATATCGGATCATACATGTTTTGACATATTTTTATCTTTCTAACATGCTAATGGGTGCTTCATGTGCAACATTTTCTTTGTAGGAACTCTTTGCCACCATGGTTGTCTATTACTTTTCTTGTTATTGTTTGTCATTGTCTATCATTGTTTGTGGGCTTTGCCCTTTGTCTTGTGTGCACATTGTATGCTTTTGGCCGCTTTGGCCCTAATTTTCTTGTGACATTGTGAGCAATGTCCCATGTTTGAAACCCACTTTTTGTGGTCTACATTGTCTTCTATATGCGTATTTTTCTTGTTTGTACTAACACATGTTTCCATCCACTTTGTTTGTGTGTGCCTTGGTTTTACCAAGCACATTCCTTCCGCTCTACGTAGGGCATTAGTAGTTGGTCCTCATTTTGGTCGCATCCTCCTAACGACCTTGCATGTACCCCAAATGAGGGGGCATCATTGGGTGAATCAATCACCCAATACAAAAGTTCACAATTATAGTACAACACAATTCAACATAACAACATCATAGTCTTGATTATAGAAAGGTCTCATAATATGACTTGGGTCCTTAGCACAACATCACACAACACACAAACATGAGTGCTTGTGCACTCTTGAACCTTCATGGGATCCTATGACCAAGGGGAAGTTACAAAATTTTTCTCAAATCAGCATGGTTTACGGTAGTCTACACAGCAATTTTCTCGGTCTGAGACATAGTCCTCCAACAATCAACATGCATGCTTTCTCATCTTTTTCTATTTGTGTTGGATTGAAATGGATTGGATTTGAACAAAACAAGATTACACCATCTCAGTAGTGGTGCATAAAAAAAATCGATGTAAGCGAGTCTAAGGATGGAGAATAACACTAGATATTTCTCCCTACACCCTTCTATCGTGGTGTGAGATCACCCAAAAAAATCATACTTGGCATGAGATCGCCTAAAAAACTCATTCTTGGCATGATATCACCCAAAAACTTATTCTTATACATTATTTTTCAAGACCCTCTCTAATATTTTCATTCATGGATCAGGTGCACATGTTCCTTTTTACATTTTTACATACTTGGATCAAATTTTTCACATATACACGACTTTGACTACTCTTTTTCTCTTCTCTTTTATAGGTATGTCCTTATGGGAAGCAACAGTCACATCATCAAGCATCATGCGACGTTGACAACAGGTATGTCCTTATGGGAAGCAGCAATCACATCATCAAGCATCAAGTGACATCGACAATAGGTACAATGCGACATATACACATACGCTTTTCACCCCTAGGGTCACTTCCTCTTCTCTAGCTTTCATGCTTCATATTATTCACTTCACGCTTTTTCTTATCTCCTCAACACGCTTTCACCATCAATCTACATGGTTATTAAGTACGCCTCTCTTATCAACTATATGTTATCAATCATTCGTTCAATAACATAAAGTGGGGGGAAATGTAGACACTAAATCACACACTTGGTTATATTCATAGGTCTTGATCACATACTACTATGCATATAATTCCGAAGTGAGAAAATTACTAATTGACCACTATCTTTGGCCTCTTTACTTTCTTTTTGGTTTCCTTCTTAGTATTACACACCCTATTGCCCAATCTAACTTTTGATACTTCATCTTTTTGATTCTCGGACACCGGTGCCCAACCAGGGACATCGGCGCTCAGTGCTCCCAACCTCTTTGTATCTTGCTCGCATCTTTTGGGTCTTTTCTAGCTTTTGGGCATCTTGTTTTCTTATGGGTCGGCCTTTTAGTGGTTAACTAGAAATCATATAAATACAAAGCTATGTGACCATAATAAATGACCAAGCTCTAAGCATCTACTACTATCACCTAAGGTTGCATCCAAAGGCATTATAAGAGCATCAAAGCATCCATCTAACATCCATTCAAGGGACAAGGGATTGCATTCTTCTACATATACTTCATAGGAGGGGAAGTTCATTTTTCCATGCATGCATCTATTTACATTTGCTACATCTAGCTACTGCTCGCTATCAATTACATCTTGCAAAAGAGCCACCAAGGGCACGATTTTGCACACACACTCATAAAACTACATGGAGTATGAAATGTAGTGCACTTTGCCCAGGACCATAAGTTTATTCAGTCGAGTGACCGTTGGGGTCGATCTGAATCCCCATTTGAATTTTTTTATTTTTAGGATTTGATTTGTTTTGGGATTTTTCAGGTGCTCTTTCTCTTTGTAGGTCGTAAGCGAACTCGGTGATCAACCAACGACATACAAGTGACTAACGACGAGATCTAGTGAACATCTTGTGACCACTGTAAAATTTAGTTTTTGAGGTTCTCGCATCACATGAGCCTACATAAGGTCCCTAGTGCCCAAGCTCCCCGACCAGGTCCAAGCACCTTAGTCTTGACATTTCTAATAGTTTTGTATTTTTAAGGCTCAGTTGCAACATTTTGTCTTCTTGTCCATCATTTTTCCAACTCATCACAACTTCAGATTATTGTGAAATCGCTAAGTATCTTATCCCTTCTTTTACACCTAGGGTTTCAAATTTAATTGTTTATTGTTTAGGTTAGATATGTACTTCATTGATATATCATTGCATTGTTACTCTTAAATTAGAATTTAGCATTTATTTTCAATATTTGTTAAATCGGTAGGCATGTGTCACTTTTATACTAAAGCAATTACACTGGAAGTGTCCAATGGCTACATTGAATATTAGGAAAAAAAGATGTGTGGACATTTGTCTTGGGGAAGGGAAAAATTCTTTCTAACATTTATGGTTATTGATACCTTACTTATCTTTAACCGGGAATTACCTAACTCAATTTCCTATGCTCATTTTTCTCTGAAACATATAGAGCACTTCTCTCAATAGTATGAATTGTTGTAAAACTAAAATGATCCTTGTGATAACCTAATCAACAAGAGATGTAAATTGTAAGAAGAAAATAATATTTGAATGGAAAAATATCAATGGCCGGGAAAGAATATCAAACACAAAACATGGGCAAATAAGTTGGAATATAATACCTATCAAACATAAATAGAATTTTCATGCAATGAATATCTAAATTAGATTAACTTTTGGATATGAATTATGTGTTTCTTACACCCCAAGCATTAAGTTCTATGGTAGGCTCAAGTTACATAATGCATTAATTTTGGGATCCAATGATGATCCACATTTAATAGTTTGATAAACTAGTATCTTTTGCCTAAATTTTTTTCCCTTAAAACTAAAGTACAAGCATGTGAATTTTTCAACAAAATTCCTATAAAGTATGTGGTCTCATGGACTACAATGATTGTAGGATATGCAAAAAAAAAATCAAACCATATAGACCTTCAAATAAAACCGCCACCAAAACCTTACACAAGTTATTTATTTTAAGCATGCCCACAATATTTAGCGAAAAAATTTACTTTGGCCCTTATTTATGTCCTTATTTATTTTTAGCCTTTTGGAGGGTTATGAGGAAATTGGAAGCTCAATCAAATCTCAATCTATGTGAAGTAAATCGAAAGTTGATGTTTCCTTAAAAAAAACACTAGTTATTTGAATTCATATCGAAAGGAAATTAAAAAACACTTTCCAAGAAACAACTCATGGTGTTAAGACAGGTGGGATATGAAGGAGTTCGTAACTTTGGACCAAATATTGATAGGTGTACAAAGTTCAAGACTATTGATGGGTTTCAAGGGCATGAATGAAACTAGATATTCTTATAATTTTTATTGCACAATTTTCATCAAAATATAGAAAAATAGCTTCAAATCAAATATAGCATCTAATTTGTCTCTAATGTTGGGAAAATGAATGTTACTTGAAATGGAGTCAAATTTTCATTGTGGAATATTGCAGATGCCGAAATTGTATCAAAGCCCGAAAATGAAGCCTTGATAAAAGAAAAGTTATTTTATTTTGTCATTCAATATATATATATATATATATATATATATATATATATATATATATATATATATATGTATATGTATATGTATGTATGTATGTATGTATGTATGTATGTATGTATGTATATTAGATATATATACGTATACATACATACATACATACATATATATATTGCAGTGAGTCAAAGTCTTTATCAAATACTTATCTTTCTTCTACATCTAGCATTAAATAACATATAATAAATAATGTGCATGATCAAAGTAAGATTTTTCCGGGAAGATACATACATAAATTTGATGTTGGAAATATTCAAGCCAATGTTAATGAGCTTCCTAAGAATCATTTACCAACATTATGGGGTAGGCACGATAGAACAAGGCAAGCTCTTACATGGATGGGACAAAACCAATTTTGAGCATCTATTTGAACTAAGCAAAATGAATAATGGTAGGCGTAAAACTCCATAACTTCTCTAGTTGAAAATATCCATACTATTCTTGCTCTTTGAAACCCATCTTGCTACACAATTGGTTTTTCCCCACTCGTACGTTTTACAAATGTGGGATTAACCATGTTGTTAAGTGTAACCTGGAGGCTTCCATTCTATGAGCAATTTAATGGTAAATTATTTCCGAAGTTATTTTGAAGAGGAAATAAAACCTTTATCGAGTTTCTTGAATCTTTTCATTGAGAGTGAGGATTTTTGACAAGTAATTAGATATTTGGTGGGTATTGCATCAAGGGTTTGTTGTGATTATCGTTGTGTCTTTCCCATTTGGTCTTTGAATTTTGATATTTTATTTATTCCCCAAGTAAGTAAAACCTCTGAAAACACTTTTCTTTCTGGTGGGCATTCAATGTTTTACCCTTTAAAAGGTAAAAATATGTCTTGTTAAGGCTTTGCCTCTTGAATGTGAACCCTAATGGGGTTTCCTCTCTTTAAACTGTGAAACTAGCTTGCTACATGAATATTCTCTTGGCCATTCTGTGTTTGTGTTTTTATTGATGTCAACTCCATTGATGGAAAAGGGTGTCATGTCATTGTATGTTTCTCCATGAGGTGTTAGTATGATGTCAAGCATGAAGGTTGATTGTTAGTGTCAAGTTTGGAGAAGTCTTATAAGGTCTTGGGGCATGGTTGGTGAGCTAAGTTATAATTTGACTTTTCCTATGTCATTTTGATGTTGTCATGAGGTCAAGCATGGTCCTAATGATGTTTCATGAATTTCTATGAGTCTTTGTGAGGTCGAAATGGTCAAATCATGGGTTGTTAGTGTTGAGTTAGGTCATTCTAGGCTTGTTTTTATCCCTAGAGAAAGAAGAATGAGGTAGAGCTGTGAGATTTGGAGCTGACCAGTCTTTTCCAAGCATGATAGCAACATGGTTATGGTATATTGGGCATGTACTATGATTTTGAGTTCATAACTCAAAGGTTTTATGCTTCTATGATGTCCTTGGGAAATAACCAATGAGAAATATGCGGGTAAACACATGAAAATGAGATTGGATAGAGAGTTTAAGATATATTTGGGATAAATTGTGAGCATTTATAGTTAGAGGATTTTTTCATGATGTTGCATGACAAGTTTCGGTCAAAGTGTTGAAGGAATTGCAAGATATGCAAGTTTTGGTGAAACCGGGTAAGTGACAAGTGTGTTTTTGTAAAAAAAGTTGACCTTTTGATGCTCGTTGTGAATTGTATGATTTTAATGGGGGCCTAAGCTCTTTTTCGTAGCTTCTTAGTTCAATTATGAATTTTTCACAAAAAATAATTAGATGCTTTAATCGTTGTGTTTTTAGGAACTATCGTTAAGAAGGTAGCGTGGTTTGAAACCCTAGCTATGAGAAGCTTGGAGAAAAGTAAGTATACTTGAGAATTTTTTATTTATCTTGAAAAATTGAAGATTGGATGTAGAATAATCCTCCAAATTTCTCTAAAAGGTAAGATAGTTGTGACAGTATGTGGTTCCCACCGAATATGATTTTTCGAAGAATTGCACTTTGAGGATAATTTTTCCAAATGAGGTAAAGACTAAATTTCCATTTATGATATCCCAGGTGTTTTTATTGATTTCCATGAAGGTTTTAGGTCATGGTTGTAGTGAAAAATTACAAAGTGTTCCCTATCTATGGATATTGGTTTTTGTGGCGAGTTTGGAACAACGTTGAATAAAATTGATATTGCGGGAGCTATAGGGGGAGTTAAGACTCAATTAAATTTTTTTATATTAGTTTAGATATATTTATAATTTTATATGAAACTTTATGATTAGACAAGGTATGCAAAAGTTATGATCTGTTCTTTAAGACTCAAGTTTGGAAGATGCTCATTCTAGCAGAGGGCCAAGAAGTAGCAATATGAGGCAAAGTGATGTTTCGAGTTCTTAATGATTGTTGAAGGTTTTTGAGGGCTTATACATCATGTATAATTTTTTTCCATGCTTTTATTAAGTGTGGAAGTGATTTTTTGGAGTGTGTTGGGCTCATACTCAGTACTTGAGTCCTAGAAGGATAAAACGTTGTTTGTAAAGATGGACATGTTTGAAGGCATTACACTTTGATTTGGAAGGAGTTACAATGTGTTATGGAAATATGATTCAAATATATTCATAGTGATATATGGATTGTGTCATAGTGAGTTTATTTGATGGCTCTTTCAGGTCATGTTGTGAAGAAGTTTGTATGCTATATTTCAAGACAATTTTGTTCTTGTTGAAAGATTGAATTATTAGAGGCATGAGACGGATGATTAATGCTTGATATGACTTGTAAAGTTAATAGGGGTGAATTTGGAATTCATAAGAATCCATTTGGAGGTATTTAAAGTTTCGAAAGGGTGCAATCCAGCTTGCATTTGTAAAACTACTTTTTGGGAAGCTTGTTTTGATGAAGGAAAAAGTAGTTGTGGTTTGAATACATGGATGTTTCATGATATCCAACTTTCTTATAATTTTTCTACAGGTTATGGAATTTCCATTGAGTGGTCACATGCCATCTTTTAGGTGTTCGTGGGTGGTCTTGAAGTCCAAAGGTGAAATCAGGTTGTTGGAAACAACTATTTTGAGAAGGTAATGAGCCAATGGGCCCATTAAATGAAATAATTTGATTGGTTCAAGTAAATTTTGACCATGTATTATTTTTAAATGTCATATTTCACCTTTTTTTTTCTTTTTGGAGCTTGAATAAAATTATTTTTGGTGTTAGAGGATTTTTTCCATTCTAGTGATGGGGTTTTGAGGATTTTTTATGCAAGTTGGATTGTTCTAGGCATGGTCGACCTACTTGGGGCACTTGTGACTGTATTGATAAAATGTATGTAATTTTTTTAAGTTGGTATGGTCAAGCTAAAAGAGTGAAACTGACCTCATTTGAATTTGAATCAAGAAGAGGCTATAAAAGTGAAGTTTTGGGTGCAAAGTTGAACTAGGTGAGTGTGTGTGAAGAATTGTGACCTAGGTGAAAGTTTTTTTCAGGTATGAAGGCTTAATTTCAGAGTTGAGATATTGAATGGAAAGTTGAGGAAGGTTTTACAACATGTGTGCAAGGTTTTAGAGGCAAGACAAGCGGAGAAGGAAGGAGATAGAGAAAATTTGAAGACCTAGGGTTTGAGCAAGGGTTTGTGAGCTAAATTAGAGATCTTCATCGGTTGTGGAAGAAGTAAAATTAAGAGATCATCATATTTAAGTTGATGAGTTTTTGCTTAGTCATTCTTGGGGATTATAGCCTTTTTGTGGAGTGGATTCTTCACTAAATTAGGGGTTCTTGCTCTACTAAACTAGGGGTTGGTGCTCCTTGTGGGGTTGACGTCTCACTAAATTTGAAGCATAGAAATATAATGTTTATTTTTCAAAAAAATTCTTCCCCACATGAGGGTTTCCCACTTAAGTTTGGTGTTCATGTGTACTTTCTTGTTTTTGTTCATGTGTAGGTTGTTTCTATGCGTACGTAAACTCGCATATGGTTCATGGTTAGTTGAATGGTTTAATAAATGATGATGAATGACAAATGGTAAATGAATTGAAATATTTTTAGGACTAATTCACCCCGCCTCTCGATTCCATTGTGCTTCCAAAATTTTGTATCAAAGCATATTCTTGAGAAGCAAGTTTAACATCTTAAAGGAGATCCTAAAAGCACAAATGGGTAAATCAGTTGATCTTTGGAGGAGAAAGTATGAGATTTTGAGTTTGTAGTTTTTGGATTATAAGAGAAAATGAGTGAAATGGATAAAGATCATGATCATGTTATCAAGAGTTTGGAATCACATGTTGAGAATATGTCTAAAGCCCTAAAGGATAAAGAAGAAGCTTGTTCTGGTATGTGGAAAGATTAAAACCCTAGAATCAGATTTGGAGAGTGCATATAGTAGGCTGAGGATGCATGAGAAGCTTGAGAAGATATCCAAAGATCTTGATTGGGTTTTAGAAGTCAAAGAACCACATATGACAAAACAGGCCTAGGGTTTGAAGGAAAACATGTGAAGAATGATGGTGTTGGTGGACCAAGTACTAAATCAGATGTAAATGTGACCAATAAGGATAATTTAAGCAATTATAACTCCATTATACAACCTAATTATATGAGTTATGGTTCATCATTCAATTGTTATTGCTATGTTTGTCATGATTTTGGTCATAGAGCTAGAGATTACAAGAGGAAGTCTCCTAGGAATGATGTGGGCTTCTTCAAAGGTGAATGTTTTTCATGTTGTAGGTATAGTCATAGGGCTAAGGATTGTGGTTGGAACCTAAGTTTGTTTGAACCAAGAAAGAAGAATGGGATTTTGTGTCACAAATGTCACAAGAAAGGGCATATTACAAGATTTTATCACCAAATAGGATCTTCAAGGTACTCTAGCAGATTTCAAACTCAAAGTGGAAATATTTTCAAGAAGAAGACTCTTATGAATGATTCCAAGGATGTTAGGTCAGATTCTAAGGGAAAGAAGATGGTTTCTCAAGTCAAGGAGGTCAAGAAAACTAATTCTCGGTTTGAATTACAACCTAATCCAATGATATTTGTCAAAGAGGGATCTAAACCTGTTCAAATAGGTATGTTTACTTTAGTCAAGGACTCAAAATTGAAGAACACCATTTGTCTTTCAACCATTCATTCTCATGTGCATGAGAATTTGAAGTCACTTGGAGTATGGGATACCTCAAAAGGTATAAGGTATGTTAAGTGACCTATTCATGTGTTTTTGATTCCTTGCATTTGTAGGTGTCTCGAGTCAAGTCTTGAAAAGGTGTCACAAAGTGCTTAGAGGTGTGTTTTATAGGTCTCATAGTTTCCATATGGTCTGTGTGAAGCATGTTTGTATTCGAGTCTATTGTTTTAATGTGAAGATTCATGATCTCCATCTCATTTCATGTTTTGAATCCATGGTATGCAAGTCTCTTGTGTTTGAGGGTCTGAGATCATCCCATTCATGTCTGAATCCATTGTCATTAGAAGCAAGTGTCGATAGGTGTTGAAATGCTCTTCTCTGTCCTTTTTATTTGTTAAAGGTCTCATGTGCTTCAAAAAATTCATGAATTTCTTGTTCGACAATAAGTATTTTAGGTCTTTAACACTTTGAGTCAAGTTATCATCAAATTTGTGTCACTGTTTTGAATTCTTCAAGTATATTTTATTTTTACCAAAAGAATAATCAAAAGGATTAAATGGTTATCGAAGTTGAATGGTTATGAGTATGTTTATTTAGGTCTCCAAAGTGCTTTTATTTTCCTTATGTGTTAGTTGTTGGTCTTAAAGTGTTGATGATTTGTACCATGAGTAAATGTATAGTGCTTCCGTGTTTAAATTATGAGTGTGATTTTGAGAACAAGTTAATGTCTTCAAATATTATGTCAAGATGTCTTAGTCTGCATGTTATGTCATTGAAATATGTCTCATTCATATGACCAAGTGAAGATAAGTGTATGCTTGATATAGTTGTGTTGAACAAGAATGAAGATGGTTCCATTAAAGTGAGGCGATGATTGGACCAAATGGCTTCGCAATGCATAAACATGAACCCTATTGAAGGTTGTTCCATGGATTCCTTCTTGAATTTGAGTCTAGAATTTGTAGCTTGAAGAGTACTCACAAGATTAATTCATGCAGAAATAAGTGTGCTCACTGATTTCTAGCATTTTGAAGTCATATTTTGAATGGTCTTTAAGTTTGAGTACAAATTAGGTTCCATGTAATCAAAAATTTGATGATATTCTCGATTTTTGAAGTCCTTGAGATCATGTTTGTTGATATCCAAGTTATTTGTCATGAAAGGCTAAGATCATGAATAATTGTTGCATAGAGAGAGTTTTACCCAGCTTATGATTAAACTTATATGTGGGTTAACTATGTTTGAGGTATTTAAAGATTGTGAAGCATGAAGAATTGTAAGCTACGGGTTTGGAACAAGTGAAGGGTACCTAAAAGGTGTATAGAAGAAGCAAGACCACTATAGGTTGATAAGTGCGAGATAAATTATATCAAGTTGAAGAAAATTATAGGTCTCAAGAATCTCAAATATCAACTAATGTAGACACAAAATCACGCACTTTGGGTAATTATCTAGTCTCGATCACATACTAATATTCATATGGTTCCTAAGCAAGAAGAGTACTGATTAACCCATGTATTTGGCCATCTTTCATTGCTTTCTATTTCTACTTTTGGTCTTACACCTTTATTGGCCCAGTTTGTCTTTTCATACTTCAGTTTTACCTTTTATGGACCTGGCGCCCAAATAGGATGTTAGTTTCGGTGCCCTCATCTCCTCCGGGCGCCCCTATCCTTTTACACTTTAATCTCACTTTTTGGGTCCTTTCTAGCCATTTAAGCATCTTATCTTTTTATAGTCATCCTTTTTGGGGTTAATTACGAAATTCAAGTGAAGGAATCATATAAATATATAGATATGTGATAATAAGAGACCAATCACTAGGCACTAGCTATCACCACATAAGGTTGCATCCATCAAGGCATCTATAGCTTCATTTGCATCAATCTAAATCCATCACAAGGGATAAAGGTTGGTTCATCTACATCACACTTCATAGAGGGGAGTTTATTATATTTCATGCACATATTATTTACATTATCCATATAGTTGTTTGCTACTTCAAGTGCGACACGCACAAGAGCAACCTAGGGCCCAATTCTGTGCACACACACACACACACAGAACTACATTGGGTCTAGGATGTAGTGCAGTGCTCAGCTGTAAGAGCACCATTGTGGCATTTGAGGACACTCGGAACCCTTTATATGCATCTTTATTTTTAGGGTTTTGATGATTTGTCTAGGGTTTTGTAGGTGATTCCTTTATTGCAAGTTTACAATGACATCAGTGATCTAAGTGTGACATACACGCAATAAGCGAAAGAAGGCTTCGAACCATCTAGTGACTCTGTGAAATTGGCTTCTGGACTTCATGCATAGAATAGGGCACCTGAATTACGAGACCTGGCGCCCCAGTGCCCCAATCCCTTTTCCAAGTACCCTAATCCATCCAAATTTCTCGATTTTCATTTTATCGTGGCTCTTGTGTGATGGTCTCCCATTCATGTTTAGTCGGTCTTCATTGCGACATAGTCCCACGACATCTTCGAATTAGTTAAGGCTCTTCTAACCCTCTTTGCACATTAGGGTTTTTACATTTCATTTCTTAGTTTGCTTGGTTTATTTCCTTTATTTATTTATTCGTTATTTACTGCAAACTTACATTAGATTAGGCTAAATATATTACATTTTAGCATAATCATTTTGGTGAACCCCACTCGTGATCGGTCTTTCAAATCCTTCTTTGGCATATCCTCTTATTTATCATGGCTCCTAAATTCCTCAAATTTATTTGTCTGATTTACTTCAAATGCATCCTAATTGCCAAGTTGTTCTTAAAAATGCCCTAGACACCATGTATCTTCCCGAGATATGCCTCTGCGCATCAAGTGAGTGCTATTTTTGATCATTTATTTGATGACCCTAGTCTTCGTGATCCTCCATCTAATCAACCCATGTTGGAATCAATTCAAGCTTTGCATTCTTTATTTCAAGACAAATTTAAGGCTATGGAATCCACGATTACATCTCTCAAATCTGAAATCCAACATCTTAAGGACACTTCTCAAGCTCATGTTTTTCCCTTCTACATCTCATCTTCATTCTATATCTACTACATGTGCTCATATCAATGAGCCTCAAGTCATACCATTACCAGAGCCTCTCACATTTGATCACAATACTAAGCAACATGAAATTATTATTGAGCTCCTTAGTCATCAATTGATCACTTTACCACCTACTCATTATTATCCTCCTTATCGGATAACAAAATATCAAGGTCATCCATATTTCCATTATCATCGAATCAATGGACATAATGATAACGATTGCTACGCTTTACAACATGAGAATCAAACATCTTGAGCATTAGGGATTTATCTCATTCACTGCACAACATTATGTTGCATGCCCATCTACAAACACTACATCTCAATGGGCTCCTAAATCTGATTTTTCTATGTCTAATGAGCATCACACCATCACTTCTAATGGTCGTTCTTCGAAAATTCAAGCACCTCCTACACAAACACCTCTCAAAATGAATATAGCACCTCCTCCTCTCAAGACCAAGTCTTCTGCAACGTCATTAATACCACCAAAGTTTCCTCCATTCAATTTTTATCCCCATCCCACTCCACTTTCATTTCCAATTCATTTCACAAACAAATACTCTTACTAATGATCTCTCGAGACACATTTCCGCTACCACCAAGCATGGTCCTTCTATTGCTTCTGTCACACATGCTTCCACCACTTCACATAAACTTGGTGTCTTTGGTAGGTGACTCTTGTCACCTTACCCTCCTAATGACACAATCATATTCTTATGGTTCTTATATAACTTGTTGAGGGGTCTATTATGATAAAGAACCTTGTTTCATCTTACATTAACATATATATCTATTACATAACCACTCATACATACATACATCTACAACCATCTATCGCTCGTAATAGCATACCATATGATCTCTCATTATTTATCCCATCACTCAATCAATCTTAAAATATTTATGATACTTCACCACCTTCATACATCACTTCTCTATTTGTTGTCAAACATCATTTATCGAATAATACATGCACCACCACATACTTGGGGGAAATTATTTTCTCCCCTAGCATTGACACACATCTAACATTCACCCCCTTTCACACCTAACTTCTCACATATACATATTCACACACACTATAATCGACTGACCCAATGACGCACTCCTCATGCTTTGGTTCACACTTGACTTATTGAGGGCATCTTGTACACATAAACCTCACACATCATACAAGTAGAAACTACACATGGTGCATCTTCACACATCTTGCACTTTTATCATCTTGCACCGTACATCATACATCTTGTGCTTCATATATCATACACATTCTACACATACCTAAAACATCCTACATTACATACTATACATCATACATCATACAATACACATTATGCATCACATGACGACCTCTCATCATCATCGCATCTACTACACATATTACACATCCTCTTCATCTACTTATACGTGTTGCACTCATTACCCGATGACACACTCTAGTCTCACATTCCATACTAGACTATTGAGGGTATACATTACAAATGGATGACATCGCTTTCCCACACTCAACCATTCAATCCTTTTCTCATCATGACCTTCCTAGATTAGTGATATATGTCGTAGGCTATATCATCACTTCCTCTAGAATATTGTAGTGATATACACTTAGGATAAATCATCACTTCTCTCATCCCATAGTGATATATGCTTTAGGATACATCATCACATGTTCACACCTCATCTCTATGTCAGCACATCATCACTACATACTCATCACATCATGAGCTACATACAACACATCGCTTCGACCATTTCTCGATGACGCACTCTCGTTTACGGTTCATTATTGACTTTGAGAGGGGGCATAAAAAAAATTAACCTCACTACATATAATTTCATTCACTCGGGGCATGTGGCTCCTATCATTCACTTTGCATTCCATTCCATCCATCCATAACATATTGCATATCTTGGTTACTTTTACTCTTGCTTGCATTTACTTGTACATGTTCACTTTATTACACATGCTAGATAGATATCTTGTATGTCATTATCTTTATCATACACACATGTGCATTCACTTGCTTTCTAGTTATGATCACAGATTATACAGATCCATTACATGTAACATGGATGCTTGGCGTAATACCTAGTACCAATCCCACAACGACTCATGGGGGCATCCACTTTCGTACACTATAGGTGTTATTGTTTCATTTTGTTTCATAACAAACTACTTTATCGATTATACACGCTTTTGACATACTTGTTATCTTTATAACATGCTAACGGGTGCTTTATGTGCAACATTTGTTTTGCAGGATTACTTTCCACCATGGTTTTCTGTTACATTGTTTGTTCTTACTTGTCATTGTATGCCTTTGTTTACGGGCTTTTCCCTTTGTCTTGTGTGCACACTTGTATGATTTTGGCTTCGTTGGCTTTGATTTTCTTGCAACACCGTGAGTGGTGTCCTATGTTTTTAACCCACTTTTTGCGATCTACATTGTCTTCTTGCGTGTTTTATCTTACTCGTTGTTTTTCTAGCTTAAACTTCATCTTATACATGCATGTTTGTCTTTGCTTGTACTAACACTTGTCTCTAGCCACTTGTTTGCATGTGCCTTGGTTTTACCAAGCACATCCCCTCCCCATATAGGGCACAGTTTCAACAATTGGTCCTCTTTTGGATTGCATCCTCCTACAGCGATGTCGCATGTGCCCCCAAAGAGGGGGAATCATTTGGGTGAACCAGTCACCCCATACAAAGTATACACAACACAACACAATACCAGTTTTCAAATTTTGGGGCTCAGAATCAGACTTGGGTCCATGACACAATGAACCTTACCTAGATTACCTAAGACCAGGGGGCATATCACACAACATGACAGGGTTCAGCACAATCTTCAGAAGTCTACACAACGGATTTTATAGGGCAGGTTGTCCTTAGCACATGCGTTGGTACACATCATCTACAGTGTTATTTTATTAGAGGAGCACTTACGAGGTTAGATGATAACACCAGACTTTCCTCTCTACACTACTTCTTTCATGGCGTCGGATCGCCCAAAAAACTAGACAGTACATAGATCTCTACAATTTCAAGAAGCGGTTATAGGTTGGAGGATAAATCAAACTTTCCTCCCTACACTTCTTCGGTCAGTGGCGTGAGATTGCCCAAAAAAACTTGCACTTAATAGATAAGATCCTTTTACACTCTCTTTTCCACATCACGGATCAGTGTGCACACGTTCCTTTCACATTTTTAGCATTTTATTTTATATATGTCCTTACATGTTTTTATACATATACATGTGTATTTGACTACTTGATCGTCTTCTCTTCTTATAGGGTATGTCCGTATGAGAAACAAGCTGTCAAAAATAGTGCACACATCGATACTAACAACAAGTACATCACACACATTGGCATTCACACATGCGCTTTCGCCCTAGGTTCACTCTCATCACATTTTTACATTTTTGCATCTTTAGTCTCCACGCTCCATCTTTTTATCACTCCATGTTTTTTCTAGTCCCTCGGCATGTTTTCTACATTGATCTACACAGGATATCAAGTATGCATCTCTATCTAATTTATGTTACCGAGATTTCCGCTCACTAACATAAAGTGGGGGCAAATGTAGACACAAAATCACGCACTTTGGGTAATTATCTAGTCTCAATCACATACTACTATTCATATGGTTCCTAAGAAAGAAAAGTATTGATTAACCTGTTTTTTGGCCATCTTTCATTGCAATCTATTATTACTTTCGGTCTTGCACCTTTATTGGGTTTCGTATTTTCATACTTTAGTTTTAGCTTTTCTAGACTAGAACGCTTAGCTAGGAATCCAACACCAAGAGCCCTTGTACCCTTTGGGTTCCCCTATCCTATTTACACTTTACTCTCACTTTTTGGTATTCGGCCTTTTCAAAGTTAATTATGAAATTCAAGTGAATGAATTATATAAATATATAGTTATGTGATCATAATAAGGGATCAATCACTAAGCACTAGCTATCACCACCTAAGTGTTGAGTTGTGGAGCTCAATTACTTCATTTTAGCATGCAATTGAAACTTGCTGGAAAACACATGCTCGCATCGGTTAAGGGAAAACCGACATCGATCGAGAAAGACCGACATTGGTCAAGGGCAAGTAGGAACCGGTGACGATTAGGCAGAACCGGCGTCGTTTACCTTTGTGTGACGAAGTTTTAATTAACTCTTGGGAATTATATCTATTTTTAGCATTAAAATAGATTTATTGATTGTAATTGCATGACTAAGTGCCCTAAGTCTATAAATGACTATATAAGCACAAAAGCTAGGGTTTAGAAGGAATGAAAAACAAGAATTAGAAAGAACTTGAAAAAGGTTGGTGAGAGAGAATTCTTGGTGGTAGAGCAAAAGATTGAAGGAAGAAAGTATTGAACATCTGAGAGGTGTGGAAGATTCTATATCTTGTCAAAGCTTTGGATAATATATTGGTTTGTTTCTTGGTGGACATATCCCACACTGGGTGAACCACATTAAATCTGGTGTTGATTTATATCTCTTGTTTTGTATATTTCTTCTGGTAGAATATCTACTTTTATTTACATGTATGCTTAGATCTGATATATTGTCTGTACAACCGGTATGCTAACCCCAACAATTGGTATCAGAGCTTTGTTTGAGGGTTTTGTGTGTTGACAGATTTACTCACAAAGGGTTTTCTAATTGAGTGGGAGCTATAGCAATGGCAGAAGATAATAAATACAAGGTAGAGAAATTTGACGACCGAAATTATCAATTATGGAAGATGCAGATTGAGGATTATCTGTATCAAAGAGATTTGTATTTACCGTTGGATGAGAAGTCTAGACCTACGAAGATGACTGATGAAGAATGGAATATTCTTGACAGAAATGTTTTGGGATCTATAAGATTGAGCCTGGTAGCATTCGTGGCTTCCAATATTACAAAAGTGGCTTCTACGGTAAACTTAATGAAATCTCTTGCTAATTTATATGAAAAACCTAGTGCTTCAAATAAAGTTTATTTGATGAAGAAACTATTTAGTTCTAAGATGCATGAAGGTGAATCTGCCTCTATTCATTTGAATGATTTTTAATCTATTGTAAATTAGTTAAAATTGGTTGCTATATCGTTTGATGATGAAGTAAAAGCACTTTTATTCTTATGTTCTTTTCCTGATAGTTGAGACAACTTGGTAATGGTTGTTAGTAATATAGCATCTGCTAATAATATTTTGAAGTTTGATGATGTGGTTAGTATAATCTTGAATGAAGAAATTTGTAGGAAGAGTACAGAGGAAACATCATCTAGAAATTATTTGAATGTAGAAAGCAAGGGCAGGCAGAAGGAGAGATCCAAGAGTAAGAGTAATGGGAAATCAAAGTCAAGGGAAAGCAGATCTAAATCCAAAAGTAAGGGAATTACTTGTTGGAAATGTGGAAAGAAAGGACATGCAAAGAAAGATTGTTGGTCAAAGGATAAAGAGAATCAACAACCAAACAAAGGTAAAGAGGCGAATCTTGCTTCATCAGAGGTAATACAAGATGCTCTTATTCTTTCTTTGGACAATAGAATTGAATCATGGGTTTTAGATTCATGAGCATCTTTCCATGCAACCCCTAATAAAGGTTATTTCAGAAATTATGTCCAAGGCAATTTTGGGCATGTTTATTTGGGAGATGATGAACCTTGCAGATTCTTGGTAAAGGGAAGTTTGTCTAAAATTGCAAGATGGAAATACATGGGTATTGAAAGATGTGAGACATGTGCCAAGCCTCGGGAAGAATCTTATTTCTGCAGGGCAACTAGGTGAATCGGTTGCATATGGTTACTTTTATAGGAGACTCTTGGAAAGTCACCAAGGGTGCTTTTATTGTGGCAAATGGTAAGAAGGTAGGAAAATTATATTTATCTACCTGTATTACTGATTCATTTTCTGTATTATCTACTTCAGATTCAGATACATGCATGTGGCATAATCAGCTAGGTCATATGAGTCAAAAAGGAATGCAGATCTTAAAGGCTAAGGGTAAGTTATCAGATTTGAAAGATTTTGATTTTGATTTCGTGAGTATTGTATCTTTGGAAAGCAAAAGAGAGTGAGATTTCTCAAAGTTGGGGCAAATAAGGAGCATAAATTGGAGCTTATACACTTAGATGTGTGGGGACCAGCTCAGGTAGCTTCTCATGGAGGATCCCAGTATTATGTTACTTTCATTGATGATGCTACAAGAAAGGTATGGGTTTATTATATTAAACGTAAATCTGATATTTTTGAGACTTTTAAAAGATGGAAAGCCCTTGTTGAGAATGAATCAAATTATAAGTTAAAGTGTCTTAGATCTTACATGGTGGTAAATCTTGTAGTGAGGCTTTCAATGATTATTATTCAGTGAATGGGATACGTAGAGAAAGAATAGTTCCAAGAACACCACAAGAGAATGGTGTTGTAGAAAGAATGAACATGACAATCATGGAACGTGCTAGAAGTATGAGGATACATTCTGGATTGCCCTTGCAGTTTTGGGCGAAGAAGCGATTGATACAACGGTTTATTTGATTAATCATGGCCCTTCAAGTTCACCGATGGAGGAATACCGAGAGGAAGATTGGACCAAAAAAGAGGTAGATCTTTCTTTTCTTAAAGTTTTTGGTTCAAGATTTTGTGCATGTTGATACGAAAATAGAAAAAAGTTGGATGCAAAATCCAAGAGGTGCACTTTCATTGGTTATGGATCCGGTGATTTCAATTTCAGTTTTTAGGATTTAGATAATTCTAAAATTATTAGGAGTCATGATGTTGAATGGAATGAAAAGAGAATGTACATTGATCAAATTTTGGTACCCAAGGATGAGAAAATTGAGAAGTTTATTGATGAAAATAAACTCTCGGGTTTTAAAGAAACACCTACAGAAATACACGATGAATCCGTGGTCGGTTAGTCTCGACCGACATCTTTTAGATGAACCGCTGACGGTTACTGAGAGGATCGAAACCGGCATCGATTAGCGAGAATCGATGTCGGTTAGAGGTAATCGGCGTCGGTCACTATCAGAAGTTGATACTAATGTTCAAGAGGCCCAGATAGAGCCTCTGGTACCCTAAACTCCTGTGAGAAGGTCACAAAGGGTAAGTAAACTTCTAGAAAGATTTACACCTTCTCTATTTTATTTATTATTGATTGATAGTGGTGAACCAGAGAGCTTTGAAGAAGTAATGCAAGATAAGACTCACGTTTAGTGGGAGCATGGCATGGATGAGGAGATGGACTCCTTGGAACAAAACCAAACTTGGGATTTGGTTAAGTTGTTAGCAGGTAAGAGGACATTGCAAAACAAGTGGGTTTACAGGATTAAGAAAGAAGAGGGTGCATAGAAAAGGTACAAGGCAAGGCTTTCAATAAAGGGATTTACATAGAAAACAGGTATTGACTTTGGTGAAATATTTTATCCTGTTGTTAAGATGACTTTTATTCGTGATTGTGTATTGAATTTAGTTGTAGTAGAAGATTTACATTTAGAGCAACTAGATGTGAAAATGACTTTCCTTCATGGTGATTTGGATGAAAAATTTATAGGCAACAGCCATTTGCTTGGGTATGAAGTCAAGGGTAAGGAGACACTAGTGTGCGAGGTTGAAAAAGAGTCTATATAGGCTCAAGCAAGCTCCAAGGCAATGGTACATGAGGTTTGATAGTTTTATTCATGAGCATGGTTACTTGAGATGTGAATCTGACCATTGTGTTTATTTCAAGAAGCTTGAAAATGGGAGCTATATTATTTTGTTATTGTATGTGGATGATATGCTTATTACAGGATTTAGTATACAAGACATTGGTGAGCTTAAGAGAAAACTAGCTCACACATTTTCTATGAAGGATTTAGGAGCTGAAAAAAGAATCTTTGGCATGCAAATACATAGAGACATGAAAAACAAGAAATTGTATTTGTCTCAGGCGGATTATATCTATAAGGTGTTAGAAAGATTCAACATGCGAATGCAAAACTGTTAGCACACCTATGGCTAGAAACTTCAAATTGAGCAAAGATTAGTGTCCTTCATCACATGAGGAAGTCAAATACATGACACGAGTGTCATATGCTTTAGCAGTTGGAAGTTTCATGTACGTTATGGTTTGTACCAGACCATACATTGCACAGGTAGTGGGAGTTGTGAGTAGATATATGGCTAATCTAGGTAAAGAGCATTGGAAAGCGAGTCCACCGGATACTCGGGTATTTGAAAGGAACATTGAGCATGCAGGTTATGCTATGGAGGTTCGAGATATTTCATTACGTGGCTATGTTGATTCGGATATGGTTAGAGATATGGATGGTAGGAGGAGCACTATTGGATATATTTTCATAGTAGGTGGAACGGTAGTTAGCTAGATTTCGAGATTACAGAAGGTTGTGGCTTTGTCTACTACAAAGGCAGAGTATGTTGCAGCTACAGAGGCTAGCAAGGAGATAATATAGATGAGTAGGTTCGTGGAAGAGTTGAGAAATGAGCAAAGTAATTGTAAATTGTTTAGTGATAGTCAGAGTGCAACTCATTTGGAAAAGAACTCAGTGTTTCATTTGAGAATGAAACACATTCAGTTGAGGTATCACTTCATACGATAGGTATGGAAGGATGGACAGTTGAATCTGAAAAGATTCATACGAGCAAGAACCCTGAGGATATGCTAACAAAGCCATTAGCAAAGGAGAAGTTGGAGCTACACTCCACTTTTGTTGTTCTTCGAGTTTGAGACTTGAAGAGGAAGAAACAAAGCCAAGGAAGGATCTAAGAATGATGATGTATAGGTATGGTGCAGTAATTAAACTCCAAGTGGAAGATTGTTGAGTTGTGGAGCTCAATTACATAATTTTAGCATGTAATTGGAACTTGCTAGAAAACACAATAACCGGTATCAGTTAAGGGCGACCGGCATCGGCCAAGGGCAAGTAAGAACCAAATGACGGTTAGGAAGAACCGACATCGCTTACTTGTGCGACAAAATTTTAATTAACGCTCAGGAATTATATCTATTTTTAGCATTAAAATAGATTAATTGTAATTGCATGGCTAGCTGCCCTAAGTCTATAAACGACTATATAAGCACAAAATCTAGGGTTTAGAAGGAATGAAAAACAAGAATTAGAAAGAACTTGAAAAAGGTTGGTGAGAGAGAATTCTTGGTGGTAGAGCAAAAGCTTGAAGGAAGAAAGTACTTGAACATCTAAGAGGTGTGGAAGATTGTAAATCTTCATTATATATCTTGTCAAAGCTTTGGATAATAGATTGGCTTGTTTCTTGGTGGACGTAACCCACATTGGGTGAACCATGTTAAATCTAGTGTTGATTTATGTCTCTTGTTTTGAATATTTCTTCTGGTAGAATATTCACTTTTATTTACATGTATGCTTAGATCTGATATATTGTCTGTATAACCGGTGTGTTAACCCCAACACTAAGGCTGCATCCATCAAGAAATCTATAGTTCCATTTACATCCATCTAGCTCCATCTCGAGGGACAAAGATTGGTTCATCTGCATCACACTTCATAGGAGGGGAGTTTATTTTAATCCATGCACACATTATTTACATTCTACATCTAGCTACTTGTTCGCTACTTCAAGTGTGACACGCACAAGAGCAACCTAGGGCACAATTTCGCACGCACACACGTAACTATATTGGAGTGCGGGATGTAGTGCAATGCCCAACCGTAAGACCACCATTGTGGCATCCGAGGACGGTCCGACCGCTTCTATATGCATCTTTCTTTTTAGGTTTTGATGTTTTGTCCGGGGTTTTGCAGTGATTCCTTTATCAGTAAGTTTATAAAGCAACATCGTGATCTAAATGTGACATATACATGACAAGCAAAGTGAAGGATTTGTACCATATGGCGACTCTATGAAATTGGCTTCCGAACTTCCTACACAAATCAGTGTCGCCCAGATTGCAAACCAGGGTGCCCCAATCCCTTTTTTAGACGCCCTGATCCAAATAAATCGCTCGATCTGCATTTTCTCAGGCTCATATGCGACGGTCTCTCATTCCTATCTAGTCGGTCTTCACTGCGACACAGTCTCGTGACATCTTTGAATCAGCTAAGGGTTTTATAACTCTCTTTGCACATTAGATTTTTTACATTTCATTGCTTAGTTTTCTTGGGTTATTTCCTTTATTTATTTATTCGTTATTTACTACAAACTTGCATTAGATTAGGCTAAATATATTATATTTTAGCATAATCAGCTAAGTTTTATCATTGCTTGTGAACAATGAAGAAAATTGAATGCTACGAGATATATTAATGTTTTCTAACCATTGTTGAAGTATTATCTTCATAATAGTGTGCTTCAAGCATATAGTTAAGAGGATAAGGTCTCTATATGTTAATATACACTAAGTTGATCAAATATACAAGCTCCAAAACATGCTACATGTCCGATCAATGTGTTTCAAGGCAATTTTATGAGCAATATGTGTCTTCAAGTCTATAGATGTTCTTCAAAGGCGAGGAACCATTGATATGATGGATGAAGTACGTTACAAAGATTGTGAAAGGGTTTCAAACAAAAGTAAGGGATTCTAAAACATTACAAGGCTAAGTTTGGTTTGTGGTGTGTCTCATGTTGTTGACCTCACGGGATCTAAGTCAATACAATCATTCAACAAGTCGAGATCTTTGTATTGTAATCAAGAAAAGCTCTATAATTGCCTACAAGGATCTATTAAGAGTTGACCTTGACTCTTCTAAAGAAGAAAAGGTTTTGTAGTGTCGAGGTTAAATGTTACAAGTTGAGAAGTATAAGTCTTGGAAGTATGCAAGGGTATCACTCAAGTCTACACTCGATAAAGGTATTTCAAGGTTTGATAATTGTAAGAATGTATTCCACCTATTTGCATCAAGAAGTGCTCTATGAAAAGTCGGTACTCTATTTTCTAGTAAATTTGGGTCTTCACAAGATGGGAAGTATGAGTCTCTGCTTTATGAAATGTTTGATGATGAATCCGCCTAAGAGAGGCCTTGAAAATGCAAATGTAAAGTTTTGGAGTCAAGAACGAGTAGATGAAGCCTCCTGTGGGTATGTCGTGTATTGATTGTATTCAAACATTGTATCTCAAGGTCATTCTTTGATTGGGTATGAAAGTTGAGTTATTTAAAGCCTTATTACGTTTGAGATGTTCTCAAGGGTTCTACAGAGGATCTCTTACTCAAAGTATGAACTGTGCACTAAGTCGGGGGCTCAATACAATGTACATAAGTACAAATCGAGACATGTGAGGTTACTGAAGCTCAAGGATGATCATAGTCACAAGAAGGTGGAGATTTCGGAGAGAAGTGTTAGTATGATAAGGGTATAAGATGGTAATCTACGAGAATTTAGGGTTTCTATAAGCTCTTGAAAGCATGGTAAAGGTGAGAGGAAGAAAGAAATGGCTAGTTATAGGGAAAAGAAGATACAAAATGAACATCCTAGTTTGTCATGTTATAGGAGGCAGAGGAGAAACATATGAACTTATGGGTTGAAATCGAGTACATTCCTAAAACTGTGTCTAGCATATTTGGTTCTAGGATATGACTATGGACAAGAATAAGATGTATTTTCGGTCTAAGTATGCCATTTTGATGGCCCTATTCTATGCATAATATTGAAAGGGAGGTTTTGAGTTCTCAATCTCGGGATTAAAGAGAGATTACTTCTCCCGGGGGAGTTAGAAAAAGACTAAGTGGTGGTAATATGGTTATTTGAGATCACTTTGAAGGTGATATCATAGAGTCATGTATGTTTCAAAGCTTGAAGATGGTTTAAACAATAAAAGGTGAATACAATGTTCATCAAGGTAAGTCTCGGTGTGCATGCTAGTAGATGATAGCTTATTAGGCATATTGAAGAAAGTATTAAAGTTAAGTTGAACATGATAGTTGACAAGGTAAAATCCGTGTCGAGAGGAGTTTCTCGATCAATATTGGATATAACATAATCCTACAATGTTATTTCATGCTTAAGTACAATCGGGTAAGAAGGATTATGGTGACTAAATGTGTAATATGAGATGTTATCGGTATAAAGAGTATCAAAAGGTCTTGAAAATGTATGGTGTGGAGTTGTGGAGTTTAGATAAAGGTATTTGTTGCTCTCTAGCATTATTCGATCTTAAATAGACTGTTAAAAGAGAAATTAAATGTTACATGTCAGATGTAAGTCTGAGAAGATTTTAGAAGCATGAGGAGCTTTGTTGAAGGTGTTTCATAATGTGAAAAGGTATAGTAGACTGATAAAAATTTTCAAGACAATGACAAGGTGATTGAGTCGTCCTCTTGACTCACAAGGTATGTGGCCTAATTTTTTTTTCTACTAAAGTATGTTGTCTCAAATCCAGGGGGCTATAAGGAGGTATATCATAATGAGTTTGGGCTTCTTGAGCTTGTACAAGTTTTTCTCAAATGAACTAAGAGTGGAGTTTAGGAAATTGTCCTAAATATGGTCTTGATAGCTCTAGAGGTTGTTTTGGTGCTTTCAAGCATGGGAAAGGCCTAGAAGATGGTGATAAGCATGAATGAAGGAGAATAAGAGAAGTATCATGCTTAGGGGAAAACTTTGCAATTCCATAGGATCTTTATATGGTGCTGATGGAGACAGAGGAGAGAGATTTCAGTCCCAAGGGGAGCCATTTGAACAAGTAAGTCAAGTTTGTGCATTGTTGCCCTTGTGTTATCATTGTGTTGTCATTTTTCATGTCTAGTAGTCAGTATAGTCTTTTTCATAGATGGAAAAGGGGGAGAGAGGCATCAAAAACATGGAATGAGGTCAGTTAGTGTGTTGGTCATGTTGGTTGCCATCAATGTTTTTGAAGATGGTTGTCATCAATGACAAAGGGGGAGATTGTTGGTCATTGTGTGTTTGTGTTGTCATTGATGTCAACTCCATTAATGGAAAATAGTGTCATGGCATTGTATGTGTCTCCATGAGGTGTTAGTCTAATGTCAAACATGAAGGTTGATTGGTAGTGTCAAAGTCTTATGAGGTTACGGGGCATGGTTGAGTAAGCTAAGTTATAATTTGAGTCTTCCTAAGTCATTTGGATGTTTTCATGAGGTCAAGCATGGTCATAATGATGTGTCATGAATGTCTATGAGTCTGCGCATGAGGTCGAATGGTCGATCATGGGTTGTAAGTGTTGAGTCAAGTCATTCCAAACTTGTTTCTAGCCCTAGAGCAAGTAGAATGAGGTAGATATGTGATATTTGGAGCTGATCAATCTTGTCTAAGCATGGTAGAAACATGGTGATAATATACAGGGAATGTATGGTGAGTTTCATGTCGAACTTAGAGGTTTGATGCTTCTATAAGGTCCTTGGAAAGCAAATAGTGAGAAACATGCATGTAAGCACATGCAAATGAGATTGACTAGAGAGTTTTAGAACAATTTGAGATTAATGTTGAGCATGAACAGGTTAGAAGATGTTGTCATGATGCTTCATGACAAGTTTTAGGACAAAGTGCTAAAGGAATTGCAAGATGTGCAAATTTTGGTGAAATCGGTAAATGACAGCTTTGTTTTTGTGACAAGAGTTGACCTTCGACGCTTGTTGTGAATTGTATGCTTTGCATGGGGACCTGAACACTTTTACATAACTTCTTAAGTCAATTATGAAGCTTTCACAAAAAGAATGAGATGGTTTGATCGTCACGTTTTTATGAACGATCGTTAAGATTGTAAAGTGGTTTGAAACCCTAATTACACCCTAGCTAAGAGTAGTTTGGAGAAAAGTAAGTATACTAAGCCTATTTTGATTGATCTTGCAAAAGTAATGATTGGATGTTGTAGATTTCCATAAAGGTAAGATAGTGCTTGTGATAGTATGTGGGTCTCACTTGAATATGATTGTTTTTAAAGAGTTGCAGTTTGAGGAGAAGTTTGCTAAATGAGGTAAAGACTAAATTGCCATTTATAATGGTCTAGGAGTTTTTATTGATGTTTATGAAGGTTTTAAGTCATGGTTGTAGTGAAAAAGTAAAAAGTGTGCCCTATCTATGAAGACTGATTTTTGGGGCAGTTTGGAGCAGCGTTAAGTAAAATTGAGATTATATGAGCTACATGGGGAGTTAAGACTCCATTCAAGTTGTTTTGTGATCCTGGTTCGTAGCGCTTTCTAATGGTATATCAAACTTGATGACTGAACAAGGTATGTAAAAATTATGAGTTGTTCTTGAGGCTCAAGTTTAGAGGATGCTCATTCAAGTAGGGTGCAAGTAGCTATATGAGGTAAAGTGGTGTTTCTGAGTTCTTTATGATTGTTGAAATTTGTTGAGTGCTTAAACATCATGTCTAATTGTGTTCCGTGCTTTGATTAAGTGTGGAAGTGAGTTTTTGAGTGATGGAGTGTGTTGGGCTCATACTCAGTTCTAGAGTCCTAGAAGGAGTAAAAAGTTGTTTGCAGAGATGGACTTGTTTAAAGCCCTTCCACTTTGAGTTGGAAGGCATTCTAATATGTTCGGAAAGAGGATTCAAAAAAAATTCCAGTGATGTATGGCTTGTCTTATAGTGAGTTGATTTGATGGCTCTTTCAATTCATTGTGTGAAGAAGCTTGTATGTTAGGTTTTAGAACAATTTTGTTTTTACTTGAAAGATTAAGTTGTTTAAAGCATGAGATGGATGAGTTAATGCTTGTTATCACCTGGAGAGTGAATGGTGAATTTGGCATTCATTGAATCCATTTGGAGGTCCCAAAGTGTCGAAAGGTTGCAAACTAGTTGCATTTGTAAAACTTCTTTTTGGGCAGCTTGTTTTGATGAAGGCGAAAGTAGTTGTGGTTTGAATACATGGATGTTTCATGATGTCTAACTTGCTTATGAGTGTTCTACATGTTCTGGGATTTCCATTGAGTGGTCACATGCCATAGTTGAGGTGTTCTTGGGTGGTCTTGAGGCCCAAAGGTGAAATCAAGTTGTTGGAAACCACTTTGTTTTGAGAAGGTAATGAGTCAAAGGGGCCCATTAAATAAAATAATTTGAGTGGTTCGAGTAAATTGCGACCATGGATGATATTTAAATGTCATATTACACATGTGGTGATTTTCAGAGCTTGACTAAAAATAGTTTTGGTGATAAAGAATTTTTGTCATTCTGGTGATGGGGTTTTGAGAATTTTTGGTGAAAATTGGATTGTTTTAGGCATGGCCAACCTAATTGGGTCACTTGTGACTGTTGTGATAAAGTTTATGGGATGTTTTTAAGTTGGTATGGTCGAGCTAAAGAATGAAACCAACCTCTTTTGAATTTGAATCAAAAAGAGGCTATAAAAGTGAAGTTTTGGGTGCAAAGTTGAACTAGTTGAGAGTGTGTGAAGAAGTGCGACCTAGGTGAAACTGTTTTGTAGGTATGAAGGCTGAATTTCAGAGTTGATAGAGTGCATGGCAAGTTGAGGAAGATTTGCCATCATGTGTGCAAGGATTTAGAGGAAAAACAAGTTGAGAAGGTAGAAGATAGAGCAAGTTTGAAGACTTAGGGTTTAAGCAAAGGTTTGTGAGCTGAATTAGAGATCTCCATCAATTATAGTAGCAACAAAATTCAAAGCTCATCATTTTCATGTCGCTGAGTTGGTGCTTTGTCATCATAGGGGTTGTAGTCTTCTTATGGAATGGGTGCTTTACTAAATTAGGGGTTGGTGCTCCTTATAGGGTTAGTGCTCTACTAAACTAGGAAGTGATGCCCCTTGTGAGGGTGGTTCTCCTTGTAGGATTGGTGTCTCACTAAATTTGAAACATGACAATATAATATTTATGTTTCAGTGGGTTTTCTTCCCCATGAAAATTTCCCACTTAAGTTTGGTGTTCATGTGTATTTTCTTGTTCTTGCTCATGTGTATGGTTGTTTCTATGCTTAAGTAAACTCACATATGGTTCATGGTTAATTGAATGGTTGCATAAATGATGATGAATGATAAATGAATGCAAGATTTGTACAACTGATTCACCTCCACCTCGGTCCATTATGCTTCCAACATGTTTTTTTCACAACCTATCGATCCAAAATCCAAGAGTAAAGCACAATCCATCTTTTAGAGAGGGCACACAGCAAGAAGCCTCTTCTTTTCTATCACACCACACATGGCTGGCATGAGTTTTGAATGAATGCACCGTCCAAGATGTAAAATCAAAAATACAAAATAGAGGTTAATGCCAAACCAAAAATCAGTGAGTGGTCTACATAAAAATTCCAACAATAAGATAAATGTACAAACTGGGCGTGGATATTTAAACTTTACATTAGAAGGTAAAGCAAACCCATAAAATGAAATACGAAAAAACATTCACAATAACAACCATATTTTTAAAAAAACAATAGCAAGGAAAAACAAAATAGCATACACAATGCATGTGAACTTTCAACGTCTCAAACAGATGTAGTCTCATGATTTATAATTACTGAAAGATACGCACAGATCAAATTTGATAAAGGGGCCTTCAAAACTTTTACTCAAATGCCTTGTTCGACAAAATGTCTCTAAAGATATGTGGTCCCATGAAATTCCACGACTTCAAGATATACATGAAAATGACTTTTGCAAGGATTGTATCCAACTATGTCAGAAACATCTCGACCATGTAAGCTTCATTAAACCTTTGTAGGGCTACCAGGGGAAATTCTTCCATTTTTGCCTTACAACCAAATGGGTACACACTAAAATTCATGTCTCCTACATAGTCACATGACACTTTTAGAAACCCAAAATGTGTCGATAGACAGAACATCCAATCCTAATCAAATGATTCAAACCCAAAACAAAACTTGAATATCCTTGCTCTTTTTTCCTATAGTTTTACCAAGGAAATCAAATCTAATGTAGAATTAGACGACATTATTTCTTACCCCTTATTCACTTGTCAAAATACACCATATCATATTTATTTATTTATGAATTATGAAAGGAAGACCTCACACATATATACACAATATATCTCTACCATATATATCTACCAATCGTAAATACTGAAATAGAGATTGCAATTTTATTAGTGACAGAAATTCGAAGACAAGTGATGAACCAGGCGACACAAGTTAAATACTGGTGACAAGTTTATCAAATCACAAGAAAACCCATTTAACATCAAGTCAAAATCCTCTATCGCATGAGACAATAAAAAAACCTTGATGTGAAATCTCAAAATGAGCTTCACCATACACTAAAACCGAAGCATACGCATTACAACAAATGTTCTTTAAAAATACAAAATAAATCTTGACAACAAGATTCTCTTATCATATCAAAGGGCCTCATCAAATGGGATGAAAGCATATAAGCACAAATAATGACTCGAATGAATATCCAAACCTTTTCTTATGTAACGATTTTTCTTAAGGATTATTTCAGTCAAGCCACAACTCATCAAAAGCAATATATTTGGCGAAGGTTATCTGACAAATACATGAGGCATAAAACCAATATTGCCATATTTTAGACTATTGGTTAGTGATCCTACACGCAAAAAGTACGTATAAATAGCCATGTTCTGCCTTTACAACAGGTTCAAAGGTCAACCAAACTGATATTCAAGAATGAATAGAAGAAATAGCTATATTTCAATGAATTCAAGTGTCATCTGAAAAATTAGTGTCAAAATAAATTTTCTCATGTCAGAAAACCGCTTTCACTTTGCCAGGAAACCTCTATCAAAAAACCCCGCCAGAAAACATCTACCAGAAATCTCATGCCAGGAAACACCAGCAGAAAACATCTACCAGAAAACTTAAGTTGAAAAACCCATACCGGAAAACCTCTACCAGAATATTGACCATCGGAAATTCCATTGCACTGCCTAAAAGTGCAACTGCTAGTTAATGTATCCTTCCATGTTTGGACTCGTTTAACCAAGTTTGCAAGCTTGTGCAAAATATTCTGAAGGTGTGGTAAAAATTATAATATTCATACCGGAGCCGTAAAGTTGCATGGTCTGTACAAAGTTACAAACAGAGTAATAGAAAAGGAGAATTTTTACATTGTCAAGATTTCTTGCCAATCATTGATGATGATATTGCACATAGAAGATGAGTATACCACATTTTGATGAATTTGGCATGTGAATAAAATATGACCACCTAGTCCTTTGAAATAAAAATGGGCAGGACAATGTGCTAAAACCTTGAAGTCCCATAGGCAAAAAAAAAACATTCGAATACTTTATAAATGAAAAATATAACAGGATAGACTCATTTTTACACTCTAGTATAAGAGAAAATTTGCAAACATCTAGAAAAAAAAATCATGAAAACCAGAGTCATTCTCAGATAAAGGCTAAGCAAACTATGGTTTTGAACAAAAGATAATTATCAATACAAAAAGACGTACACTACAAACTTGAGTGTGTTTTCAACAGGATGCTTGAAATATAAAATTCAGTGAATTTTGGACGAGTAAAATTGGTTGTGGGAGGACCTACTACAATATAGTTAACATGAGTGAAAGAAAAGGTCATTGACGCACAGCCTGGTGCAATCTACATCGGAAGCCTACATAATAATGCAGAAAGAATTAAGTAGCGTAGAAGCTATAAACAAGTAGACACAGCATTCATTCAAGCTGCAGCAAAAACAAAATTCTCAAAAATGTGAAAATATATTTTTCTGTTCAATTCAGTTTACGTAATACTCAAATATGAGAATTACTTTAAAATAGTTAAAAAATAAAGAAACGGAAAAATACCAATTTCTACAGTCTTATCATTACTAATATGGCACATGCAATACTGCATCAATAGCATACATGTATACAAGTACTTGTGCCATGAACGGTCATCTAGTTTACAATTCTAATCCTCCATTTCCATGCACCTATCATCAATGGTTGAGATCTCAACAAAGGGACCAAATCAAGTAGAAAAAGCCAAAATTGCCTACAAACCTCTGAAGACTACTTAAGAAACGGAATCATTGCAAAGAGGTGTTTGTAATCCTTCTGCCACCTCCAAGTTTGTGTGTGGAGCCTTTGTATTCTCATTTCCCTCATTAATATAATCTTCAAGAAAAGGATTGTGATTCAACTCATGATAAGATACAAAATACAAGCAGGCTGTTGGAGCAGTCAAGCCGCAGGAGGTAGCAAAATACAGGTGTGATACAAAACGTGGAACAAGGGAACACAGAGCATAGGGAGAGTCTACATAAGTGGGTTGTCAAACAAGTTGTTTTGGCAACTCAGAGATACTAAGTTACAAGAGGAACATCCAAATCAAAATGTTGTAGTGCAAAACCTCTCTTCCCTTCCCTCCATCTTTATATTTATCCATGCAACTTCCTTTATTTATTTGAACATATTTCGTGTTAAAAAGAATTGCTAGATTGATACAAGTATACTTATGACTCTTAATATTTATTTTATTTTATCCATCTTAATAGCCTTGAAAAGGCCTAATGTTTAATGGGATGACCTTAAGTTATAAAAGTATGGGGCTGTCAAAACAGAGCCTCAAGTTCAAATTCCAAGAGAGAATAAAATGTTGAAATTGAGTAAAATACAACATCCACCTGATAAATATTGTTCACTGCTGACATGAGATTGAAGTTTTCCCAGAATGGGGGAATTTACAAAATCAGAAAAAGAAACATGAAATTGCATATTACCTGTAAAATAGTACCCAGTCTTCTCCATGGGGTCTTCGAAAGGCATTTACAACTATTTGCACCACCAAATCATTTGGAAGGTTGTATCATACCATTGAGATTCTATCAAATCTGTAGCTACTAACAGCGTATAGATTAATCCCAATCCCTTTTCTTTCATTGGATCCATCCAACTCAACACCTAATAGGGGGAAAGAAAAATCCCCAAGAATTTCCATTTGGGCCATCTAAATCAGCTCATAAGATGAAATTTGTTGTTGGTATTTGAGTTTATAATAAGCTGAATTTTTTTAGGGACTCTAAAGGGAGCGGTCAAAACCCATTATCCCGACCTGGAACAAAGGAACACAGAGCACCGGTCCAGAATTAGGAGTCTGTCTAGACAGGTCCACTATTGGGAGGTTGTAACAATGAACTAGACATGGAGTTCCATGTGCCAACAATCCGAGCCATGTCTATTCAAATCCATAAACAATCGATCTACTCTTCCAGATTGAACATCCCTCAACTGTTGCAGCAATGTAGGCATATGTGCCACTTTTATACTATAGTTGTGTGTTTGGTTTTTTGTTGTGTTTAGTTTTATGGTGTGCACTGACCCTCTTCCGCATTACAGTGTCAAATCAGATATCCATGACCTGATGTCTTTGTTTTGTTGAAAGCTTCAGAAAGCATTAAAAGTTATGTTGAGGAGATGGATTCTATTTTTTTGTTGAAACAATCACCATGGCTGCATAAGAGAATTCACAGGAGGCACAAATTAAGACAATGGTTTGAAAAATAAAATCACAACACAATGTCTATGAATGTCCACTTATTCATGTTCTTTGCAGTTTCTTGTGATGAGGGAAGAGTACCGAGTATTGTAGTTAATGGATGTGGGGTTTCATTCCTAACAAATTGATTTAGCCTTTAGGTAGATTTGATTTGTGTAAGCAATAAGTAGCACATACTTGCAGCAGAGGGTTAGTAGACAACGTAATATTTCTATCCCAAATACCCTAACATCCTAAGTCACATGACACATAGCTACAAGAACACGAGGTACCCATATCACATGTGCAGTATGTGGACCCCCTGAACTGGATACATAGGATATAAATAAAATTTAATTGAAGTCTAAGCAGCAAAACAGAAGATCATACATTGCTGATAAGAAATATAATCAAACCATAACTCACGGGTCAAAAATTCTGCAGTTTTCAAAGCCTGCCAATAGCAGCTGCACTTGCAGCAGACACGGTACTAACAGCAATAGCACTTGGACACAGAAAGTAAGGAAGAACATCAACATGAACATTTTTTCCCTTTTTTAAGCAGCAACCCTTGATTACTGAGCCATGGTTTCGGTGGAAGATCACTTGGCTATAATAATACTCAGAAATGACAAACTCGTTAAATGAAATGCAGATTTTTCTGGCACTAAGCGCCAAGAATCTCGAACATCAGTCAACCTCCAGCTGCATTTGCCTCCTTGCTTATCTTGTGACTGATTGTTGGGCCAGACAGTGCCTTTAGAGACCAAAACAAACCCAAAATTTCACTTTTTCATGAAGATTATCAAGGACACATGGGTCTCATGTGTCCAACACATGTATCTGATGTGTATGACATGTGAGAACAAAAACTCCCCACATATCCGGGTGTGTCCTAACACACTGATACAGGATATGAGGGGATAGAAAGCGTATCATGTTCCTTAGCTGGCATTTAATAGTATTCAACATGACACACAAGTGGAAGGTTATATTAGTTTGGAACCTATTACATCTGCTTTCAAATAATAGATATTATATTACTTTGGTGATATCCAAATGTTATCTATAAGAAACAATAGTTCAAAAGATCGTTGTATGCAATTACTGCATGACTAGCAATAATAATAATTAGTTAATAACCAGTAGATTAAAGTTCAGTCAACCAATAGGAATAAAATGGAAAGCATAAGAACTTATGAAAAGAAAGAAATATATGTGAATCTGATTGGCTCCAAAACATAAAGACAAACACAAATTGATTACTGTTGTATCCTACCATTTGGCAAGCACAGCTCACATATGGAAGATATTGGCAACATTCAATTATCTCCTACATTCACACCTTGTTGAATTTCCTCTAAGAAGTTTTCTTCATTTCAGATAATAGAGAGCACTCGGCGTTGGGCTTGTTGAAGAAGTCTTATTGGTCATTCATATCTTGCTTGTGGAAGCAATGTAACAACCCTTCATCTCAGGTTATAAATCTCTATGGTAAAAGCATCCTTCTATTTGAACTGTTCCCAGATGATACTTGACCTTCTCCCCTTCCACTCATCCATAACTTTCATATACATCCACCTACCCAAATTCCAATCTCTTCGCTATTAATAACAATCAAAACACTTAGTATTTCTCACATCATGATAGACCCTTCCATGTTTAGCTCTAGATTTTAAATCCAAGCATGGGGGATAGTATCTAAAGATTCACTATGTAATGTTTCAAACCATACTACATAAATATTAGAGTTTCCAAGTCCTACACAGTAATATTCAAGAGTTCTAATATATCAATATATGGGATAAATATGAGTTTCCAAGTACTGCATAATAATATTCGAGAGATATAATATCAATATAGAGGGTATAAACTTCTTTCATTGAAGCATAAACTTCAGAATAACATGCCAAAATAAGAAAATGTCTACAAAAACCAGCTTGCGTAATAACAAATCACATATGCTTCTATTCAATGTATTTCAAACAGAAACAGGAGGAAAGAAATATAAAATGGAAATTTTGATGAAGCTTTAAAAACAAACTAATAAACTGTATACAGAATGAATAATCATAAATGCAATAGATTGGTAGTTCATCTCAGCTTCAACTCCTACAACAAAGCAGCTTTTGCCAATCAAGATCTGTTTGACCCCAGCAACATATGACTGAAAAAATTTGGGACTCCAAATTAGTAGTTTAGTTCTACTGCTAACATGAAGCACCTGATCTCTCTCTCTCTCTCTCTCTCTCTCTCTCTCTCTCTCTCTCTCTCTCTCTCTCTCTTTCACACACACACACACACACAGAGGCTTTGGATATTTCAGCAGACAAGTATGTGTAACTGTAAAGTAGTGATAAGCAAAGTGATTTATTTTGCATACAGCGTCGGTTGAATAGCAGACAGAAAGATTAAAGCCATTTACCATAATTCTTGAATGTGGAGTTCAAGGCATTACAGGAATACATATAGCACCCTCCCGTTTGACCATGCTCTTAGAATGCATTCACATTCTAATAAATAGGACTACATTGTTGTTCCGACTATAATTGCCTCTATGAAGACTAGAAATCTCTTGATAACTACCAAACAAGAAAACAGTATTCTTTTCTTAAGAAGCCTGTCACATCCATGGTTGTTACATGTGTGACCTAGCCAAAAACAAGAAATTCATTGCTCAGAACTCCCAATTTGAAACCTACTGCCACCTGCAGTGACAGTTGCTTTAACTCTTACAATTGCCCAGAAGCTTTTAGGGAGAAAGACCTATAGGCCCAGCAACATGGGATGCAAAAATGCAGTAAGTGAGGATGTCTACATTAAAAAGCTCTAAGTAAGTTATAACTACTAAAGGGGAAACTATTGTTTTCTTTGCCTGAGACGCCTGTTACATTAACAATATCGTTGAAGTATAACAAAGTCACAAAACCATAGGAAGCCATAGGACAAAGATGCCAAGATTTTTTTTTTGGGTGGAGGCGAACATAAAACAACCACCACCAACAAAAAAACCCTATACAGCTGAAATTCCATGGAAAGTTGTCTTGTCCAGCCTAAGAATAAAGAGTATATAGCTGCAAGGTCTTCAACAATGTACCAAAGGTAGAGCAATTTGGCCAAATATTCCCATATAGCAAAAGTAAGATAATATAAACATTCACGTAACTGATTACATTCTCTCATACAAACTTGGCAGCAAAAATAATTAGGTACAGACTCATTTATGTACCATCAAATAGCATACGGTATACAAGAGATACAATAGCAATTGAGACTTTACCTGCTTCATAATCCTAAGATTAGGAAGTAAATTTAACTCTTCTATTGAACCATCTCAAAGAAGCAGAGTTTGCGGACAATAATAGCCTGACAACCTGGTGTTTCCTCTGATGTATGTATAAAACATCCTTCATTCACACAATATGAAGCATAAAATAATTTGCAGACAGGAATCACTAAGCAACATGATGCATAACTCTTTTAGATGAAACGATTAAATGAGAAAAAGATACCAGCCATGATTATCGCATCCTTCACAGCAAGCTGTAAATTCATAGGCTCCAAACAGCATTTAAAACTTATGCTTTTGGAATGATTATACACAGGACCCTATTTAAGACTTTGACAGACTGACCCTCTGAATTGGCATTTGAGAGAAAAGCCATCTACAGATAAGTAAAAATATATATTAAACAGTTTGTACTAATCTTATGAATTATGTTGGTATAACTCATCAGCCCCCAATCATTCTTAAGGTCTATAGTACCCATCTGTGTCATCTACAAAGTAATTATACCGTACACCTGGCCCGTAAACAAAATTGTTACTTACAGGTGCCGCCTGATCAGGAACAACAAGAGCATTTTTGCTACCATTCTTCTGTGTTACCTTCATTCGCCCTTTTACGTTTCCTTTGGTCTCACCAGATAACTCCGCCGATAGTCTACCTATTTGATGTTGCAGATCAACAACAGGGTCTGCCGCGATCTTTCCTTTTGTGTTCTTCTTAGAATCAACCTGCTTCAACTCCAACCTATACAAGGCACAGGCATCGCAGTTATTCATTTCATATTCATAAAGATGCCATTCAAACTGATTTGATGGTTGAGGATCCATGTAATACGACCGCTTAAGACCACCAAAATCCTTCATGACTTGCTTCTCGACTCGTGCCAACCACGGCCACTATAATCTGGCAATGATCGCTGCTTTCTGTTCCCACTTTCAAAAGCCCTCCGTGGCTTATCAAAAATAGCCACTCCCTAATAACTTCACCTTGCAGAACATACAAGTCAAAGAGTTCTGCAAAATCAACATGAAAGTAACTGTCAATGAAGAACCAATATGATCTTCTATATCTAAACGCAGTTGAAAATAGATTGATTTCGTTTCACCAAAAACAAAATTCCCATCTGTAACTTGGAAGACAAACTATCTACATGACATACAGCCCTTCTTCTTTGAAAATTTTTCCACAAGCATATAAGTGCATGTCATAGCTATACATGCAAAATGAATATCATACCAGGTGCATTCCAGGGTGACTTTGTTGTGGCAGCACCTTCGCATTCAGGAATTCCAACAGCTTTTCCCATAGTTTTAGCACTAAGAGCAGCAAAAAGTGGACCATCCTTGAGGTCAATTCCTCCGGGCCGTAAAACAGGAGACATGCCTTGTGGCGCTTCATTCAAAGCCAGAGTTCCATGATAATTGCTGCAATAGTCTCTTCACCAGTCAGAGCCTCAAGCAGGTCTAGGACAATCCCAAAGTGCGCATTTGGGGCCTAAAAAAGCTGCGGGAGGGGGCAAATTCCTGGGCATGGGCCTTGAAGTTCAGGTACAGTTTCTTCCTGAAACTCGAGGTCAAAAGGAGGCACAGGTTATGACTGAAAACCTGGTGTAAATCAAGTAGACCATTATCCATCTCAGCCGCTGCATCTAAACCCTCATCAATGATTGGCGTTAATGATTCTGCAAGGATATTTTCATGACTACTAGTCCCATTAGTGGGTTGTTCCTGTGTATTCATATCTTCCACGCAGAAGTCCTGCACACAGTTAAAATGCTAATCAATCAAAAAATCCTCAAATTATTACCATGAATCACACACTGTAAATTACGGTTGGAGCTTTACCATTTCATTGCTAGAAGAACCTACCTCCTGGAAATCAGTGGGATTAGCAGCTTCAAGGGTTGTTGCATCAAGCTGAAGTTTAGGACCGCATGATGCTGCAAGAACACTGGTTGCATCATCTTCCTCTTCGTGAAGTTGCAACAGACGCCGCATATCAGAAGACAATTCTGAGGAACATATGCTCGCCGCCTACATATCAAGCTCGAGTAATAAGGATTATAAATTACTTGCCAAGTTCACTTTCTTGTACCAAACTCGAAACAAAAAAACAATGCTGAACCACTATACACTCTTCTTTACCCACCTTGACAAGTGGATCATTGTTATTCGATTACAATTAAGTTATTAACTGGAGTATAAAGAGATCTACAGAAACAAATGAATAACACAAGAATTTGAAGCTTTCACTGGAAATACACCATCTCAAGAAGCTAGTAATTTCATTTAAATAGATAACAGATACATTTCAAGAAATTATTCACAATACACTCACTCTTCTACCATCCCCTAAAAACTATGTCAAACAACTAAGAATAAACTGAATACAAGCAAGAGGTTAGAAAGTAACCAGAAGAGATGTAGCTGGTGAATCCTCATGTAGCTCGGTCTTCCATTCCCGTAACAACTGATGAACCTGCTCTTCCAAAAGTACAACGTCGCTGGCTCGGCCATCTTTCCTGGCATTTTGAAGTTCACCAAACATCCCTTGCAAATCATCAACCCTATTCTTGGCCTTGGTCTTGAGAAGCTGATGGGATGCTGATTTTGAAACACTCTTTGCCCTCTTCCCCATTGCTTGGACTCTGCAACTTTACGAAATAGCTCAAATAATGGGTCGTACACCACAATCTTCAAAATACCTTCTCAACTAAATTGTCCGCATTACCAAACTTTGCTTCCTTATTTCCAAAAGCTTCACAGACCAATTTTTGAAAAAATCTTTACAGGATAAAAACTCTGGAGTCCGCTCCCTTTTGTGACAATTGACCCCAGGATATTTGCAAGTTTTATGCATGCAATGCAGCCGGGATCCTTGATAAACAATTCGTGTTAACACAATAACTTGATTAAAGCATAGACAACCATCAACAGAAAAGCTCTAGAGATTTTAGAACCCAACACCAACTTTTCTATTCATTGACTCTCTGAATCCCAAACTATTCAAAACCCTTCACAGCTCTTGGGGTTCCCAACACAGTAATTAAGCTAATGGGTAGCCAAATGCCAACATCAAGGCTCTAATCCTTCAGCACAAACCCTAATCCTTTAATACTCAAATATGTTCAAATCCCTTCATTAGAACTTGATAATGGGTATACTATTTTACTTGATAATTTTTTACTGGATGTACTGAGTTCTAATAAGAGCGCAACCTCTGCAAGCTCTTCACCAATCCCAGCTAAACCCTAGCACAACGAATTATAACAAGATTAAAGCACTCAATACAATTGAGTCTAATTACTTTGTTACGGCTAGCTTTGTGACAGTTAGCAGTTGCAGGAATCCAGTGAATACACAATAACTAGCCGGCAAATCAAAACCCTAGAACCTCAAATTGGGGTTGTTTTTCAATCAAAATTTAAGATTTTTAGTGTATCAAAACTTTGTTTTTATTTTTTAACCACAATTCATATGCAAAACCTTATAAAAACCCCGATCCTGGTACCTCTAATTAGCCTTTTCTGCACCATTTAAGAAGATTTTTCTTCCTAAAAACTCCAGGGCTTCGATCGCCGGCAATTTCAGCACAAACTCAGCTGCAAAGGAGCATAAGCATAAAAACGGGGTTTCTGGTCCGAAATGAATTGAATGGCGATATAAAGAGGGCACTGGAATCAAGATAATAAAGAGAAGCATGTCGCGCTGTAAAGGATCAATTACGTAGGAATGTACGGTGTATATTTTCTTCTCTGTACCCCGTATTTTGGTGTCTGTGGTGAGAGAACCAGAAAACGTAATTGGTAGGTTTGAAGACTAGTTTTGGGACCAGATTAAAATAATTATTATTATACTTTTTCTTGGACTACTTTAATCACAGTAATATTTGACTAGCAATTGTATGTGAAATGTACGATGTGAACGCCGAAAGGGATATAGTGAATAAGTGTAATTGGAGGGAGAGGAAGAATGGGAAAGGAAGGTGGGGTAGAAAATGTCTTTTGAGGGTATAGAAGGGAAAAGAAAATCCTAAAGGAAAGTGGAATAGAGGAGTTAATGTGAAATTTAAGTCTCTATGAAGAGCATGACATGTATGTCAATCGGAAGAAGGAGAAATCTCGTGTCGGGGAAGAGGCATATGAAACAATAGAGGGAGATATCTAAAAATGCAAGTAGGTGATGGAAAATGTTGACAAGGTGAATACTTGTTTGAATTTGTAGCTCTTGACTTTATTGGGTTGTTAGGAAAAAAGTAAATGTAACTGGAATTAAAATGCACGTTATATTGGACACGATAAGGACATGAGGACGTATAGTGTAGTTAGAATGCTTAGGTAGTGATTTCATGCAAAATACGCTTAGGTACTGATTTCAAAGTTTTCGGAAGTATAAAAACACAGTCATTTGTAAGGCTAAAACAAAATACAAAATAGTTTTAGTATGTTAATTGTCATGGCTCTGGAATCGTATTCATCCTGGAATTTCCCCGACCTAGACAAGTTTTTCTTTTCTACAAATGCCACGGAAATGTGTTGGGAGTCTTGGTCCAACTGCATGTGTAAAGATGTGAATCCACACGGAGTATTTAATGCATTCCCCTATCGTACTGTGGCAATAGTGGGAGTCAATCTCCGAGCATCCATTGATACGCTCATCTCTAAGCCACAAGCCATGACATCCCAATTCAAAGACATGTACGCGCCTAACACAAACAATTTTTTTGGCCAAACCGACATCAAAAAAATTTGTCGCAACACAATGAGTGCATAACGAATCCGATGATCCCTAATTTCATGAATTTGGTGTTGGATTTGGAGAAATTTGAAGAGGATATCGATGGGGTGTTGGTTCTTCCCTATAATGTTGGCAATGGAGTGGAGAGAAACAAAATTATTGTGGAGAAGCAACTTTTTTCTTTCCATTTGTACACTAATAAAAACCATCAAAAACCATGAGAAAATAAGATGAGTCAACCATCCACTCATAGATTCTCACTCGAACATAAAAGTTTTCCTTAATGACTCCAAGGTCATCCTAGGGTGACCCATAATCTCCTCAAGCTCGACTTTCTTTTGATGGGATGATACCCAATCCAGGAGGTCGAGACCACCTGAAAAGAAAGTTGTTTTCCCCTTTCCCTTGTGAAGGGTCGACGTGCCAAATTGCTCTGAAGAGGGGTGTTTGAAGTGTTGAGAGGGGCAGATGCTGCAGGTTGGTGACTGGGAGAAATGTGAGGTTTTGAACTGGTTCCTGTTTCCCACTCCCTGGAAAAGGGTAGATTTTTCCTTGGAGAAGGAATTGGTTGAGGACCTCGAAGTTCCCGTTCAAATCGAGGGGCACAATGCATCAAACATGTGGATAGCCGAGTTGCAAACTACCCTCTGTTATCCCGAGCTGAAGAAAGTGTTGCCCTCGAATGGCGAGCAGAGATAGATTGGTCCTCTTCTCCATCCGAGATGATGACAGGAGAATGAGTGTGTGTTTCACCCTTCCTCTTGCTTGAGGAAGGTGTTGATAATGGACATGATGGTAAGGGCACATTTTCTTCCTATTTCTTTTCCAGGAATTGAACCCTCTTCTCCAATTCGCTCACTTTGTTGGAGATGGTAGGCACTATATCAATGGAATTTTTGTCATACAATATGTATGACTCCTTGGGGATTTCTTTTGAAACAAACTCTTCATTGCATAAAAAGGGACATTGAAAATTGGCCTGCCCAGAGACCTGAAGCCTCCTTTCAAGCCAATATCTTTTCAAATCCTCAGGCATTTTCATGTGCTCCCATCTAAAAAGATGGAAATACATGACTTGGAAGGAGGCAAACACATGATTGATTCTGATCAACCTGGTTAAAAGTGCTATACTGAGACCCGTTGATATGTCAAACATGAATTTAAGGCTCTAACTTGCTCCTTAAGTTGTTTCTTTGTTATTCCATCCTCATCTACCTTTTGTAGAAGACCACTTACAACTTTAGACACTCACTTTGCTTTAGTTGTTCCCTTGATGGTTTACCCAAGGGGATGACTTGAATACTGTAATCGTCATCAGTTATATCTTTTCTTGTCTTCCCCTTAAAAGGGGTTACTATTTCCAAAGTTCTTGCCCTTGGATGAATCGATAAGGGTTCTTGTGATAGTTCTGGCTTTCTTTGGGGCTCTTATTGCCTTTGGAAAAGACAAGGTAGTGAGGTCAACTGCTTGTATAGGAAGGGTTGTTTCTTCACTTAACATTAATTCACTAATCAAACCCTTCCTCAAACCTGTTTCAGCCTTTGTTTCTTGCAATCCTTCTGGATTTTGTCAGGTACAACTATCATCTACATGGATACTTCTTGCTCCTTTTGTGTCAATATTTCTGTCTTCTCTGGAGCACTTGTCTCAATCTGGGTTGTTGATTCATATGGATGCTTCTCCTCATGCCTTCGCATTTCAGTTTGGTCATCCTTAACCTAATCAGCCTCTATTTTCAAAGGGCCCTCCTTTGGTGTTTCTTCAGCTGAAAACATAGTGGTATGAACTTTCACCTCATTGCCCTTTTGTATTGAAATTTGGGCAATGGGCTCTTTTTCTCCCACGACTGGTTGAGTTGCCAAATCACTATCCTCTTTTCCAAGTGGCACCTCGGGCAATGTTATGGTAGGTTGATCTAATGGAAATGGATCTGCACTCCCCATTGAAAACTGTGATTCTCCACCAATGACAATTTCTTCATCAGCAATTAAGTCTTGTGCCATTTTCAATGTTTGTACTTGGATGGGGACAAACATAGATGAAAACTTCCAAAGAACATGAGAAGGATTTCCTCCACGAAATGACACTAAAATTAGCTTTCGTTTGGCATTAGGCAATCGATCTTATTGAAACATCATATTTTCCATAATCCTTTAAATCTAAGGATTGTAACTCTAGTAGTTGTTTCTCTTCATCATTTGTAATATGTTCAAAAGTGTTAGGGCGAGACTTTGTCGTGGATTGCTAATAAAGAACTCCAACTACCATGCAAATCAACAAGGAAATTGTTCCTACAAATTTGGCATGGTTCTCCCATATGATGAGATTTATTACCATATCAAGAAGCTTATTCACAATGCTTAAAACATTTAAACCTGTGGCAGATATGATCTTACGACAAGAAAATGCAAAAAATGAAATTGACAACCCAAACAAACAGAAAGCCCGACCGCAATAATACTCTTGAGGAATGCCAATTAGACTCCTCTAAACTGTCATGTTTCAACTTCTTCAACTCACCCATGATCAGTAACTCCAATGGGAAGAGAAGAAAAGATTCCAAATTATTATATAACACCAAACCCCAAGTATACGCCAATGACAACATGCTTTATATAGACAAAATCTATTGACATACTTGCCTAGGACATCCCAAACAAATAGGAAAGCCCCACCGTGCATAATACTCTTGAGGAATGCCAATTAGACTCCTCTAAACTGTCATGTTTCAACTTCTTCAACTCGCCCATGATTAGTAACTCCAATGGGAAGAGAAGAAAAGATTCCAAATTATTATATAACACCAAACCCCAAGTATACAGGCCAATGACAACATGCTTTATATAGACAAAATCTATTGACATACTTGCCTAGTATGCCAAGCCCCAACTATATGCCATTATGGAAAAATGATAATCTCTGGCTACATACAACACACCACCTCCAAAAATAATGGCTAATGAGCTCCATGTTTTAACAGATGGCCAAGGCTACTTCAAATACAAAGTTTCACCAATAGCAACAAAAATTGAGACAGCAGAATGAAATACAATAAATATGTCAACATTACGGAAAAATGATAATCTTTGGCTACATACAACACACCACCTCCAAAAATAATGGCTAATGAGCTCCATATTTTAACAAATGGCCAAGGCTACTTCAAATACAAAGTTTCACCAATAGTAACACAAATTGAGACAGCAGAATGAAATACAATAAATATGTCAACATTATCGATACTCTACTAAACCCCCAGTAGGTTGACCGAGACAACGGCCCAAACCTAATCCACCCCTAAAACTGCAAGCTCGTTAATCTGCTTTCATGCACCCACCGTATTCCGAGGGTTTTAAAGGTGCACGAGAAGGGTAGGAAGGTAGATAAAATGTGCTAGATCCAATTTATTTTCGCAAAGTTCGATGGAAGTCGATCCGTGAGTTGAACCGTAGATCGACAACTACAGATCGGCTATTTTAGGTCAAAATGGTGAAGAAATCGCTCAAAAACATTGATCCGATACCAACATGGTCCACGCAGTCTCTCAGACAACAAACAACCTCGACAAAATAAAGAGCAACGATTGCGGGGTAGGCTTTCACATTTCCACGTAGATTTTCCACTCTTCCAAAACGCAAAAAAAGGATTTCCACGCAGATTTTCCACTCTTCCAAAACGCAAAAAAGGAAAAAAATTGTTAAAAAGTGAAAACGTTGACGGTACAGGCCAAACGTCAAATTTGACATAGTTGTAGAAACGTCCGCAGAGGCCTTTCCCATAGGGGAACGCCTTCGGCGTAAAAAAGTAATATAGGTCTACTTATCTCATTTTCTTAATAATTTTGTTTTATAATGGTAACCAAAGGTTTATTATTGTATGGTGAAGTTACATTTGAGATTATTCTGATTGTTGGTAAAGAGTTTTTTTTTTTTTTTACTTTCTTCTCTCTCTTAAGATTTAGGTTGTTCTTTCTCGTTTAGTGTTAAAGTTGGGGTATTTATTATGTTGAATTTGTTTATTTGAATTAAATTTAATTTTTTTAGTATTTTTTGAATTTTTTTTTTTTTTTGGTAGATGGCGCACCAACAAAATTACAACTTTACGATAGTAAAAATATACTAAGAGGGATTTAAGTTCAAAGTAGTATGTTGGGAGTGCTTTCACTCTCTACACACTAATATAAAGAGCATCAAATGTTAATAGTATTAAACTTTCTTCATAACTAAATATATATATCTTAGAGTTGCATGCAAGGAGCTTTACATTCTTCATGACTAAAGATATATTCTAGAGTTATATGGAAGGAATTGAGAAATCTATTTTTGAATATGAATGAAAAGAAATACACTAACAAACGTGTGTTAGAGAAACAATGCTAATTGAATGTAAGCTATAACAAAAGAGAAAAATTGCAAGCACACAATATACATGATTTTTCCTTGAAAACTATTTTAGGAAAAAATCGGCAGAGAAACCTTAGATTCCATGTTACATTAACTCAATCATTTATAATATAATAACATACTTCAACGTTCTTTTTAACTTGATGTATGTGTCGATGTATGTAGGCACATAAGTAAGAAAGCATCAAAGTGGTACTACAATACAATGAGTATTAAACCATGGGCCATGAAACTATTCATGTACAAAACCATAAGTATAAAACCTATGAAAATGCAACATGTTATATTGTACTTTATGCCCAATATACAATATTTAAGAAGAGAAAGTCATGCAAAAGATATGACACATTTCTAACAAAAATCAATGATACTTACATAAAAATATGCAAGTTCAAATTTAAAGTAGAGTATAATGTGTACACCTTATAATCCAAATGCATGAGGCAATTTCATATGTGACAATACAAACACAAAATGAATTGATATTTGAAATTATTAACATGATACAAAAATATAAATTAGTATAATATGTTTTCAATATCTAACTCGTTAAGATTGAACTCTAAAGTCAAGTAGTTTGTTCTTTATTCCATCAAGTATCCCAAGTAATGCGAAGTCATAGATAAGGGTCAAATGAACTAATTTTTTCTTGTAACTTAGATTTCAAATGCTCAACAATGGGCACACACAAATGAACTCTAGACCAAAGACCAACACACATACAACTTTATTCAATTTTGATGGTGTTACACAAGTGAACTTCAATATAGGTCACTCTTCTAGATTTGTAATGTAGACATGAAGAAGACCATTAAACTCACAATCCCTCGTGGACTTGATTCAATTCCCTCTTATATCTTAAAACTTTGAACAAATACCATCTCTCTCCCTCCAATAAACATCAATCGCTCGATGTTGAATCTTTCCAATGTCTTCTCTAACCAAGTTAAGATGCCTTTTCGAATTCCCCAGGTTCTTAAATGATCTGAATTATTTTTGGAATTCAATGGACAACACACAAGTGGTGGCTTTTAATGTGTTATGGTAACACATTCATACTAAAATAGCTAAAATTATAAAATTAATGAACTATATCATAGAAGTAAAACTAAATTGTATTATATGAGTAAAACTATAATTGTATAAATGAAATAGCTTAATTTAATATGTATACAAATTGGGAAAACTTTATAGGAGAGATATATGCCAAATATTTGTGCGATCGAGAATGTATGTTGAATGAGAAAACTATGTCGAGAGATGTTTGCCTCGCAGCTTCTCTACAAATGAATATGTATACAAATGGGAAAACTTTGTAGGATAGACATATGCCTCAAAACTTGCAAACCTACAACTATGTCTACAAAAACTTTCAACTTGCAAACTTGTGTCTTCATTTGAAACCATCTTATTTATAGTGAAACAATGTGGAAGATGGAAGGTTGTTAGGAATAGTAAATGAAGGGTTCCAAATGGAAGTTAAAAGTTCATCATTCATGGAGATGACATCCATCCACCTTTGGGGTGAATTCGAAAGGACAAAAAGGACAAAATGTGAAAGTAATAATATTATATTATTATTTCTTAAGTGCTCCTTGTTGGGGTCATATCTCCTAACCCATTGACTTGATTGGCAAACCGCAAGATCCACCGCAAAGATAATGAAGTGCACTTGAAAAAAAAACTACGAAAAAAAAACTTTGTTATCATCATACCATTTAAATCCCATAAATTCTTTGAATACCTCGAAAATACAAAAATATTAAAAGTTGTCAAAATTTGCTAAAAATATATTTTAGGACTTTCTGAAAATAGATTTTTAGAAATCGTACTATGATTGTTCATATTGTTTTAAACATTCATTTGGGTCCTTCATTATTGATAATAGATGTTGTACTTTCTAAAAAAACTTTCATAAATCCCTATTTTAATGTCGACATTAGTCAGTTTTTCTCTAAATACTCATCGAGATCATTCATCCTTCCTTAAGAAGTAGTGGGCCCCATTACTTGTAGGATTAACCTCTGATGTACATAGGAAATTTTAATTGCGAAGTGATTTCCTTCCACTTAAGTAGGGTGGTCCACCCAAAATTGGTGTTTACTTTTGCAAAGATTTATGTGTAGGAATATCATTGAACCAACATGTAGAACTGTCATGGTTGCACTTGTCGCTAATATCAAAAGGATGGAGATTCCAATAATGAGTAAAATTTTGACCTTTATACAACAATGATTGTAAATGAGGTGATGAATCAAATACCTCCCATATGTGTGAATAAAAGGCTCACAACAATGTTGAGTAGGTTGTCTTGATGAATGTGAGACCCATGGCGATTGAGATGATTCCCTAATGTCCCCGAGAACAAAATTTATGGGTTTCTTGTATACTTTGAGAGGTTCTTGAATTCCTTACCTATATTTTCTAAGGCCTTGTCCATTATACCCGATTTATTCAACAACTTAAAACCATTACCTTTTGTGTGTTTTTCAAAACTGCTAATCACATTATCGAAATGTGCATAACAAGAAAATCATACCATTCTTTCCTCTATTTTTATCTATGCATCTACGACAATTTTCTTATTTCCTTTCATCTCTAAGAATTTGGCTTGTAGGATGGCTAGATATAGTTGATTTTCTTCACAAATTTCTTATTTTTCTCTAGGTTGATTATGCAAATTGTATACAACATTGTTGCACTCGCCTCTACTTGGAGCAATCCTTCCATGATGGGGATTTTGAAATTGGAGATATTTTTCTACATATTCATCATCTACTCCATGATCGTGTTTAGATTATTCTACTATTGTTGGTTTTATTCTCTCATAAATTGATTTTCTAGGATTCATTTTGTGTTCATCATGGAACACTAGAAATGACTCTACATCACGAATTGGGCCCTCTTCTCATTTTATTTAGCTACATTTCCAATCATTATCAAAACTTGTAAAATTTTGAAAAATTCATTTTCCCGCTCTAGTACCATGTATCCAAATTATTTTTGGAATTCAATAGACAACATGCTAGTACCATTTAATGTGTTATGGTAATGCATTCATAATAAAATAGTTGAAATTGTAGAATTAATTAATGTTATTACAAAAATAAATAGAAATAAAATTGTACTTGTAGAAGTAAAATAACTTTATTGAATATGTAAACAAATTGGACAAACTTTATAGGAGAGATGTATGTCATATATATGTGTAATCAAGAGTATATGTTGAATAGATAAACTTTGTTGCAGAGATGTATGCCTTGCAATTATCTACAAATGAAGATATATACAAATGAGAAAACTCTATAGGAGAGATGTATGGGTCAAAACTTGCAAACCCGCAACCTACAACTTATGGATACAAAAAAATTTCAACTTGCAAACTCGTGTCTTCATTAAAAACCATCTTATTTATTCTGTAACAATGCAAAAGATGGAAGGTTGCTAGGAATAGTAAATGAAGGGTTCCAAATGGAAGTTGAAAAGTCATCCTTCATGGAGATGACATCCATCCACCTTTGGGATGAATTCAATTGGGAAAAATAGGATAAAATATAAAAATAATATTATTATTTATTATTTTTTAAGTGCTCCTTATTGGGGTCATAACTCCTGACCATTGACATAATTGGTGAACCCACAAGATCCGCTAAAAAAAGATAACATAGTGAACTTGAAAAAATAATTGAAAATAGACTTTGTTATCAACATATTATTTGAATCCCACAAATGCTTTGAAGACCCTAAAAATGCAAAATAGCAAAAGCTATCAAAACATGCTAAAAATAGATTTCAGGACTTTCTAAAAATAGACTTTTTCAAAATCTCGCTTTGATCACCGATATCGCTCTAAATACTCGTTTGGGTCCTTAATTACTAAAAATAGATTTCAATACTTTCTAAAAATAGACTTTCATAAATCCTTCTATAAATACCAACATGGGTCACCTTTCTCCGAGCGCTCATTTAGATCATTTAAAAACACTCATATCCAAAACCAAGTGTTTTAGTATGTTCTGCCTTTTTTAACTACCATGGACAAAACAACCCCTTAATGTAAACTGGAAGTTTTATAATCACTATGGAAGTTAGAAAATATTGCATAGTTTTGTAACCATCGGTTGATGCATATTCCCATTTTATAACTACCCCTTGCATGAAATATTGGTTTCATCATTTTCCATGCAATAATCAATTTGATCCTTGTTTTATATGACTAAAATAGACTTCTTCTTGTTTTGTGATGTTTTTGAAGTCTCGATGTTCCCCTACACCTTCGTATCATTGTAACATAGAGAAACACTAACTAATAGACAAATATACAATATTATATCTTTTTAGTTGATACATGTTACTGAAGCCTAGAATTCTCCTACATCAAACACCTTGGGTGAGTGAAAAACAATGAGATCCTACTCATGATCCTTGAGTGAGCTCTTCTAATGGTTTATTTTACATGTCAATCTCAAACGACTTCATTTATATCGATTCTTCCATTGCTTTATCCTTCCACCTAACTAAATAATCCACATACTCTTTACCTATTATCTTGTTAAATACATTAAATTCCAAAATAGCCTTTATTCCTTTTTAAATTTTTATAGAAACTATTGCCTCCAATATCCAACATAATTATCAAGTGATTATCCCTCATGAAACAAATACAAGTCTAATATATTGAAGATAGGTGTGATATGATTTCCATATTGTAGTTATATCTCATAAACATTCACTTTGAAAAATATTATTAGGATTTTGCATGGCCTAATCTTCATACACTACAACTTACTAAATGTCCCCCTTAAGAGCCTTTACTTCATCAAATGTGTCAAAACCAAATCTCAAATATAAAACCATGGTTACCTTCCACTTGAGATCAACTTGTTATTTATACATCATATTATAATGTTTTAACTTCAATTTGATTTTTTAATGTATGTTTTGCATATACTTAGAAAAATTATCCACTTGAACTTTAATTCTCGTTCAAATCATTGATTATTCAACAACTTGTTGATATCTCTTAGATTACAACTATACACTTTTTGGATTAGGGTCTTTGTTGTAATGTTTTTAGCTGAATTATTGTAAGAAAATTCATCTCTTACTAACATCAAATACTATTGTTTGGGCTTGTCTCCCACCAAACATCTCAAAAACTTTTAAATAATCCTATTCAACATTTTTTCCCTTTCATTTTTTTATGTTAGATTGAATTTAAACTCATCTTAACACCCTATTTATTCCAAAAATCCAAAACTACCTACAAACTTGGTATTTCTATAGAAAACTATAGTGTGAGGTAATCCATGCAATCTAACTACCTCATTGAAAAACAAGTTTGCAACATGTGTGGCATCACTAGTCTTCATACATGAAAAAGTGTTTCATATTCTAAAATCTATCAAAAAATAAAGATAGAATCGTTATTCATTTATGTCCTTGGAAAGCATAAATTCCATGTTAATATCATCTTATGGGCTTTCGGTATTGAATTGGTTAATACAATCTCATATTTTTACTTTTTCCATTGGCATGTTACACAAGCCTTTGTATATTTACACTCATCTTGGGCCAATAGTACCTCTCATTTAAATACACCAATCCCTTATCTATATAGAAATATCTAGCAGTCCACCATTATGCTTTTTCTTTATCAATTTTTCTCACATTGATCCCTATGGTATACATGAGTGTTGTCCATGGAACAACAAATTATTTTCTAAAAAGAAATTTGGCTATGGATTTCTATCTATGTTGGTTAGTACCTACATTCTTCCCATGAATCTTTAAAATGTTTATCCTTTTAAATAATTCCTTCATGGAATGAAACCCGATCACCATTATGTAGACACTAAAATATGGCAATTTACTTGTTGACAATGTTGGTCTTGAAAATGCACTCTTGTTGAGATAAACACAACCTTTCCATTCCCCATTACCACATTCTAGGATTTCTTATCCTTACACACTAACATGTCATCAAAATATGAGAGTATAATGCATAAAATACATAGACAAACATCAATTGACAAGTTGCAAACTTCATATTGCATGTTTTCCATCCCTGAGAAAGGCCATATAGTTTGGTTAGGATGTTATATCCAGTCTTGTCCGACTTATACAATATTGCACCGACATGTTGTCTAACTTTGCTTTTAATTTCATATTCTTTGTTAGATCTTTCAATCCCTCTAGGTTGATAAATCACATATAGAACCCTATATAAGAAAGTAAAGACTACCTCATTTGCTAACTTAGAAATATTATGGTACTACATTGATACACTTACTTCCTACACTTACAAAGACATCACAGGCTTCCTATTTCTTGTAAAATCACGTCTACAATCATGAGGGAAATAATCACTACAATTATGACGCTTCTTACTGGGTCAAGGAGTCAGCCCATCTTATCTACAAGCACTCAAAAATCCTTTCTCCAAGTATTTTAGGAAGAGCCAAACTCAACTCAAGCATTGTCAAAGAGGGTGCCAAATCTAGTTGCATTCAATCAGATATCACATGCTAGGTGGAGAATGATGTGTCGTTTGAGGCCTCCTCGAGTAATGTAACAATGTTAGTGATGCACGAAGTGCCCAAAACCCAACTAATTTTTGTTTAACAGTGTCCCACCTATGATTAGGGTTTAAGACTTCATTCAAGATGTTCAGAGAGCTTCGCTACATGATCGACAACTAGGGTTTGACAACGACAAACATTTCCATGCAGTGACCATCTTGGGAAGTTGTGGATCTAGAATCTAAGTAGGTTCAAGACTATATGGTATGACCCTAGCAAAAGTATATAATCCCGCACCATGGCAATTTTACTTAGGTAGATTTTGGATTCACTATTATTATATGAAACAAATCACCAAAACTCATAAAATAACAGGGTTTAACGATACCTGTGTCGATAACGTCAACATGTATGGGTACAAATGAGTGCAAGAGACTCCTTCCGAGGGTGAGGAAACATGCACACAAATAGATAGTTTAAAAATAGAGATCTTTAGATAATACAATGACGAGTTGTTTGAAAAAGGCCAATCCTAGGAACCGAAGGGATTCCTTTAATGGATGTCAACTCATTTTTATTTTAGATAATTAAATTAGAGATAATGATGGAAATACAAATAGTATCAAAGGATATAGATAGGGGAACTCAGTTGACGTCCTTGATGATAGGATGTGGAGGGTTGAAAATATTTTCCCAATAACGATTGGCTTTGTCGCTTTGTTTGAGGACTTCCAATTTCTCAGTGATATCATTCGGATTAGATGTGAATGTGATGGTGCAAAGACTTAATTCATATTCGATATTTGACTAATCCCACATGAGTGGTTGTTACATGATCAACAAGTCAAATATAGTATCTAGTTCATAGCCTTCACTTGCAATGGTCATCTATATACAACAAACACTTGAAACACAAATATTAGCATAAAAAAGATTATGAAATGGATTGAAAGCATGTAATTTTTGACAAAATGGCTTAGAAGAAGGAATCACTAGTGATTCACGAAAGTCACTGAAAATTCAAGGGAATCGTTGGCGATTGCCGTGTAATTTACTAATTTGAATAAGATGTGAATTTATACTTGAAATATGTCACCGAATGATCAACTTGTTTCTAAAAATGATGTGCGAGATATAAAGGGGATCTAAAGAGAAAACAATACATTATCTTTGGTGTAAAATGAATATTATCAATGTTACGAGAGAGGCCTTACGATGGTATGGGATCTCTAAGGACTTAGTGTAGCTCCATGGTGTGCTAATATGTTGTGAATGATGTCATCTAAGTCTCCAAAATAGTAGAGTGTAGATGTAGTGTCTAGGATCCCTACAAGGAAGTTGATGGGTTTATATAGAATCCATGGAAATTTTGGGAGTCATTGGCGATTCAAGAAAGTGGGGAAAACTCACTTGAAATTGGTTGAAACCACCTCCAAATGGGTGAGTTTTAGGTTGGGGGTGAAAATAATGTGAGTAAGAGTGTGTTAGGGAGGTTATGAAGGTTTGGCCTTACTAGGCTAAAATGGTTTTAGGTGATTTAGGAGGTTTAGGAGGGGTAAGTAAATATTTATGGAAGTAAATAAATATTACGGGGGTAGAATATGATTTAGGGATTGATGGGACTTAGGTATAATGATTAAAATGTGGATATGAGTTATGTGGGTAGGTCACCTAAGGGTGTCGAAAACTAGTCTCTACCTTTGCCCTTTTTTAAAGTGGTTTGTAATGGACAAAACACTAGACAAAAATAATTGAGATTGTTGGATTTTTGCTAGATAAGATGTTAGATAGGTGACCCCCAAACTAGGGATCGTTTCGATAAAGTGCAATGGTCACTAGGTTTGAATGGATGGTGGATGAATAAACGCAAGAGCGTATAGGCTTGTGTAAGATTACATTTGTGAGTAGGTGTGTTTCAATTTAGGATGCCCCAAGACCGAACATAAAATATATTGCCACAAAGGTGGGATTGTGTGACCGAGAATTCAAGTGATAGGGGAACCAATGGTTTCTCGACCTATAAACATATGACTTAAAGGAGTGGCAGGAAAAGGTTCTGAAAGCTACATGATCTATGATGTTTCGGGAAATGCAAGCTCGGTATGAAATATGTTGCCACAAATGTGGGATCATGTGACCAGAAGTCAAGTGATATAGGAACCAATGGGTTCTCAACCTATATATGTACTGACTTAAAGAAGCGATAGGGAAAATGTTCCCAAGAGGTCATGAAATCCATAGTGGATTGATAAATACATTATCCATATAAATACGATGAATTTGGACTTTAAGAGGGTATTAGGGCCCAAAAAAAAAGAACATACTTTGAAAATGTGTAATTCACAAGGGATGTGTAGATCTGTGGGACCACTTGAATGGGTCGAATGTGTAAAAAAGTAGGGATTTTGATCAAAATTTGGGCTTTGACAGGTTTTTGGCATCACACAAGGGTGTTTTGCAAATGAGATAGGAATCGTTGGAAATTTATGGAATTGCTAGTGATTATCTAGGATCACTAGTGATCCTAAGGTGGGAAACATTTAGTATAAATATCCCTTAAGGGGTCATTTCGTGTTATTACGACTTTGAGAGAAAAATGACTTTTGTGCTTTGATTTTTCAAATTTCTAGCATTTTTAGAGTGATGGAGCGATCGGAGATGTCGAGACCTACCCTTACAGAGGTAAGTGGATTTTTTGAATTTTGAATTTTTTGTTTATTTTATGTTTTTATGATATTGAGGAAATTGCATACACTTTTTATGAAATCATTGGTGATTTCTTAGAATTACATGCAATTAGAAGGGGTCGTCAAAATTGAAGAATCTATAGAAAATCCAAAGGTGATTGTGTAATATCAAACCTTGTTTTGAAGTTTTTTGAGTGATTTTTGATGGGATGTGTCTAATGGTTTATTGTTGTTTTCATGGATGCAGGTGAGGGATTGGTTGACTACATGGGATTGGATCCCGAGGTTATTCAAGAGTGTGCATGATTGTTTATCAGAGGATGTTTGGGGGCATCTGGAGGAGTTGATCTGGGAGGGATGCGTCACTATAGGCGTATCCAAATAGACATGGGATTTTTGTTGGCACTGTTTGACTGATCAGATCATGTTACGAGCACTTTCTAGTTGCCTGCGAGTGAGATGACAGTCACCTTGAGGATATTCACAAGATCCTACGACTACCAAAGGCAGGGAATAGGTATATGTAATAGATGAGGTGGGAAGGGGTGCTTCCATGTAGCATCTTTATGGTGATGATGCCCTATAAATGGTATATTCATATGGGGATTGACATATTGCCCATTTTTAGTGATGATGAGGATGGTTAGAAGGCTTTATTGACTATGTTGATGATCGATATCAATTGTTATGCCCTACTGACTCAATGGATGGTAGGTTTTTATGGATGTTGATTGGGGTGGTGGGTGATATGTTAGAGAAATGTAAATTGTTAGCTTGGGCTCCCGCCTTACTAGCTTAGACATACATGGAGTTGTGGGCTTGGAGGATATGGAGGAGATTTGGGGTTAATGTTTCTTTTTGTTAGAGTGTTGGGCCTACAACCACATAGTTGTGGCTTTGACCGAGAGGATTTTATCATGGCTTAATATCGGGATCTAGAAGACAAGTTGCATTGACGAAACCTATGGCATTTTGATTTCGGGGCTACACGGCCTGTGAGAGGAGAAGAACATTATAGGAAGCTCCCGACATGGTTACATGCAAGGGATGTTGTATGGAAGTCATACACAGTGTTTCCCAGAGTGTGGGAAGGGGTCGAGGTGGACTTGAGGACTACTCAACAGGGAGATGTGGGTGTGGGTACGAGGGAGATGAGTTAATCAGATTTGGTAATGTCAAGCGACAATTTGGCTTAGTGCAGATGTGCTTGAGGCGGATGTTACCTACATGCGTGATGATGGGGATGTGGATGTGGGGGCATGTCGGAGGTTTGAGAGCCATTGTAGGTGGTGTATGAGAAGGAGTGAGAGTTAGGGTGGATGCACAAGGGGCCAAGGTGGGTGTGGATGATGTCAAGTGACAAAGGCATATGTTACATGGTGGTAAGGCCAGGTGGATGGTTTTATAGGCGGTGTGCGAGCACGTGTGGAGGATACCCAAGAGGGTGGTGTTGATGAGGGGGTGAGGAGGATGATGAAGTGTCTTTATTGGAGGTGACAATGGTGAGTCTAGAGAGGCGAGAGAGGGATGTATGAATAGTCGAGTAAGCCACTTTGATCATAGAGAAAGATAGTGCAATAGTTTCTCGAGATGTCATGACTTAAGAGTGAGACATTGTTAATTACTAGAAGAGAGATGGGATGAGCTAGTATATTACAACCATACATAGGGGTCTTACCTAGGTAGAATAACTAGAGATAGATATTTTGTGAGAGGGAGACCTTGCGGTAGACTTTTGAGTGACAAAGAGGTTGATATTGGAAGAAGAGCTCGAGGTAGCTAGGGCACAGCCAAAGGATAGACAATGGGGCCACCTGTTAGTGTGATCATGGCTGAATAATATGCTCTAGGAGATGAGTTGCACAATTATGAGAACATATTCGAGATGCAGGCTACCGAGATGAGCCTTAATATGGTGATTATGTGGCTAGGCGTCAACATGCTCAATCGTGAGAGCATAACGAGTGTGGGCCATCCATTGAGGGTTCTGATGAGGATCGATTAGGGACCTTGATGGAGATCATGGACTAATACTATAGGGGAATTCACTTTGTGGGCTTACAATTCACTACATAGTTTGTAGGCCTTTTTGAGAGATTTTGATGTATGAGGCTTTTGAACCCATTGATTAGTGTGTATATGTATGTATGTGTGTGTGTGTGTGTGTGTGTGTGTGTGTGTGTGTGTGTGTGTGTGTGTGTGTGTGTGTGTGTGTGTGTGTGTGTGTGTGTGTGTGTGTGTGTGTGTGTGTGATTTCGGGCTTTGTGTTATGTTTGAGTTTTATTATGATTTGATGTGATGTGTTATGGAGATATTTGAAATGTATGTTTTAGAGATGTATGTGTTATGAGTTGTTATATATGTGGTTTTTATGATTTTAGATATGGTTGTGACAAATGATGATCTTGTTTTATTGTCATGCACTTTACTATGGTTAAGAACATATTGTGGGATGTTTTCTTCCATATTATTCTTAACATATATAGTGTATGATGGTAAGTTTTTTATGTATATGTCATTACATCGTGTGACATTATAATTAATGCCATCATATAACCCATATGGTTAGTCATACTAGGATTGTGGATGCATATAGGATATTTGTATTTAGCATTTTCTGACATGGGAAAGGTTTGTGTGTATTGTGTACAAGGAAAAGGGTCCTTCTTGATGGTTCCTCTATTCTACCCCAAATTTATTGTATATTACGCAAGATGATCATCATGGGAAGCTTGCATCTTATGGTAAAGTTAATTGATGCGGTAAGTTTTCTGGTATGGTTTCTTTTTTATTTGGTTTGAATATGAGGGTTGATCAATATGGGAAGCCCTTTGGTTTCCCATGTGTATACTTTAATTAGGTATCCATCCTTTGAGGGAGTGGTCTACATGTTGACTGATGTAAATTTCTTATTGATAGCCATCCTTTGAGGGATCGATCTATATTTTGATCATATCCATCCCATAAATACTTTGACTTTTGGAGCTTAAGGGAAAGCCTAGGTGACCATTTAGGAAGGAGAAAAGTAAATGTACAAGCTACACATATATTCTTAGCATGTCTTGGTATTGGTAGAGTAATGATTGTGGGGTTCCCTAACTGTGAGTGGGAACTTGTCCGTGTGGAATATGCTATGAGAAGAGCCGTGGTGCTCATATTTAAGGTCATAATTGGTATATTGATGGGAAACCACATGATTCCAAATCATTATAAGAGTAAGAGATAAGTAGGAAGATGGAGGGAGACTTTGATTTGACTAAGGTCATGTGAGTCAATATTTTAACAATAAAATGGCCACAAGTGCAAGGCATTAAGAGGTTCTTTTTTAGGTTTACCATCAAGGAAGCTAAACAATAAGCTCTAGACCCATATTTATGAGTGATAATATATGGTCCAAGCCAATTTGGAGAAAAATTCCCACGTTTTCTCTTTTCCATGTTAGTGACATGTTGATTTTATTTAAGAAAAGATCACCAATATTGAAGTCATGCTCTTTGAGGTCTTTGTTATATGCTCTTTTGATTCATTCTTGATAGATGTTGATATGTTTGAGGGGTTAGTTGGCGTTCATCTAACATGTCTAGTTGTGATAGGAATTCTTTACAAAATTATTCTTCGAGGATGAAATATTTAAGAGAAATACGTAAAGATGGAATCCGGAATACTTTAAGGGAAAGAATAGCTTGATGTGCCATAAACTAAGGAGAAAAGTGTATCACTCATAAGGGTTTTAATGATAGTTTGATAGGCTATAGTGTAAATAACATTTGAAGGTTCCAATCTTTACTTGACTGATCAACAATTTTGTAAGGATCTTGTTGAGGGTTTTATTAGATGTTTCGGCTTGACCATTAGCTTGTGGGTAGTAAGGTGTGGAAAAGCTGAGTTTGATATTGTAAGTGTCACAAAGTTTTTAAAATTTCTTATTTTTGAATGATTTACCATTGTTTGTGATGATTTTATGAGGAATGCCAAAGTGACAGATAATGTGATGATGAATGAAATCAATGATTTTATCTACTTTAGTGGAGATAAGAGGGATCGCTTCCACCCATTTTGTAAAGTATTCAATTGTTGTGATGATGGAATTATGTCTTTGTGATGATTGAGGATTGATAAGGCTAATGAGGTTAAGTCCCCATTGTGAAAAATGTCATAGGTCCTAAGTTGGTTGAAGAACATGACTAGGGATGTGTGTAAGGTTGGAGTGTTGTTGACATTTGATGCACTTCTTGACATAGTCAAAATAATCTTGATTAAGCGTAGGCCAATAGTAGCCCATTTGTAGGATCCATTTAACAATAACTAAATTGTTAAAGTGCCCACCACATATCTCATCATGGACTTCTTGGATAGTTAGATGAGCCTCTGGAGATTTAAGACACCAGAGGAGAAGGCCATCAAACCCTATTTTATAAAGGATACCCCTAGTATGACATAGTGGGATGCATGTTGTTGAAAAATATCTTTTACCATTTTTGGATAGATTTGAAGTATTTTCTTTGTGGAAATATAGTCATATGTCTGAGTGTACCAAGTGTAGAATAGGCTATCTTTTATATGATTGATGGTCAAAAGATCAGTTTGGTATAAGATGGTTGATCAAGTTTATGTATGACAACAAATATTTTAGAATCATCTAGTGATAGAGGTATAAGAAATGTAAGGGAAGCCATGGTATCCATGAATTTATTAGATGAGCAAGGGATAGTTTGAATTTTGTAATTTGATCAAAGAGTTTTAAGAGATCTTTGATAATGACTTTATATTTTTGTAAGATCTCATTTTTAAATTGATAGGTCCCTTTGATTTGAATGATGTTGATTTGAGAATCCTCATAGATGTTAAGGATTTGTAAGCCCAAGAATGTTGTGGTATGAAGTCCTATTATGAGCTTCTTATTCAACCATGTTGTTCATGCAATTTAAGTTCAATTTGCGATAGCGGAATAGAAGTGTCCCAAGGGGGTATTATGACTAATCCAACACCCCCTTTTTACATTTGGGCCTATTGGAAAACAAGGTCATTTTGAAAGGGGTGTTATCGTGATTGAGGGTATTAATAGATTCATTAGGAAAATGTTCACAAGGTAAATGATTGGTGGGAAGGGGAGCTCAGTGAGATCATTAGCGATGAATTTCCCCTTGATGGATTTTTGAGAGATAAATTCAAGGTCAAAATCTGTCATGAGCATGAGCCATCTGGTTATATGATCGTTGTGATATGGTTTAGATTACATGGATTTCAATGGATTAAAATTTGTGACTACATAGGTTTTGTGATTGAGGAGATAATGACGAAGTTTGGAAGTTACAAAGTACAAGGCACAACACAACTTTTCTACTTTGGAATAGTGATTTTTGTACTCATGAAGGATGTGGCTTAAGTAATATATGGCCCAATCCTTTCCTTGTTCATTTCTATGTGCTAACATGGCTCTCGGGGCATGATCTCAGTAGCAAAGATATATAGATAGAAGGGTTCCTCCTCGCATGGAGGTGTAAGCACTGGTGGTGAGAAGAGATATTGTTTGAGGCAATCAAAGGCCCATTAATAGTCGTCATCCCAACTAAAGTTTATATATTTTCCTTAGAAGGTGATAAAAAGGTTGACAATGGTATGATAGTTGAGAGATAAAGCGATAGATAGATTGAAGTTTTCCTTGAAGGCTATAAAGTTGTTTAAGATTAGATGGAGGAGGCATTTTGATAATGGCCTTGACCTTGGCAGGGTCAACTTCAATTCCCCTGATAGATACTATGAATCCTAGGAGTTTTCCTATGAGAACTATGAATACACATTTAGCTGGATTAAGACAGAGAAAGAAACGTAATAGACGTGAACAAATCATGTGGAGGATAACAAGATAGTCTTTTCTATGTTTATATTTTCCTAAGAGATCATCTACATAGTCTTCTATAGTTTTGTGGATGAGGTCATGAAAGATGTATGTCATAACGCAATGATAAGTAGCTCCTGTATTTATCGGGACAAAGGGCATTGCTCTATAACAAATATGGCACAATTTGGAAGATATGACGTAGGCGGAGTTCGACGCTCATTGGTAAGGAGATCCGAAGAGGCTGATTGCATATCTATTGATTTATTCATAGGAACACATATTATGGTAGGTGTAGGTGAGAGCTAGTTGACGGTGTTGATGATATGAGTGGTGGAATTTTGAGCCCATATGGTATTAGTTTGATTATTAGTTGGGGGATGGTTTGGAAAAGGTTGTTTGAACATGTCTATGGTTTGATTGGGAGGTGCATTTGGATTGTCAAGTTGTAGCTCACCTCGATCGATGAGATCTTGGAGGAAATTTCTAAAAGAGCAGCACCTCTCAATGTCATGTCCTTAGACATAGTGATATTTACAATAGTCATCACCCCTATACCATGATGGTTTAGGTACAATTCATCGATGGGTCGGATGGGAGGGAGTTTTATCATGTAAGTTGTCATGAGTTTGTCAAAAATAGAGTTATAAGACTCCCCTAGAGGTGTTTATTTATGTGGAGGTTGGGACCATTCAGAATCTGAGTGTCCTTTGGATGTGGTTTTCAAGATGACTACATTCATTGAACCCTTGGATTCGTCCACCGCTCTTTGGAAGAGGTTTTAAAGGAAGATTCAGGTTTGGGTTTTTAGATTGTAATTTAACCTTACCATCCTCAAGGGCTTGGAGTTCTAACTTCTAGGCCATGGTAAAGGCTTCATCAAATGTTTGAAATGATTAGATCTGAAGGGTGGATGATATATGTTTCAAGTAAGATCGAGTAAATAGCTTGATCAACCCCGTTTGAGGTAAACAAAATGATAAGCGATTAATAATTCCATGCCATCTAGAAATGAAATTAGAAACAAATTCATCCTCAAATTGTTTGATAGTGTATAAGTTGGTGATAGATATATTACGTGTGATGTTGATAGAGAAATGTTCCAAAAAAATTGTGCTAGTTGTGCAAATGAATAGAGGGAATGTTGAGGAATGTTGTTATACCAATTAAGAGTGGGCCCAACTAACGACATCAAGAATATCCTTAGCATTTAATATCCTATCATGAGCTATAAGATAACAAGCATGAAAAAGGCCCGAATGTGTTGTTGTGGATATTCCTTATTATAGAATTTGATAAACTTTGGAATTTCCCAATGAGGAGGATAGGGGGAGCACAAATGGGTTGATAGGCTCATTACATATCTTCTTTTAAGAAAATTTATTTTTAGATCCCATGATGGCAGCTTCGAGACTTGCGATTCTACTTATTAATGCTTGCATGGGATCATTTTGAGGGGTTGGATGTTTGAGGTGTTAGCTTGATTATAGATGAGGGGGTTTGATTGTTGATATGGGTGATATGGTAGGGGGATTTTGAAAAGGAGGAAAATTTCCGGTATGTTGTAAGTTTACCGAGAGACTAATGGTTGTGAGGAAGATTGAATATATTGATAGGGGCAAGGAAAATAAGTCTTGATAAGAGGTTGTGATTGTTGTGGATATTTACGAGCTATAATGTATTCGTATTGCGGCACACTCACATGTAGAGAGATAGAAGTGTGAAAGGGGATGAGCTCTAGGGATGACACTTGTATGGATGGGTGGCAAGGATGTAGGAATAAATACTACTAAATTCGGGACTACATATGTGGATTGATGTGAGATGACGGGTTGTGATGTGGCTAAAGGGTTTTTATAGAACTAGTAATATCGGCGAGAACTTGTCGAGAAGGAAGAGAAGTGGAAGGGGTGTGACTAACCGTGGGTGATGAAGTAATAGCGGGATTTTGGACACCTTAAGGGTTAGTTGAGGCGTAGATAACATAGACCCTTATTGACTAACCATGGGTGATATAGTAATGGTGAGATTTTGGACACCACGAGGATTAGTTGAGGATTCAAATGATGAGGGCCCTTATTGACTAGTCATAATTTGTGATGATTTAGAATTAAGTTCAAAGATAACTACGAAAGTGGATGATGGTGTCCCTATATTACTAGTGGTAGGATATAGATAAATTTTCTCTAAACCCGGTTGATAAGAGGGATCGATAAGCTATGAGTGATTGAATGTGATAGTGATGATAGATGATAGAGGCTCTAGACTATAACGAGGAAGGCAGATAACCCAAGAAGAAAGATAATTGTTAAGGGTATCTAGATTGTTGTCTAAAAGTTCTTCAAATACTGGATCTCCATAGTGAAAGTGTTGTGGAATGGATTCATTGGAAATTTCAAATGTTTTTAATTGTATGTTAGGGGAGCACGAAGGCTCTTAATTTGATTCAAGAGATTTGTCTAATGGGTTTGACATGTCTGTGGTATTCTGAATATGATATTTTTGTCTAGTCAAAACCATGAAACAACAAACAAATAATGATAGAAAGATGTTTAATTAAGACGCAAGTCACACAATCAGCAAGAGATTTTAATTATCTTGATTAAGTTGAAACGTGTGAAAAGAAAAAGATGGTTAATAAAGGGTACTAAGAATCAGCCAGTTATGGCTAGTTTTAGGTGTGTTTAAGGTTGGAGTCCCGATATACCCAAGAGTACGAGAGGCCCAAATATGTGGTTGTTTTGGTAGGAGGCATGATATTGGGGCATAACTCCTCACTTCATGGTCTCATAACGATAAGGGGTGATTAGCCAATATATCACCCACCAATTGTTTATACTGGCCAAAACACCGAGTCGACTTCCCCCTTGGTGATGAAATCCAAGTAGGTAGACTTGGAAGGAAGTGTTTAAAATGCAAATTTTATTTGTAATGTGATTAGGCTATGTGTGAAGGGAAGTAGTGAATGCAAAATTTTAACCCCTATTTAAGCTAGATGAGCAAGCAAGAATGAAGATTCTTTTTAAGACCCGAAAGAGAGATTGATTTCGATGAGGACAAAGCACACAAGATGTGATGTTAAAAGGAGATTGAAAGAGAAAGGAAAGGTGTACCTTTGTTTGCTAAATACTCCTTTTAATTATTTTACGTGTTTTTGAGAAAGCCACCAAAGGAATCCACACTGAAAAGTTAGTTATTGTGACAAGAAATGAAACAAGAAATAGATTTTACTATGGAAATGTAAAATTTTATAAAAATTGACTATCGTCCCATCAAGGGCGTGTCATAATGTTTAGGTAGATTTTGGATTCATTATTATTATATGAAATAAATCACCAAAAATTAAAAAATAATAGGGTTTAACGATACTTGTATTGACAACATCGAGATGTATGGGTAAAAACGGGCACGAGAGACTCCTTCTTTTAGAGGGTGAGGAAACCTGCACACAAATAGATAGTTTGACAAGAGAGATGTTAGATAATAAGATGATGAGTTGTTTAGAAAAGGCCAATCCCAGGAACCAAAGGGATTCCTTTGATGGGTGTCAACTCATTTTTAGACAATTAATCTAGAGATAATGATGGTGATATAAATATTATTAAAGGATATGGATATAGGAACTCGATCAACATCCTCGATAATAGGCTTGGGAATGTTTTCCCGAACGATTGGATTTGTCACTTTATTCAAGGAGGACTTCCAATTTCTCGGTGATATCATTTGGATTGGGTGTGAATGCGATGACATAAATACTTAATTCATAGTCGATATCCGATTGCTCCCACACGATTAGTTTTCACACGATTGGAAAGTCAAAGATGGTATCTGGTTTGTATCCTTCACCTGGAACATTCATCTATAGACAAAGGACACTTGAAACATAAATATTAGTAGAAAACATATTATAAAATGGATTGAAAACATGTAATATGTGACAAAAGGGCTTAGAAGCGTGGAATCACCGACGATTCAGATAGTCATCGAGGATTCAAGGAATCACCGGAGATTGATGTGTGATTTTCTAATTTGAATAGGATGCGAATTTATACTTGAAATATGTGATTGAATGATTTGATTGTTGCTAAAAATGAAGTGTAGATACAAAGGAGATGTAAAAAGAAAGCAATACCTTGTCTTTGGTGTAAAATACACATGATGGATGTTGTAGAGAGGCCTTCCAAAGGTGTGGGCTCTCCAAGGGCTTGGTGTAGCTCCATAGGGTGATAAGATGTCATGAATGATGTCTTTTAAGTCTCCACAAAGCAGAGTGTCGATGCGGTGTCCAGGATCCCCTACAAGGAAATTGGCGGGTTTATATAGAATTGCTAATGATTTTGGGAGTTGCTTAGTGATTTGGGAAAAGTGGGGGAAAATCACTTGAAACCACCTCCAAATGGGTGAATTTCAGGTCGGGGAAAGAATAACGCAAGTAAGAGTGTGTTAGGGAGATTAGGTGGTTATGAAGGTTTTGCCTTACTAGGATAAAATGGGTTTAGGTGGTTTAGGAGGTTTGGGGGTAAGTGAATATTTACATAAGTAAATAAATACTATGGGGGTAGAATATGATTTATATAATTATGGGATATTTATAGTGATTAAAATGTGGATATGAGTTGTGTGGGTAGGTCACCTAGGGGTGTCAAAACTAGTGTCTATAGGTTTCCAATCAAAGTTTAAAAACGAAGCATCGTCAATCCCAAATCTCCATGTTCTAGAAGTATATACACCCAAAACTTCCCAGAGCCATTTATAATAAGATAATTGCACTCATCCTCTTGTATTTTCAAGTTTATATAGGTGGTTTAGGAGGGGGTAAGTGAATGTTAACAAAAGTAAATATATATTACGGGGTAGAATATGATTTAGGTATTGATGGGACTTATGTATAATGATTAAAATGTGGATATTGTTAGAAATTCTAGGCACTAAGAAGGGGCTGAATCATTGTTTGTTAAAAATTTGATACAATTTGCTATGATTCAATCAACCAAGCTTAACTATGTTAACCATGAAGAACATGAGCATCCAACCATGAAAGAGAAAGAGCAACAAACACATATGTACACATGAGGAAACATGATTTAAGGTGGGAAACCCAATAAGGGAGAAAACCCACAAAAAGGAGAAATCAAAGCAATATCAAGGACAATTTTCCATCAAGAATTATAATGATCTCACCAAGTGGTGAGCATCCACTCACCCTAAAGCTCTAACTCCAGTTTTGAAGCACCCACTTCAATTATATGCCAATCACCCACTTGACGGTTGTTCTGCAAGAACTTACTTGATAGGAAGCTCACTCCTAAATTGCTTGAGCTACAACTCAAAATTTTATTACAAGAATTTTTTTGATCACCTTCACTACTTTTTTGCTTTCATCAACATGATGTGATCATTATTTCAGCTCACCTTCTTTCTCTTCTCCTCTCTTAATTTGTCATGGCTTCAACACACTAATACTCTCCTTATTCTCTCAATACAATCACTCGGATCTCATCACTTTAAAAACCTCTTCATGCGCAAACATTGAGCTTAAATAGAAAAAATTGACTCCTAATATGAATCTCAACCTTTTAATGACAAGAACTCTCCAACTTACTCACTTTCCCATACGTAAAAGGAGAATTAAGAGGACTTCACAAAACTACCTCACATTTTGTCTTTTTGCTTCTTACATACATCAGTTACATCTTCATGTATGCAACCTCTTTTTAATATTCCTTGAGGTCAAATAATAAATTCTGAAGCCTCCACAACTACCTAACAACCTGTCACATCTGATAAAACTTCATTCAAACCTCATCAAGTTATGTAACTGACAAAATACAATTTTTGTCCTTTCTTTCACGTTGGAATATTTATTGTGGACAAGGAGAATAGGTTGACACTTGTCCTTTTCATGTAAGCAAGTTACAAAAACTTCAAATATTCCTTATAACTCCCATACATTCCTCATTCTAAGCCATTTCCCTTTCACATCTCATTTAAGCACTTAGAGGCACAATTTTGTGAGTTATAGGTGCACACATAAGAAAATAAAGTTTTGATCTTAATAAGTATATGGATTTTTAATGATAATATTTTTTCATGCTTTTATAGGTACTAAGGATATCTAAACCATTGATACAAGCTTGAGATTCATTACAACATCTCTTGAAGAATCCTTCCTTCAACTTTCCAACCATTTTGTAGACATGCTTGAGATCACAATCCTAGGTGACTTTTCAAACTTTATGAAATAAGTATTGATCTGATTTATGGCTTGAGGAGAATTTATTTTGAATGATAGATTACTTACAACTGATAGAGAAAGGAAAAGCATTATATTTCACTTTAGAAGTCATGCATTAAATCGGGTGTCCATAATTTGTATGTAATTTTTAATCCTTCAAGGAATGACCAAGAATACATCCTTAATCAATATGTCATAGCTTCATCAACACTTTACCAGGGGGTGTGAGGGAGGTGTGCCACTTTTCAGTTCCATGACTGATTCATTTCATGGAGACTAGTCCAAACTTGCAAGATCTTCAAGGTATGCACATGCATAATTGTTCTTCTAGGCTTCCCTTCAACTGTAGAAGTGGAGAATGAACTCAATACACACCAAAGGAATAAGGAACATGCTTGAAACCTCTTATAACACTAAGTACATATCACACACAATCTCTTAACCTCTAAGATTTACTTTGGAGCTCAGTAAAAAACATGTATGTTTGCACAAAACTTGTAAAGCAACGTATACCTATACAAGATCTTGTCACACTTGAAAAATAAAAATACCACCAAAAATTTCTTGAGAGAGTCCTCTACACTTCCAAGTAGGTTTCATAGCTTGTAAACTTGATTTGGAGCTAAAACACCTCATTTTATGCCTATCACTTTAGGAGGAAGATCTAGAGGGAGAAAAACCTTGTCAGTAAAATGGATAGAAATTTTTAAATACTTGACCAATTGATCTCAGACCTTTTACATTTTATTTTTATCCAAATTCCCTATGAAAAATTCTTATATGATTTATCTGAAGGAGGCTTGTCAATTTTTCTTGACAAATAAGAAGTTAGAGTGTTTAATTTGCAATTTCCAAAACCAAGTTTTAGAAAAACTTCCATAACTTCCACAAAACACCTCCTTATGTCCCAAATTTTGACCACACCTTAAAAATCACTCCTATATGAATTAAAATGACCACTTTATCATATTTTTCTCCAAAATCTTTGTCCCATCTCATTTATCTAGCTTTAGTTCTCTAGTCCTGAAGGGTGTACTATGCCAACTTGTGTAATTGATTAATTCACCTTCGTAGTCACTTGTGAAGCTCCACACACCTCATATATCATCATATTATGCTTCTACCATACTTAGTTTTCATCATCATACCTTAGTTCATCATTTACACTTGTCTACTAGCCTCATCTTCATTGAAATGCCCCGAATGGATACGTTCACGCCCTATAAACCTAAGAATTAACCTAACACTCCTTCCACACATGATATTCTAGCTCATATTGCTCCAACCATTTTCTTATTGATTTTCCTTTATCCATTTCTCATGTTTCCATGCCTGCCTACTTGATTTGGGAATAGGATTAGGCATAGATCTATCTCAAACTTCATGAGTCTACCATGGAGACTTGTTAACACCTCCCACACACCTAATTGCCCATGTTTGACCTTGTTAAGTATTGCATATAACCTTTGGAGGAATCACCACAGAAATCCCTTGCTTGACCATGCACATGTATCATGTTTTCATACCATGACAACATGATTTGACATGACTTGACACCTCATGGAACCGCCTGGACACCTTGGGACAATTTTAAATCAATGTACAACTTGACATCAATGAAAAAATTAACCTTAAATCAATGACAACCTTATGACATATTTCCCAACATATATGAGTTATGTGGGTAGGTCATCTAAGGGTGTCGAAAACTAATGTCTACATGTTTCTTGTCAATGTTCCAAAAATGAAGCATCATCAATCCCAAATCTCCATGTTCTAGTAGTCTATACACCCAAAAATTCCTAGAACCATTTGTAATTAGATAATTGCACTCATCCTCTTGTGTTTTCAAGTTTATATCTTGTTTAGTACATTAGTTGCAAGTATTAATGCATTGTTTTGATATTGGTAATTAATGTTGGAAGTTAATTAATTAGAATAACCTCTTGTAGTTAACCCTTACATCCTTTAGTGTACTCATTTCACTAATCTTAGATTTCACATAATATAAATAGGGTATAAACAAATTATTATCATCTCATTTAACAAGAGACATCATCTACTCAATGTATTTGCAACTCTATTGGAATTTCCACTTTTATGCTTCATTGTAAATTTTAAATTTACATATATTCAACCCGTTTCATGAAAACAATAGACTAGTTTATAAAACAAAAATAATTTTCCATTCATAGATTTGGGACATATATATACAATAGTTCTCTCCTAGAAAATAGGATAGATTAACAATCTCTAATAATCACTCATACTATTACGAGTGATTTATTTTAACAAACTAACTTTCTCTTTCACACAATTATACTCACGTATACATGCTCACAATATCATATTCTAAATATAATATTTCACATACTTATTGAATGCCATATTATTAGCATCAATAATATTAATAAATCACCATGGATTGTGTTGTCATGTTAAATGTCTAGCATGTAAATTTGAAATTTTTGCAATGACAACCAAGCACCCGTTTGAAAAATTCCTCTCTCGATCACCGCAAACCCTTCCTCTGTAACCCATCCTTAATTTCATCCTCATTATGGCTCATAGGAATGTGCTAACAAGATTTTCAAGTGTATTTCACGTGCAGGGATGTATTTCTAAGGTTATTGAGAACAAATATCGTGAGAGGCCTAGAAAGGGTCATTTTTGGCCATTTTGTAATTAGTCAATACCCTCTAAAAGTTGAAAGGGAAGATTCAAGCCATCTAGGAGTTGTAAAGGAGATAAATGAAGATATATAGGGTATTTTAGGGATTTTTTTTAGAATAAATTGATCTCGGGAACAACTTGAGCTAAATCAGATCATTTTGGGTGCATGGAATGACATACTCCAATGATGAAAGCTAATTTTACCATATGATTCTCGGGAGTTTTGGGAGGATTTGGGAGGGAAAAAAATAGTAATTGGAAATTTCTTGAAATCCTCTACATGATGGAATCATCACTTTTGTTGCAAGACTTAAAACTCTTTGGTGATAATCCATGACACTACAGTTGCCCCTTCGAGCCAAAAGTGGAACATGCATTGAAAATAAAATTTCAGGAAGAATTGGCTCATGATAATGGTTGGGATGATCTAAATAGGTGATTTGGAGTTAAAATCATATACGGTTTGCCCCAAAACACTATTCTATGCTCCCGAGGCAAAAAAAGCATTCCCGGTGTCCTAAAATGCACTTGGTGGGTGACATCAACATTTCAAAAAGGATTGTGCACACGTTTTTACCCTCGGTGTCCCCTTGTATTGTCCTTGAAGTGCAGGGTGGTAAGGGGGACACCAAAGTGTGCCCCCACATGTTAGATCCTTGCAATTTACAACTTACATCTTTTGCACATAGACACCTTATAACTCACATTTCACCCATCCCCTTCTCATGATCTTGGACCCATGACACATTCTTGAGAATTCCATTTCCCCTTGATTGTCACTAAGGTGTAAAGGGGACACCAAAGTTCACTCCCCATTAACCCTTTCTCTCCGCAACTTGCCATGATCAACTTTTGCACCTAGGGAACCTCAAACTTGCATCTAACCGAATTCCTTGGCCCTTCCTCATGATCGGACACACCATGGTGAATTTTCAATCTAATTGAATCCTTGGATAATACTAGCATACCAAGGGACATGGGGAAAAATAAAGTGTGCTCCCCATCTTTCCATCTAGTTCCTAATCACATGAAAAACCACTTTTAATCCCCCAAAACCATTTTCAGCCTCTACATCTCATTCACACTAAACAAAAACACTTAGTAATTTTCAAGCATTTAATGTGATGTTATTTTTTCTCCAAATATCCATTTTCATCAATTATGCTACTGAATTTCTTTTAGACATCCATACTCCAAAACCAAAAACCGCTTATAACTCACAAACATGTGTAACCCAATTTCCATCAAATTTTACTAGTGCATTCCTCCCAAAAACACCTTCATTTTGATTATAATATCATTACCATTTATTATTTGTGTAATTTATAGTATCCTTTTGAAAATTTTCAGCCTTGGGAGTTGTCTTTTCAGATCTACGAGTTATGGCAAATAAAAATTCTTGAAAACTAGAGTAGAAGATCCTGAGAAAAAAGCTAACCTTTTGAAATTGGTTTTTTTCAAATCAAACACCCAGAAGACATACATATAAATATAGTAAGTGTGAAATAATATATTTTCCCAAGAATAGTAAACTCTTAGCATCCATATTACTCCTTGCAATTGAAAATCATTAAAAGATGAAAATTGTGAAAACTTACTAAAAATGGCCATCCTAGTCAGGATATGTTAAAAATAGAAAGTCTTACAATTGGGATCAAATAACTTATATCAACTCACATCCCACTTATATCATTTTCTTTTTTCACAATTATGAGGCTAGGATATTGTCTTATGGTTTAAACAAGAAAGAAAGCCCTCACAAACTCTCAAAAACTTAATCTCAAGGTGAATTCCAAGACTGCATGTTTCAATCCATCCTAACACTCACAAAATGGGATCATCATATTTAAATGATACAGAACATGAAAGGAAATTGATATCAAATAGGTTCTACAAATATAAGTCCTAATTCTCAATCATCTTCTCGAGATCTGACATGGGAATGTGTTTGATGAGTATGATGGTGAGTGCGGAATTTCTTCTTTCCTTATTCGTAATATAAGACATTTTCAATAAGGAACAAGTGAACAAAAAGTTACTTGGGTCTCCTAAGGTTGATTCTATCCAATAAGGAGATATCTTTGTCACTGAGGTGAATTTTGAAGCTCTAGGAAGTCACGAGGGGGAGATGATGATCCCCACATTCTAACTTTGACCTTGCATTGAAATCTCTTTCCAAGATGAGGGACATCATGTGAATCACACCATGGCAAGAAACATGTCAAAATGAACTAGTATGTGTAAAATATTGTCATTTGAACTGTAGGCTACCAAGGTACCCAAGACCATCATGTTTGCAGGATCAAGAAGTCATCACAAGTTCACTCGGTGTAAGTCTCATAACAATGTTTTTGAACACTTATTCAATACTTTGGAGTGTGTTCACATTTCAAAGAAGAAGGAGAATGTGTCCAAAATGTTTCACCCAAGAAGATTTCAGAAGAAAATAATTTCATTCATGGACCGATCCTTATATCTTGAGGAGAATACCTTTTTCAATAAGGAGCAAATGAGCAAGAAGGTATCTACGCATCCTAAAGTTGATTCCATTTTAAAAGGAGATATCTTTGTCACGGAGGTGAATTTTGAAGCCAAGGGGAGTAAGGTGATGATCTCCATGTTTTGACTCCGATATTATGTTCATAAAGGATCATCATGTTTTCATGATTAGAAAACCATCTCAAGTTAACATGGTACAATTCTCTTAATAGTGTTTTTCAACACTCATTCAATACCTTGGAGTGTGTCCGCATCTCACAAGAGGAAGAATTTGCAATCACAATGTTTCAGTTCAATAGGTGGTCAGAGGTCAAGAATCTCATTCATGAAGCATTCCCACAATGGTCCATTAGAAGAATATTCTTTGTCATTATGAGCTTTCCCGTCTTTGGATTTCCACTTCTCTCCCTCCTTTCTTCTCTCTCCATATTCTAACTCTTCATTAAGAATGTATTTTTCACTATTTTGTCTTATTCACTTAAGTGACCTTTAATTTGACATTGTAAGAGTATATTTTCATTGATAAAAGACTCATTTTTATTCCCTAGGAATATGAAAGGTCACAAGTGACAGAAATGTGAAAAGTCACATAGGGGAGATGAAAAGACATTTTTTAAGCTATAAATTGGAATGACTTCTCCATTCCAATGGGTTAACAATTGTTAATTGTTTTTAGTCATGGGGATTTGCATCACTAATATTTCAAGCAATAAAGCTATATTTCTTCAATCTCCTTACCTCTTGTTCTTATAGTCTCTCTACTCTCCAACTTTACAAGCATTATAATCTTGTACAACCAAGAAGGAACTTTGTGTATTTGATTAATGAATCCATAGAACTTTTTGTCTCTGATTTATTAGTCTTGTTATTACTTACATAATTGATTTATTCCTATTGAATGTGGACCTACTCATGTTAATGTGTGTGAAATCTATAAGTCTACTCACAACATTAATCCCCTCTCTCCATTTCCCCATCTCCTCTTTACCTATCTTTAAAGTTGATTTAATAAAATCTAAATTAAATATAATTGCAAAGTAAAAATATGATAAAATAAAATGAATATACAAATGCTAAGTAGTCAAGTAATACAAAACCATAACTAAATAGGAGAGATATATGACTTAGCGGAATCATGCGCAACCCGGAACTCATCTAGGTAATGTAAAGTGTTGAATGGTTGGAACAATGTCATAAATGCTCTCTGTAAAATTTGGATATTAAGAATGATTTTGAATATAGGCACCCAGTCTTTGACGGGGGTGCCTAGGTGCTGTAATGATCGCTTCCTTGGCGCCTAGTGGATCGTATAGAAGCTCAAAATCTACTTTCTTTTGTGTCGCTAGGGTTTCACTATCACTTCCTATCAGTCTCCTGATATTCACTCTTTGATCGCCGAGGGTACCTATAACCTATAAAACAAACCCTAGCTATGCGCGCAAGCTCATAAAAACATCAAATCGGAATGAAAATGTAATATGTGAAGTCACATTGACCCCGACGATCACCGATGAGTGAACTTATGATCAAACGCTACACTCCATTCCATAATCTATGTAGTTCTTTGTGCTTGTGTGTGTAATAATGTCCTTAGGTTGCCCTCATGCCAATGACACCAAGATAGTGGGCTTGTAGCTAGATAAGATGCAAATGTGTGATATGGAATTGAGAACTTCCCCTTTCTATGCAATGTATGTAGCCCAAAAATGTAGTCCCTTTGATGGTAGTGATAGTATGTAGATGTGATTGCCCCTTAGAATTTCTAGCTAGAATAATAGAGTGTATGTTGTGTATATATATGGATCTCTTGTTTGAATTTTGACACTAGTGACCCAAAAGGCCAACTATGAGCTCAAGATAAGGATAAGAAAACTAGAAAGGCTGACCAAAAATGTCAAAAAGTGTAAAAAGAAAAATAGGACATCAATGCCTAGAATAGATAGGAACACCTGGGCTTTAGTTTCCTAGGATAAATGATGACAAATGTGAAAAGATTGATAGACAGGGATCCATGTGACCCGACCAGAACTAGCTATAGAAATGAATAATGTGAGACAGAAAGACAATATAAACAATTAAAACAAGAAGATGGACAAAGGATTGTGTCACCAATGAATACTTTTCTTACTTAAGATCCATACATATAACAACATACTTGATAACATAGTAAAATAGTAGTATGTGCATGATTTTGTGTCTACATTTTCCCCCTTTATGCTATTTGAATGAAATTCAAGTAGTGTAAAGGAAGTAAGGAACATACATGTATAGAATTCGGAGAAGGCATGTTGCAAAGTGCATGTAGAATGTAGAAACTTATAGCGTGGTGAACCATGGATCAATGTTTTAACCTATGTGGCATAAGTGGAGATATCAAACCATTGTAAGGAGCACATGAAGAGATAATTGAAATGATTTGGAGACTTTGGAGATTTTGAAATGTTGCCAAATGATATTGTGGAGGTAGGGAGTGATCAATTCCCAACCCAATTTATTTTAAAATGGAAGGATTTGGGTGTCCTGCTACTAGAGGAAGAGTGTTGGGGATAGAGTTCTAGTTTTATTCTCCATCCATGACTACATCCCCAAAAGGTCCAACTGCTGCAGATGAGATAGAGACCAAATTTAATTACATTTGTACTTGATTGAAGAACCCATATAGGAGCAGTATAGGAAAGGAAATGACGTCTCATTGCCCCCACTCCTATAGTAACGAGTGTTCTGATTTGAATAATGCTAGATGGATTCCAATTTAGGTCATCTAGAAGCGATAGAAATGTAACATGACTCCCAAGTTAGGTCATCTGGGAGTGATAGTAATTGTGATGTAGCTCCTAAGTTAGGTCATCTGGGAGAGATAGTAAAGTATGCTTATTGTACTGATTGATTGATTTGATTTAAATGATAGAAGATTTCTTTGAAATTGTTGTACTTAATAAATTACTCAAATATTGATTGTTGTGTTTTTCCCCCATATTAGGTCATTTGGGGGAATAGATTTGAAATAGTAGAAAATATTGATTGTAGTATAAAATGATTGTTCCTTTGTTCAAATGAGATCGAGAGCAAGTTGTAATAGTAATATGCTAGGAGTGTCAATTGACTGTATTGTATCCTGAGAGGGATTATGAGATGATCTTGATTATATTCCCCCTTTCGGTGAAAGGGTGAAGGGAGAAGAAATGAGCACTAAGCCAAAAGTAATACGTATAAGATGTTGTAATAGTAAACAAGAAATAATATTGAATAGTGTAGTCGCAGTGTGAATAGATATTGAATAATACATACGTTATATGTGAATATGATATGTTTAAATTTATATGGTATGGTGTTAGATGAAATTATGATCTGTATGGTGCAAACAACAAGACAAACAAATCTATAAGGCTCAAGATATGAGCAAAATTGTGCAACGTGTATTAGTTGGAAAATATGCTACAAATAATGACTATAGTATAGGAAAAAAAATGAAATTACTATATATAGTAATAGTGAAAAGTGAATGTTAGTTCATTTATACTGAGATCGATTGAGATTTAGAGCTTTGAGTTGTGAGGATGCCACATGTTAGAGTAGCAAGTATGTTTTTCGTCATTTTTAGAAAGTGTTGTTGTTTTGTATTTTTCAATGTTTTTGACACTGGGTGGAAGATCCCATGGTGTTTTTGTCCTGGGGATACTAGTGCCCAGATTGCTGAGTGCTTGTGACCCGTGTCTAGTACCCATGACTGCGCTAGGTGTTGGCATCCCAAAATAGGGATTAGGCACTTTGTATTGTGATCTGTGTGATATTTTGATCAATTTGATGCTATGATAAGTGATTTTTGTAATATGTATAGTGTACTAATGGAATATTTTTGTGGTTTATTGTGTTATGCGAGAGGATATATATTCAAGAGAGTTTCAAGCAAGCCACCATTTGAGTACATTGATTACGTTGGGGTTGTTAGATGTTGAATGGGGTATATTGAACCGTGTCCGCTACGACACATTTCTAGATTAGGGAGGTACCCCATAATATGCCTATGTTGACTACTTTGTGTGATAGATGGTGCACAGATACGTGTACATTCTAGTTGCCTACTGGTGAGATGAAAATGACCTTAGAGGATGTGTACATGATATTACGGTTGCCTATTGTAGGAGAGAGGGTACAAGTGATGACTATAGTGGATGCCCAGAGGCAGATGAGGGTAGCGAGGTGGTATTTTATAGGGACACGAGTACAGGCAGAGACTCATATTAGTTTAGATGTGATATTGAGATCTAGTGTTTTGTGGTTGTGGAAGTTTATTGCAGTGATTCTAGCATCATTAGTGGTAGTGGAGGGTGGTGGAGTTGGGATATTGTACAAGATGCATGATATTTTTCATAGTATAGAGGAGCATGGGACTAGGTATGCATGGGTGCAGTGTGTATTGGCCCACTTGTATAGAGATTTGTATAGATTCACTCAGGAGGATCATGGTGGTGGACTAGGAGCCACAAATTTGTTTGCACATATGGGCGTATGAGCATATTGTGATATTGAGGCCATTCAGTGGGCCAAGGGTTGATTGGGCTCGAATCGAGATATTTGCAACGAGGTGGGTAGGAACTTGAAGTAGAAGGATGGATATGACCTCCTATAGGTTGATGTTAGATCGATGGGCCCAAGACCTATATAGTTTGATGACGCGAGGCGCTTTGCACCTACAGTGAGTGGTGGGAAACACATCGATGGGTGTTGTTATTTCTAGTAGTGGTGGATGTGGTTGGTTGGTGATAGTTGGAGGAGTAGAGGGGCAAGCACCTACCCCGATGTAGATGGTGTAGCGGCACGAGTTGAATGTAAGTATTGTTCATTGTTATTTGTGAATTTTTGTTTGGTTAGTAGATATTGTGAAGGCGTGTAACAACTAATGGTGGTTTTTGATTACGATTGCAGTGATGCCTATTGGTCATTGATTGTAGATTCATTAATACACATGTTGACATAGAACATGCCTCCAGATGTGCTCATGGGAGGTGGTATGTTAGAGAGATTTGATGTTATTGTGGGTGAGCATGCCCATTTATTTGAGCCGGTGGTTATAAAGAACCACGTGTACCATGTTATTGAGTGAGCATGATGAGGCTCATGTAGATACTGAGAAGGCTAGACAGGCTATAGGAGGAAGATCCCTAGCTCAAGATGTGTTTTCTAAATATGTTGAGCTACGGGGCCTATTTGAGAGCATATGACCAAGATTTCTATATTAAGAAGTTAGTTGGAGAGATATAAAGGCCGAGACCAACGGTATAAAGTGAACAACGAAGCATCTAGTTCTAAAGCTCCCGCGATTGTATATAGTGATAGAAAGGATGATGTTTGATGTATTGTATTTTATTGTATTGATGCATGGGGGCTTGCCCCTAGTGATTGTATTTTGCAAATTATGATTTTGGATATATATATATATATATATATATATATATATATATATATATAATGTATATATATATGATATTTGTTGTGATATTTGATATTGATGTGCATTGTATATTATGTGATGATTATGATGTGTACATGGTAGTAATTGTGTAATGTGATAGATTGTATGTGCATTGTTGAAATGGTTGTTTTGATTGTTGAATGTTGGAATGTAGTATGATGTGGAAAGAATAGCTAAGTAGTAAACTAGATAAAGAATGTATGTGAATAAAGATGAGTAATAGATCATATAAATGTATGTATGTGATGTAATGTGGTGGATAAAAGTAGCAATAATGATGTGTTGATAATGAAATAATGATGAGATGTAAAGTAACGTTCAAAATTTTGTGTGATGAGAATGAAGGGGGAAAGAAGAGTGATTGCCTCCTAGTGTGAGAATGAGGTTCATTTATAAATGTCCCCTCAACAGTCAAGAATGAACCATAAAACAAGAGTGCGTCATCGGGAAATGGGTTTTTCATGTGCAAAGAGATGCTAGAAAAGATATGACATGAAGCATAACACATGAGTTGTGAAAGGAGAGGTTCATTGATGTAGTATTCCCTCAACAGTCAAGTGTGAACCATAACACGAGAGTGCGTCATAGGGTAATGAAATGGAGAGTGGATGTCATATACCAAATATTAAGAGGCCTACAAGGTATAGATGGAGCATGTGAAGCGAAACGGTGTGAGAATAAGTGCTAAATTAGATGTCGGATGAAATAGAACCAATAATAAAAGGTGTAGTAGGAGGAAATGTGGAAGCGAGGGGCCTAAGAAGCCAATGAAGTATTGTAGCAATTTATGAATAATGAGAGGATGTAACCATAGGTGGATTAGATGGAGGATGCAGATGGATGATGACCTTAGGAGGTGGGCAGATGACTAATTTAGATGGAGGTGAAGGAGACAAGTGAACAACAATGGAAGCACACTTATGTGGAATAGGAGAAAGAGAGTGCTCACGAGAGGGCGAGAGGAAAACAATGACACCTTTGTCTTCTAATTGTTACATGTGATCATGGAGAGCATATCAGTCATTATCATGATGACCATTGATGCATTGGAAATTGTATAAATAGTGGTCACGTTGATGCTATAAGTGGTGAGGTAGATGATGTCGAATATAATTAAATGGATGAGTTGCTTATCAAGTAAGTTTTGCGAGAACATCATGTGGTTTTACATTATGTGAGAATTGTAATGGTTCACAAGTATGAGATGAAGAAGACTTAGGTGATTTTTGACGTGGTGGAGAGGAAGGAAGAAAATTTTGTGGAGGCAAATATGGGAACCATGGAGGGAGCTTAATTGTAATGCTTTACTTTAAAGAGTGAGTGTATGAAATTAATATTGCAAAGTGCCAACAACATATATGATATATAGAATATCATGTGAAGGAATGGTTGGTGAAGTAAAAGGCATATTGAGAGGTTGGATCTTTCCATTGTGAGTGATCATGGGAATGTGAGAAGGAGTGGATGTGGAAGGAGGAGAAGGAGGTGGAAGAGGAGGAGAAGAACATGGAGGCTCTATGGGAATACTAGATGTAGACTCAGGAGATATAATGAGAGGTGTACTAGTGGTAGGAGTAGAATCATCATGAGAAACAATTTTAGAAGTAGAAGGAGGAGGAGTAGTAAATTCACATTCAACAATCCTAATAGAATATCATCATCACTAACATGTTCATGATCGAAGCATAATCGACATTCTATTAGTCATATTCACAAGCAAGTATTTTGTCAAGACTATCATCAACATACAAAGAAGTGGTAGGAGTACTAATATCAGATTTATCATTGCATTCATTAGAAGCACTTTTAGAAGGAGGAAGAGTAGGAGATATAACTTTACATTCATCTTGACTACTAAGAGAAATGACATCATGCACATTTACATTTTCAACATTAGAAGTAGCATTATTAGTATCCATATTGTCACAAACAATAACATGATCAAACAAAGAATCTACAATAATATTATCATGTGTTATAATAGGAGTAGAAGAAGGTGCAACAACATGGGTGACTATAAAAGATGAAGGAGAACATGAAACAACTTTTTTGTCGGGGAGACTATGTAAATGTTAGGGGTATCATGGCCAATAGGAAGAGTGTCTTGGAAAACAAGAAGTTTTTAAAGGATGGAAGAATCACATTTAGGATTGTGATAAAGGTCATGAAATTTAGATTCTGCAAATATCATCAAAATAGGATTGCAAGCATGTATCATATATATTATGCTTGGGAGAGGAGGACCTCTTTTTTAGCCATGAGGGGTTTTGGGGATCTTAGGGCAAGAATTTCGAAGAAGATCGGGTTCACCAAATTATTTAATAAAATCTAAATTAAATATAATTGTAGAGTAACTGATATGATAAAATATAATGAATATACAAATGTTAAACACTTAAGAAATATACAACTATAAGTAAATAGGAGAGATAGATGACTTAGTTGAATCCTACGTAGCCTGGAACTAATATGGGCAGTGTAAAGTGATGAACAAGGTTGGAAAAGTGTCGCAAATGCTCTCTGTAAAATCTAGATCCTAAGAATGATGCCGGACATGGCCTCCCTCTTTGGAGCCGGGACAGGGGCTCTTAGGCACCGGTGACTTTTCCTGAGACACTTTGGTGAGTGTGCGGATGCTCGAATTTTCTTTGTTACGTGTCACTAGGATTTTGCTATCACTTCCTATTAGTCACCTAATATTCACTCTTTGATCACCGAGGGTACATGTAACCTGCAAAACAAACCCTAGCTACCTACACAAGCTCACAAACACATCAAATCGAATGAAAAATGCAATATGTGAAGTCTAACTGACCCCAACGGTCACACTCGATGAGTGAAATTATGACAAAAATCTTGCACCGCATTCCACACTCCATGTAGTTATTTGTGCTTGTGTGTGTAATAGTTTCCTTAGGTTTCCCTCACGCCAATGACACCAAGATAGCGGGCTTGTAGCTAGATAAGATGCAAAATGTGTGATATGGAATTGAGCACTTCCTCTTTGTATGTAGTGTATACGAACCCAAAATGTCCCTTTGATGGTAGTGATAGTATATAGATGTGATTTCCCCTTAGAATTACCAATAGAGTGCATGTTGTGTATATATATGGATCTCTTGTTTGAATTTCGACACTAGTGACCTAAAAGGCCAACTATGAGCTCGGGATAAGGATAAGAAAACTAGAAATGCCAACCAAAAATGTCAAAAGTGTAAAAAGAACAAAGAGGACAGGAGTGCCCAAAATGGATAAGATTTCCTAGGTGCTAATGTCCAGAATGGGTGCTAGTGTCTTGGGATAAATGATGACAAATGTGAAAAGAATGAAAGACATGGATCCTTGTGACCTGACCAAAAATGGGTACAAAAATGAAAAATTTGAGAGAACAAGGAAATAAAAACAATCAAAACAAGCAGATGTACAAAGGATTGTGTCACTAGTGAATAATTTTCTTACTTAAGATCCATGCATATAACAACATACTTGACGAAAAGCAAAATAGTAGTATGTGTGTGATTTTGTGTCTACAAAAGAAAATTCCTCCCTTATAAACTATATAATTAGTTTGCTATAGGTTTAATGGAGTATTCCTATGTGATCCCTGACCTAATGACCACCTCATAGTTCTATTTAGTTTATATTTAATAAATGGGAGCCTACCCATACACAAGAAGGAGGGGCTTAGCCTCAGTGACCATTAGTGAAAACCAATAATCTGCATTACGACAAATTATTTCACCAACAGTTTTTGGTGACTCCTCTAGGAAGATCTTCCCTTGTTCACCTTATAAATATCTCTAATACACACACATATTTCAAAATAATATAAAATTTAAAATTAAAAAGTGACCCTATCAAGGAATGAATCTATGTCACATTCGTTTCCCGTATCACAAAGATGAAGTATTTTGATTGATATTTAACATCAATAAGTGACAACACTAATGAAGAAGAATATGATCTTTAAAACATCTATATTTCATATCAACCATCATTCTTGACCAACTCTTATAGAAGTATGGATTTTGACACAACAAAAAGGGCTCTCATTTCAACTAGAATTCTACGATCAATAAAAGGAAAAAGGTCATAACATTCCCGCATAAGTTATGGAAAGGATATCTAAAATGGATAAAATTGTTGCATTTGAAGATCATACTATGAAATCCATGTTGCTTCAATTAAAACAGTGTTGCTTTAGAGGAAAGAAAATAGGGATTGCATCGAGATGATGATCAAGAATCTAAGTTCCTAATGAGAATTATACACAAACAATATAAAATGTTGTATGAAAAACATGAGGATGAATCTCTAGATGAATTAAGAAAAGAGGAATATCCTGAAGGTAATATTTTGAATTCTACACTATTGGCTAAAAACTCAAAACATTGTCTTTTGTTTCTCTCCCTTTGGATGATTTTCTTTCTTATGGAGATGAATAAATGAAAACCTTGAAAAATGAGTATGTGCAAGTAATTTTGAGAGTTGTAGAAGGAAGTTCTGAACCTCAAATAAATATTGAAATCCTAGTATGTGTTGTGACCATGCAAGAAAACTATGAACATTTTGAAGTACTTTATAGCACCATGAGGAGAAGAACTACTTTCCGGAGGAATATTCGACGAGTCTCCACAACATGAAGTGTTTATCCCAGGGAGATACTTTAGTGCCACTCATGACTATTCTATTTCAAAATATCATGATTAAATTCAACCTCAAAATCTTGATAAACAATGAAGAAAGCGAGATAAGTTAAGTTTCCATCCATAGTTGCACCGGCACTCAAGCACAATCCTTTGGAGAATCAATGTGCATAGGAGATGCTAATTCTTATCTCATAATAGATTATCCAATGCATTATGAGATTTCCACCAACCATGAAGACATTCAAGAGATGAATCCTTATTCTCCGCCACATGTCGTCCGAGAGAGTGATTTTGAGGTAATTATTGATGATTTCCTTTCTAATTTTGGATCTTCATTTGATGCATAAATTCCCAATAATGAAATAGAACAAATGGAATATTTCAATATCCATATCAAAACACTTGTTGATGAGAAAAGAGTACATGAACTTTATGATGAGTTGATTTCCCTATCACCACCAAGAGAACATGCTAGCAAACATAACCATGAGTATGGAGTTTCCTCTTTTCCTTATGGAGAAAAGGAGTTTCTAGAAGATGTTCGGGATGAAATAATTGACTCTTCCCATGTTTCATCCCCGACATTGTGCCCTTTCTCTTTCCATGAGGATGATGCATCATGTGAGGATGAACTGGTATTTACATAAGGGAATCATTTAGAATAAAAATGAATGAGAAGCTAGGAGAATCCTATGAATGTGGAGAGAGTCAAATTACTCTCATCAATTTTGAATTCCCAGCTAATTCTGCAAATTAATCAATACTACAAATTTCACCTAAGGATGATGACTACTTTCATGTTGAAATCAGAGATTCCATTTTTGAAAACATAGAAGAATGTTTTCTTATAGTCTCAAGATATCGATGGAGACTACAGAGAGCAAAACCTTTAAACAAGTAACAAAATGGTCATTGGACACAAATGTGTTTTCTATACAATATCAATTTTAGAATGGAAACGTGGTTTCCCTTAATCTTCGAAACCATGCAGAGCCATCATGAGAGTGTGACGTAACCAACAAGTTGTTTTTAAGCTTTGAAAGTGGTATGAATTCAACCCACTATTCCATGATGGTACCTATTTTTCTCAGCCCATTGTCGGTGTGTGAAAATATTGTATATTATTCCCCCACCTCTGTAAATTTCCCTCCCATGTAGCATAGTTTTCTCTTCCAATTTTTATGTGTTTTCCTTTTGTGTCTTGTGTTTGTTTTGTTTTTCCCTTGTGTGTGTTTGTTGTTTGTGTTAGTTGGTGAAAAAATGAATCTATTGCCCGATTGTCAAGGAACTGGTGTACTTAACCATGAGATTTATGTGGTTATTTATTACCCCTTATAATTTTTGTCATAAGATTTTGCATGCTCAAAATCTAATGTTGAGACGTGACAACTATACCCTAGTGTTGAAAATTTTGCTTAGGAGCCCTTCTGAACACCTATCCGAATCAATCTGCCCTCAAATTCATGCCTATCTCTCGAGCCTTTAAAGTCCTCATATATGATTTGTAAACTTTCCTTAATGTTGGACATTTCAAAACATGGTCATTCAGATCATTCAAGACTGATGCTTCGAGAGAGAATTCTTTGGTAGGCCTAGAAAGGCTATTTTTAGCCTTTCTAGGACAAGTGTGCTCCGAGGCAAAGTTGAAAGATAAATTCATTAAGAAATGGTATAAAATATCTAAAAACATATTTGATCAGGTTTAGTAATATTTGGGAATGTTTCGAGCTTTAGGAACAAGTTGCACAATGCGGATTTCTAAGGTGTAAGGAGTAAGCAATGGAAAAAAACACTTAAACTTCAACGGAAGATTTCGGGAGCTCCGAGATGAGTCAAGAGGAAAACAAGATACCATTGGAAATATATTTCAATGCCCTACATGATGGAAAAATCATATTCTTCTCAAGGCATAGCACTTCTTAGGGCAGAGAAATTTGTGTAGACTCACCGTTGGTCCTAAATGAAAAAGCATAATTTTTTAGAGGAGGCATAATAAAGTCTTTAAAACCATCCCATTGATCTCAAAATGGTCTTGGGAGTCAAATTTATATAAAATTTCACCTAAAAATACCTCCTACAACTCTAGGAAAGTTTGTTTCAAGATTCTGGGAGTTAGTCAAATTTACAGTTGGAAGCTTGACGCATTTTGGTGTCTAGACTATCCCAACTATCCCAAATTTCTAGTATAGTTAGGATAGTGGGGATAGTGGGGAAATTTTTTTACCCTACCCCTATTTGAAGCTCTTGGACCCTCATGTGACCTAATTCCTCATAGACAAAGGTGCTAAGTGATCAAACATGTAAAATTGGCTAAGTATTGAGCTTCCTAGCCTTGGGTGAATTTTTCTACCCCGATGTCCTAACTATCTGAGAAAATTAGGATAGTTGGGACAATAAAATGTTCCCCACCCCTATCTAGTGCTCAGGTTCTTCATATGACCCCAATTTTTGTGTCCGGGGTGCTGAAACCTTTCTCTCTCCTCCTCCATCCTCACCCACTCATTTCCCGCCACTTGTTAAGATCTGAGAGTAGGGTGCATTTTACTATCCCAATCATCCCAGGATAGTGGGGAAAGTTGGGACACAAAAAATTTCCCCACCCCCATGCTTTGAAAATAAAAAAATTGACTAAGTACTTTACCTTGCACTTCTCTTTCTGCCTTCACACGTGAATGAAAAATGTTGTTGGAAAGTTTTAAACGCAAAATAAAATTTTTCCCACTAATTATTTCTTCATATATCCATTAATGCTGAGTGAGAACCTCTATTAAACCTATGAAATGTCCATAAAATTTTTCAAATTCATCCAGAATGGCCATATGCATCAAAATTAAAAACTCATATCTTTGAATGCGGTGAACGAAACCGGGTGAAATTTTCTCAATAGTTCCGAATCCGGGAACCTTCAAGAACTTTTTATCAATGAAAAAAATTATTATCTAAATATTTATTGGTAGAAAACCCTATTTTTATTCCCTAACATATGCTTTTTTAGTTTTTAAGAATTTTGGCAGAAAATTGAGTTGAAATTCAGAGCACGAGATCGTAATGAGGAACCTAATCCAGTGATGCCATTTTCATTGCAACCCAAGGTGGAAAAATGTAGTTTCTAAAAATATTAAGTATCTAGCATCATCTCTTTCTAAAAATAGTAACTTACTAAAAATAGTGAGTCCCCTCAAAACAATGCACTCATAAAACATTGAAAATGATAAACTAGGTAGTCTTTCCAAAAATAATAAAAAGTATCAAAAAGGAAAAAGGAAAAACAACTAAAAATAGAAAGTTTCTAAAAATAGAAAAGTATCTTCAACAGAGGTGAAATGAGTATGCCAGATGATCAAGAAGTTCATATTTGAGAAAAACAATGAAATTTCCCAAAATAGCAGGTCCTAGTTCCTACCTTCTAAAAAATAGAAAGTCTCTATTTCAAGTGCATAAAGTGTAGTAGGATTAATTATCATTCATCTTGCTGCTTTTCAACATCTCCACAGGGTTTCAAGATAGTTTCATAGTTCAAAAAAGTCAATTCACCCTTCACAGAAGGCCTAAGGCATCATTTTGGTCATAGTAGCAAGGCATAACATCACTAGGCATAACAGGGAAGATCCATGGACATTGTGCGAGTCAAAAACAAAATGAAAAAAGCTAAGATATCGGTTGAGATTCATACAAAGTAGATCATTATAACTCATCAATTAGGTTTAATCCATCCACACCTCCTCAGTGAGCTGATTAAGTGAGCTCGGTGAGCTGCTTGAGTTGAGTTGGTTGAGTAAGCTCAGTGAGTTGTTCAAAGTAAGTTGGTTGAGGTAAATCATTGCAAGAATAAGCTAACAAGAATGTAGTGAGGGTAATGAACAAAGATTACAAATTGATCCCATATTCTAAGAGAGCTTGTAAGTAGACATAGATAATTGGAGATCTCACATAACCTCAAAAGTCAAGAAAGAGTGATTAAGTGTAGAGCTCCCAAGCATGTCTTCCCGAAGGTCGAGCTTCCCAATTCCTTAGTCAATGATTTTCTCAATCCACTTCTTGTTGGCCTTCCCTACATCATATATCCTTGGGCCTTCTTGAATACCTCTGGATCAAAACCGATGATTGGAGGAATGTCTTCGATTGAAAGATAGGATACTGATTTAGGTTCCAAAGGGGTGAATGTAAGCACTTGAGAGATTTTAAGCTGTCCCTCAAATTGCACAATTATTTTCTTGTAATCTTCATTTCAAGAAAGAAGGAAAGAAGAGGATTATTTGAATAGATGGAAATCACCCTCGTGAGAAACTTGACCTAATTAGATGTGGGTCAATTCATAGTCTAACAGAGTCATGTCCTCAATAGGATTTTCAATATTAGGCCTAACAACTTCAACATATTGATTTCCTGAGGGGCCACTAAAGAAGCGGGATATTGTTTGGGCCTTATTTCTTTACTTGGAGTTCAGAGTTCCTGAGATTTCTTTGAGACTAGGTATAATAGCAAGTTGCGTTGTCCTTGCCCGCTTTGAAGAATTTCTTGGATCCATGGGAATGGCTCTTTAGGATTCAACACAATGTCGGTCATCGAGCATTCTTGTAATCTTGTTATGGAACTAACTCTTGATCACTATTGGTCATCAAACTTACACCCGTGTCTCGCATCCGAAGAGCCAACCTGTTTGAGACCACAATGGAACCGTCCCCAAGTTGTGGGACCTTGTGCACTTGGGATGGATCTCTGGAGAAGGCCGGTTCCTCTACCTACCTCTAACACTATTGCTACTCCTAATGCCAAAATAAAATCCTAGAATAAACATGCCAAGGGACCAGGGATAAAAGGATATGTAGAAAGGGAAATCCTAAGCTAAGGAAGGTGATAGTGCCAGGGAAAGGGTCGATCTCTCTCCATGAGTGGTGAAGGAAACAGAGCGAGCATGGGAGAAGAGTGCGGACCATGCGCACCATAGATCAACACTCGGGATTCCAATGTGCACAACACATGAACATGAGGACTGCAATTGGGAATACACACAACATGCTAGAAAATGTAAATAGAGAAGTGAAATGTAATGAAAATGAGAGAGGGAAGACAAGAGTTCCACAAAACATGATTTTATTTTCATGACAGGAGGTGAGAATACATTGTAGAGACCACGCCAAGGTCTGAGACCTATGGGAAGTTGGCCACCATTTTGGCATGGCATTGTTATAACAGAGAGGGATCCTTTTTACAAAGTAGAACTCTACTATTTATAGAGGAAGAAGGAAAGAAGACAAGGAGAAAGAGAGAGAAACTTGGGTTCAAATATTCAACCACCAACAACCATTGATAAATGCCTACAAATATGCCTCGTAAGGTTGTCGGATGCGCTTCCCCATGTTTTATTGGTGTGAAGGAAGAAGGCAAGATCTGATGAAATCTAGTGGTTGAGGTCGATTAGATGTGTGCATTGATGATTAGAAAGATGTTTCCCTATTTTCTACCTACCAAATCCTGCCTAAATATGATTTTGAAAAGTCCAACGTGTAGTTGATGTCAGTAGATTTCAAATGAAACTAGGTGGATGGGAATCGAAAGCACCGTAGTAGAATTTATGGTTGTCAAAAGTCTACAGATCACTCGACACACAATGACATGTGGCACACACTGATTGATTGAAGGAGTCGGCTAACTATTCATTTGATTTGTCATTTCTGCCACATGTCATGCATTGGTTGGTTGTTAGGATTCGGTGCCCTGTTGGTGCACTTTGATATTTTACATGTAGTTGTAGACACCTAAAATATGCTTACACCTAGCATTTCCTCAAATTCAATCGATTAACGACACTTCATTAATTTCCCACTCTTTGCTCCATTCTCGGATGCCTTTTGACACCTCTTTCACCATATTCCTCCTATAATCATCTAATTGTGCTAATATATCTCTTATTATCTAGACATTCCTCCTTTTGACCATTCAGAACCTCCCTAGTTCTCTTTGAACCACTTCTACAGCCTCGTAGGCTATTTATCAGTCAAAAATGATTAACCAGACTCCTCCCAACTCTCAATGAGTCTCTAATCACTCGCTAATCACGTTTAACTAGCCTAATCCTAGCTTAACTAGTCTAAAGCATGTTTACTTAGCTCCTAATCCTAAAGTGATTTTTAGACTTTAGTCCCACATGCACCCAAAGTTCAAACTCTTCCATTTGGAAAACTATAAATACAAGGCTAAGCCTACCCATTCAAACACACAACTTTACATAACACAAAACCAAAACAAGCCTAAGAAATATGTGAGATCTCATTTGTATTAGCTTTAAGCTAATTAGACATTTGATCTAAAGCTTTCCTTCCTCCATTGTTGAGCTAATAGCCTCCATTTGCATCCATAATCCAAGTTTAAGTAATATGGAGAGAACCATTGGCCTTGAAGCCATTAATGGTGAGACTCCATTCTTGAAAGCTTGAGAACCATAAACAACTAATCACACCTTTGATTGCTAAGTTGATCTTCTTAGGTTTAATGTTTAATTAGTGATCTAAAGAGTAGAGAGTAGCTTTATCATGTTAGTTTAGAGTTAATCTAGTTCATATAATGATAGATGTTAGTCTTATTTAGCTCTTATCTCATGGTGCATGGTTGAGTTAGTTAAGCTTTGAGGTTCTTTAGCCTCATTCCATAGCTTTGCAACTTTTCCATTGCATACATTTGGCATGCCTGGTGGGACATGAAGTCCATCCTCCATTAATGGGGTCATTTTGAAGCTTTTATTTCAGTTTCTAACTTTTTACATGTTTTTGTAGGGTTAAATATTTTGCCTTGAGCTTTTTAGCTAGGTTTTATGTAGTTAACCCTCATTTTCATGCTTCTTTGTTAAGTTTATGCTAGAAACTACATTTAATGGCTAATTTCTAACCTGTTGACACTTTTAAAATTTCATTTTCCATGTTTTTGGTGGTTTTTCAGGCAGTGCGCACACACTTTTCTCGCAACAGCATGCGCCTTCTTCGACTGTCATTTTTAGCAGAGGGGTGTATGCACCCAAAAATGATGCATATGTACCTAAAAGTGGGTGCACACACCCAAATAATGGTGCACATACCCTTCACAAGGTGCAAATACCCCGTCACCTTATCATTTTTACTAGGTGCGTAGGCACCCAAACCCACGCGCAAATCCCACATGTATTCTCGACCCACTGTCAATTTTTTTTTACTTGGGCACGCACACACCCAAACTATGGCACATACACCCTTTTACTAAGCGCAAGCACCACTCTGCCAAAGGCACATGCACTGTCATAGTTTTTACCATTTCTTGCTTCACTAGCGTAGGCACCTATTCTCTGCGCAGGCACACTTATGCTAGCGCAAACATCTCTCGGCAACGTAAGCACCCTACGGATCAACTAGGTTTAAATAGAGGGGTGCATGTACCCAAACCCACGTGCACATGCCAAAAATGGTGTGCATACACCTTAAAGGGGGCACAAGCATCTCTTTTTGATCCGATTTGTTCACATGATTTTTAGTGCTCCTAGTTTGGGTCATATCTTTTGACCCGTTGACCCGTTTCAGAGTTTGAATAGGCATCGAAAAGAGAACGAAGTGAAATTTGTGAGGAAGTTCTAAAATAAATATACCCTCGGTATCATCCCTTCTATCACAAAACTCCCAAAGTGCCTCGGAGACCTCTAAAAATGCAAAATACTAAAAACTCGCTAAAAATAGATTTCTGGAATTTTCTTATTTTTGTGGTTTTCTAACTTTTTTTGAAGGTTCTAATAGTGATTTGTGGGTTTATTTTCCATTATATTTTTGTGCTAACTTAGTTGAGTGTTCACATTTTTAATTGTAGGGTTCCTTTGAAACACGTATGCTCTTCCCTCGCACCTTCTAGGTGATCTTGGGAATAAAAATGTTTCAAAAACCTTCTATTTTACTTCCAAAACACTTCAATTTAAGATTTAAAGTGGATTAAAGTTTAAAGTTGGCTAAAACGAGTTTCCTTTTGCAAAACACTTAAATTAGTTTTTCATAAAAACTTGTTTCAATAGATTTTCTGCGTTGTGTATGCCCTTCCTTCGCATGTTTTTGGTGATCTTAGGAATAAAAACAACGTGCAAAATATCTTTCTTATTTAATTGAAAATTATTAACCTTTGCGCATAGGACCAAAAACTCTTGTCAAATAAAGAAAGAAGTCAAGAAAAAACAAAAATATTCTAATACACATGTTTTCATATAGGTTGCCAAACAATGTGCTACTTAAAACCACATTAAGTTAAGCAAGATAAAAAACACACCATTTCACTTCACACTGTATTGCAGGTTTTGAAAAGGGTACGTCCATATCCACTCAACTGGAACATAACCCCTTTGGCATAACGCCTTAAGCTACAACAATGGGGGTGGTTCCAGGAACCCTAAAGTAATCCACCACTGAGTAACCTCGTGGATGAAATAGGAAGCGCTTCGCTTACCCACTTGACTAGATTTACACTGCAAGTTAGAGTCAAAGTTGTCTATATCGCGACCCCAGTGATGATACAACTAAACACACTAGTTTTTCATTGTATCAGAAGGGGGTAAAGTAAAGCTGAGATACTCCCAAATTAGTCATTGTGACTCTTTGGGTAAATTACGCTCACTCCTAGACAACTTGTGACACCTAGTTGAGAGATCTTATTAGGGAAGCCATTCTATCTTAGAGTGCACTTTTCTAGTGCATTGTTGCATCAAGCCATCACGAAGTGAAGACTTACTTGGAGTCTGAACCTTGTTTTTGAACAAGGCAAAGAGCCCACATAAGTTAGAACTAAGTGCCTTTCATCATGAAATTAAATGACGTCTCACTTAGCTCGGTTTCATTCTCACCTTCGGATGAGGCAAAACTCTGCCCAAGTGGCGCTTAGTTTATTTCATCTTTTAATTTATACCCTTGCATTCTCACCGCCCATTTTTGGGGTGAGAAGGAAGCATACCTCACAAGTCTTATCAAAGACGGTATTCACCACTTTTTTTTCCATTTACGCCCATCCATGTTTGTAGCTAGGTTGTTAAACGTCTAAAGTGCACAAGTACGTTTTCGTATCTTTGATAGTCCTTTGATCTTGATTTCAAGATCATCTTCATAGTTAGGATTGGTTCATCATTTGATCCCCTTTGACGTGTTACCTTGTTCACATTGCCTTGACATAATTAAGATACTTACGTCGTGTTTTTCATAAACATGATCTAAGTATCCACATTATGGCGTTACACTACGCACATTTTAGCACATCCTTAGTATACTTTGACTTGGTTTAAATTTCAAACATTTCTCAAAATCTTGACGAGTGTTGCTTACTTTATTTTACGTCATTTCAGTACCAATTTGACACTAATATCTCACTTCTCCATGAAGCTTGATAGACGTATCCAATTGGTGTGGTTACATAGCTTATATTTGTAATCCTCTCCCTTTGACATTTAGGCCTTGCTTGTCTCTAAACTGGTCATAGTATCCTTTAAGTGGGAATCATATTTACCCTTTGTTAATATTTATGCCTTGTTCATTTCGAGCTTGACGTAAGTATTGACATTGTGTTGATCATCTTTACATCGAACTATCATTTTGCACACACATTTTACATAGGGAGTATTTCCTTATTGATTGGATTTTTGTTTCACACTTGCATGATTGTTCCTTGTGATCATTCATCTAGAAAACTTGTTTTCTAGGACAATCCTTTTATCTCATTAAGATTACGTCATCACAATGTCTATTTTCCTTAGACCTTCTTCAGAAAATCATGCACGCATCTCCATACTTACGAAATGTCTAGTTGGTTGTCATTATGCTTCCCTAAATTGACATGTCACTTCCTTCCCTTTGAAGGATTTCCATCACACTAGCTAAGTCTAGGCATTTGTACCTTAACGACGCCAACGATGACTCCGACTATCGTGTTATTTATCACACTCATAAAAATACGGAACCTAGGTTTAGGATTTAAAATCAAAAGGTTCCCATTATGAATAAGCCTCATTTGATTCTTCATGCTAGTGGGCCCATTTGGGTACCCTGTTCTCCACCTTTAGCTCATAGTTAGTGGTATGGTTTGGACACTTCCGATCAAAATTATTATTTGGGTTCCCTCCACTCTTCTTCTGATTCAGATCCAAACTATTGTTTGGATTCCCACTCTTCTTCTGAAGAGTCAGATCCCAACTATAATTTAGATACCCCTAGATCAAATATTAAATCATAGTCCTCCCTTTCTTCGCAGGACCTCCTTCATCAATCATCTTGATGACCTCTTCCTCCATTGAAGAGTTCCATGACTCGGATTATCTCTAGTCAATCATCCAATTCAAATCGTATGTCGCAACTTAACAGATGGCTATGTGATCCTATTTTGTCTCCCACATTAGGTCATCTTTTAGAAAAATGATCTAGGTCCAGATCCAAATCATCCATTCATGAGACGCCCACCTTCAAACCTACTTCCTCTCATGAATCATCTTCTACTATCACCCAACTTCAATCCTTCTTCGGCACTTGATCTCTTTCAACGATATCATACCATTTTCTCATCCATCTTCTAAAGATCAATGTCTGCGACCATGTCAAACCATTAGAAAGAAGCCATGTGCTAAGATATCTTTTCAAAGCACTATCAAAACTCTTCATGGGAGTGATAAGGTCAAGCCTTCCCCTCGTCTACATCATTGAACATATTCATCTTCTTCTATCAATCAATCTTCCCGCTTATCGGACCCATTTCTTCTAGTCAACCTCCCATAGTCGAAGAACAACAACCTCTACTGATTGATTTCTCGTAATGAAGGAATAATTAGACTACACAAAGATATCCCTTTAGAGGATTACAAATAAGGATTCTTTCTAGAACTCGATACGCTTGTGTATGGGGAGGAAGAAATTGATTCCTTTTATCAAAATGTAGAGGAAGTGCCTAAGGTCATGGAACTTGATTCTTCTTCTAGCATTCCATCTTCACCTTCCTCTAAGCATGATGAGATGTCGGGTCTAGCATTGATTCGTGGCCTATCTTCTCATTACCAAATCATTCCTTATCTATCATCATTCCTCAATCAAAATCCCACCTTGGGTCACCGCTGAGTAGCCCATCGTCTTCTTCTATCCTAGAGCCACCCCTAGGTAGCCCTCCATTTTCTACTTGTGGGTCACCTCTTGGTATCCTATTACCTTCTATTATTGGGCCATGTCCTAGTAGCCCTTCATCCTCTTCTATCTATGGGACCCTGCTGGTAGTCCCTCCTTGTCTATACTTGGGCCACATCCTAACAGCCCTTCATCATCTTCTTCTATTCTTGGGCCGTGTCCTCGTAGCCATATTTCTTCCATAATAGGGCCATATTCTAGCAGCCATTCATCAACTTCTATCACTTTGGATCACCTCTTGGTAGCCCATCCTCTTCATTCTTGGACCATATCCTTTTCATCCTTTTCAATTGACTTCTAAATCCCACTATCATTTCTCTTGTTCCTATCATCAATCATAAACATTCACTTTCATCACCCACTTCTCAAGATCAAGACAAGTCACGTGTTAGCTTATAAGAAACCCAAACAGTTTCTTAACCAAGCTCAGTCAAAATTTCCAAGAGCTCCAAAGTTCCCAACAATTCCAATGATCTTAAGGTTAAAAATCAAGTGCAATTCAAGAATGCACACCAACGCAACCATCAAGTATGGCGTAAAGTGCATAAACCTATGAATAAGGAATTCAAGCTCCCACATGAACAATCCTTGTTTCAGGATAAATCACCATCATTTGTTGAGTATGAGCTCACCACGATCATCAAAATTGGAGATAATATGACTCTTGATAAGAAAACATGCATAATCTCCCTTATCAAGGAAGTTACAAACATTATTGTTGGATCTTACCACACAAAGTGACTCTATTATTCCCACCTTTCCAAAAACTATCAAAAATCTAAAAATCAAATCAATTCAAAAATATAAAAATTAGAGAAAACATAACAAAATCAAAGGTACAAAGATCAAACATTACAATCAGGTATTGTGTACACATGGATGTTTCTTTCTTCCCTTCCTTGCTATTCTTCTGCAAGTCTTCCTGCCATTTTCATCCCTTCGGTGATATTTTGGTTAGCCTTTTCACATGCATTTTGTGACATTTATCTCTATGGTATCTATTTGACCTTGGTCTTTCATCACCTTGGTAAATTAAAGAATGAATGACCTCTTAGAGATCCTATCACATTCAACATCTAATAAACTTGTTGTGAAGAAATTTTGGACATATTTGTTGAAACTAGCCAATGTCATCATCACAATCACTTCCACCTCCTTTCATAAAGCCATTAGTGGTTCTTAACCCCTTGTCAAACAAGAGAGCTGAAATAAGATTTTGGAAAGCAAAAAAATCAAAATCACTCAAAAAATCAAAAGGTAAAAGCAAAAGCAAATTGATATATAACTCTCTCTTGGGGTATTTCCAATAATCTTTATCGGGGCTATGGATTCTTGACTAGCAGTAGAGAAATTTTGTGATTAGAATCAAATACATCTCCATCATGGCTAGTAGCAGAGCAATGTACTTGCTTTCCCTCCACCCTCGATTTAAAAATCACCTATCAAAATCAACATTCTTACACATTGGCTAGGTGTCCTCACTCATTTGTCTATCAAGGCTTCCCTTTAATTGGGTAATAAAAAAATCCATATGCACACACTAGATCTCTATGAAAACTAAATTAGTATGTTACCAAGTGTCTTTTTTGGACCTTGTTCAAACTCTTGTTTTATTCCATGTCTTGTCTCACGATTTGTGCCTTTGGCTAATCACTTCTTCATTCATGAGGCTTATAAAGCTACATTCATATCATTCACATCATTCTTCTACTTCATTTAGAACATCCATGTGTATGGTATTGCCTTTTTGCCATTGTTTTTGGACATCTTTGTCCACTTTCATAAAAATAATCTTCTCCTTCCTTTCTATCATGTGCTTTTTGGCTAGCTTACACTTGGGGGCATCCTTGTTCCTTCCCAACACTTCATTGGTTTACGTTCATCATCATGTTGAACTTATTCATATTAGCCTTGATCCCCTGCTCATCATCAACGTGAAGAGTTTTCCTTTGAATACTCCCACCTACTACTGGGGAAATTTTGCATCTTCACCTTTCTCACACACACGTGGCCTTTTTCCCTTGTACATCCTATCTATCACTAGGGGCATCCACATTTCCTCATCTTCCTATACATAGTTTCAGAAAACTTTCAAAATCATAAAAACATTCAAATATGTTTCAAGAAACATAAAAATAAATATAAGACATCCTACAAAATGTCGTTATTTGGTTCTCACCTATTCATGTGTGCTATTCACGGATCATCTTAATCTACCTCCATCAACCAAAGCTATGATGCTTACTTCTTCTATACTCGGGAAAAATGAGTTGCTTGAGTATTGTTTCGTAGTGCACATTGCTTTTTCATCGGACCCAAGTGTCCTCTATTATTCCCCTTGTATGTATCCTTGCTTGGGGCACCGTCATTAACCCTTGTCGTTAATTCAATAGGTTGGAACTGAAGCTCGATAACAAAAACATTACATTATGTTTCTCTGTTAGGCTAACTTGTTTACTTTCTTGTATTGCATTGCATTTTGTATGTTGCATGGAGTTAGGCATTTTTTACTTTCTCGTATTGCATTACATTTTGTATGTTGTATGGAGTTTATGTTTTTAGCAATGGACACTTGTTCATATATGGATTTTCATGTCATACTACACTTTTGTTCATTCTTTTAAAAAAGGACCGATGATGAAGATCATTATCAATATGATGAAAAATAAAGTTGTTTAATATGGAATGGATGGATGTTAGCTCATTTCTCCTTCCTCATTATCCTTTTCTTCTATATCCCTTTTCTTCTTCTTCACACTATTCTTTCTTATGTTCTCTTTCTGTCATATTTTCGATCGTTGATCAAGTTCTTCCATCACCCCATTGACAATCAAGGGGGAATCCTTCATTCTACTCATTTTCTTCTATCCCTTCAAAATTTTCTACTTGTTTATTATTGTTTACTTTCTTTGAAGTGATGTCACTTACGCCACCCCAAAGGGGAAAATGTAGACAACTAAAATATGTTTACACCTAGCATTTCCTCCAATTCAACCGATTAACGACACTTCATTAATTTCCCACTCTTTGCTCCATTCTCGGATGCCCATTTGTGACACCTCTTTCGGTCATATTCCTCCTATAATCATCTAATTGGGCTAATATATCTCTTATTAATTAGAAATTCCTCCTTTCGACCATTCAAAACCTCCTTAGTTCTCTCTGAACCACTTCTGCAGCCTCGTAGGCTATCTATCAGTCAAAAATGACAAACCAGACTCCTCCCAACTCTCAATGAGTCTTTAATCACTCGCTAATCATGTTTAACTAGCCTAATCCTAGCTTAACTAGTCTAAAGCATGTTTACTTAGCTCCTAATCCTAAAGTGCTTTTTAGACTTTAGTCCCACATGCACCCAAAGTTCAAACTCTTCCATTTGGAAAACTATAAATACAAGGCTAAGCCTACCCATTAAACACATAACTTTACATAACACAAAACCAAAACAAGCCTAAGAAAGCTTTGAGATCTCATTTGTATTAGCTTTAAGCTAATTATACATTTGATCTAAAGCTTTCCTTCCTCCATTCTTGAGCTAATAGCCTCCATTTGCATCCATAATCCAAGTTTAAGTAATATAGAGAGAACCACTTAGCCTTGAAGCCATTAATGGTGAGAATCCATTCTTGAAAGCTTGAGAACCATAAACAACTAATCACACCTTTGATTTCTAAGTTGATCTTCTTAGGTTTAATGTTTAATTAGTGATCTAAAGAGTAGAGAGTAGCTTTATCATGTTAGTTTAGAGTTAATCTAGTTCATATAATGATAGATGTTAGTCTTATTTAGCTCTTATCTCATGGTCCATGGTTGAGTTAGTTAAGCTTTGAGGTTCTTTAGCCTCACTCCATAGCTTTGCAACTTTTCCATTGCATACATTTGGCACGCTTGGTGGGACATGAAGTCCATCCTCCATTAATGGGGTCATTTTGAAGATTTTATTTTAGTTTTTAACTTTTTACATGGGGTCAAGAGGAATGCTTTGGGACTTATCCATTTTGGAAGGCAAGTCTGTGGAGGTGTGTGCAAGGAGTGCATGACAGGATAGGAAAGAAAGTGGGTGCGTAGGAGGAAGGCACAACATGGAAATGAAAAGGAGATAATAGGATGCGAGAGAAGTAGAACATAAGAAAAAGGAAGCAAGGCACGTGGGGCATGTAGAAGAACTATAGCCAAGAGAATTGTGCCAAGTGAGCAAGCTTGAGTGTGTGCGTGACTTTGAAATGTGAAATTTCACAATCGAAATGAAAATATAACTTATCTAGATAAGTAGGAGATTTATTTGGATAACATTTTTGACGAATTTTAGGGGACATCTTCCTACTAGATGATGAGATTAGTAGCCTTAGAATTCCATTGGGCATGGAGTCAAGCACTAAAATTGAAGATTTGATATGTAACTTAAAGAACATCCTGAAGTCACTTATAGCGTATGTCTAAATTCTAAACTTAACTCGTTGCTCTCATATGAAGATATTTTCAATTGGATTGATGAGAGTGAAAGCTATGCACTTGACCCTTGGATCTCGCATCTCGTTAAAAACTAGACTATCATCCCATGAAGCAATAAAAGGGGTATGTGGGTGCAACGAAAAGGAAAGGTGTTATAGGGAGCATGCTTTGAAACGAAGCACAACATTATGCACAAAACTAAAAATCATACATGTACGAAAGGGAACATGCAAAATGTGATCGAGCACTTGTGTTACTAAAAGTAAACCTAAACTAGCCTACTCTAATAAGAGGCAAAGGGCACTCAAGTAAAACCTCGCAATGATAGATAGGGAGAAGTAACTTCCCTTACTCACAAATTATGACCATATAATTGATTTGGCGCTGGACATGGTCTAAAACAAGAGTGAAAAACCAACTTGCATATGTTATTTCACCCTCCTCAAAGTATCAAAAAATAAAATATATACCTCTTTAATTTCTTCTACACTTAGATCTAGGAGGTGTAATTGCTGACCTTTGATGCATTGAAGCTCTACCTCATGTTCTAAAATGAGCATGACCGATGGCAACTCTATCTTTGGCTCTAGAATAGCTAGGTATCTTATTGGGCATAGTTTGATCCTTGTGATTTTCCCATTACTTTGAAGCTCAATCCCGCAGATGGGATTTTCTTGCAGACTCTCCTTCTGAAGGGGAGTGCTTGCGAGTGGGTCGTGTAGAGCTAGGACATGCATGGTTCTACCTCTACAAGTAAATTAGTCTCCCTCGAAGTGTGCCCTTTGGAACTAACTAACTTTCTTCTAAAACAAGCACCCGTATGATTTCCTCTTCCTAGTCAAAGTCGCATGAGTCATGTCATTCTTCAATTGTTCTGTAGTCGTCGAACATGATGATGTTGGTAAGGGGTTGTTCATTTATGGTATAGCTAGGTAGAGGGGACTTGGAAGGAAATGGGAGGATGGGCGTGGAAGGTGTGGAAGGCACGCACACAAGAGGAGTGGAAGTGTATGCGGGAGGGGTGATGTCGGAAAAATGAAGGTGAGAGGATGGAGGTGAACTCTTAATAGGGGCGGTGCACAAGAAGTTGGAAACACACACATTGGGTTGAGATGATGTAAGTTAGTGTGGAGGAATGAGAGGGTCAGTAAGATGGTATTACGGGGTTGCCCCATTGATAAGCGTTTCCACACGCTAGATTTTAGAGCCTCCATTTTCTCTGGTGATTTTGTAATTTGGGGCAACATCTCAATAATAAAGTGCAACTTCTACTGAGAGCTAAACCAACCTGGTACAGGGACGACCCATGGACAAGGGACCTTGTAGCCAACTTTAGTTACCTTTATGGAGCACTTGACTCTAAGCTGCATCATGTCCATCTCCATTTTTGAACCTGCCTCTCAAAATCAGCTTCAGCCATGGAGTTTCCACCATCATCTACATAAACCTGTTCTTCATAAACATTATGGTTAGAAAAATAACCATACATATCAGTGGGAGGTGGGTTATATGCATATTCAAGATAATGGGGCTTATAAAACTAATTTGGAGGAGGATTTTGAAACTGTGGTGATGGAGAAAAATAGTTCTGCTGCTGCAAATGAGAATTCTAGTAATGGAAAGAATTCATGACTGTACATGACTTCAAAAGAGGAAGGTGGAATGATAGAAGAAGGAAAATGAATGGAAGAAAGGGGAGATTGGTCTATGAATGAGATAATGGGTGTGTTTGGATTAGTGGAGTCACCAGATGTGTTGAAAAATGCCTCCAAAGGCTGGATCTCAACAAAACACATCAATCTTGCTGAGATGAAGATGAAAAGCTCTTCAAACTAGTCCCACTTTGGGAGTGCCGAAAACATTTTTGTCAAAATTGCACCCACGTCTCAAATCAAAGATCTGAGCTGTTTGAGACCACAATGGAACCATCCCCAAGTTGTGGGACCTTACGCACTTGGGACGGATCTCTGGAGAAGGTCAGTTCCTCTACCTACCTCTAACACTACTACTACTCCTAATGCTAAAATAAAATCCTAGACTAAACATGCCAAGGGACCAGGGATAGAAGGATATGTAGAAAGGGGAAATATTAAGCTAAGGAAGGTGATAACACCAAGGAAAGGGTCGATCTCTCTCCATGAATGACGAAGGAAACGAGCAGGCACGGGAAAAGAGGGTAGACAATGTGTGCCACGAGATCAACATGCTAGCTCGACCTTCCAATGTGCACAACACATGAACACGAGGACTACAAGCGGGAATACGCACAACATGCCAAAAGTGCAAACAAAGAGGTGAGATGCAATGAAAATGAGAAAGGGAAGATAAGAGTTCCACAAAACACAATTTTATTGCTTAAGGGATGCATAGTCATTTACATTCACAGTAGGAGGTGAGAATAAATTGTAGAGACCACACCAAAGTCTCGAGACCCATGGGAATTTGGCCACCATTTTGGCATGGTGTTGTTATAACAGAGAGGGATCCTTTTTACAAAGCAGAACTCTTTTATTTATAGAGGAAGAAGGAGAGGAGAGAAGAGAAGGATAAAGAGAGGGAAACTCAGATTCAAATATTCAACCAATAGCCGAGTGATAAATGCCTATAAATCTGCTTTTATGGTGTCATATGTGATTCCCCATGTTTGTTTGGCGTGAAGGAAGAAGGAAAGATCTGATGAAATCTGGTGGTTGAGGTCAATTAGATGTGTGCATTGATGATCGAAATATGTTTCCCTTTTTTTTGCCTACTAAATCCTGCCTAAATATGATTTTGAAAAGTCCAACGTGTAGCTAATGTCAGTAGCTTTCAAATGAGACTGGTGGGCGGGAATCCAAGCACCGCAATGATGTTATGGATGTCGAAGTCTATAGGTTGTCTTTGACACACAATGATATGTGTCGTGCATGGATTGAATGAAGGATTCGACCAACTATTCATTTTATTTTTCATTTCGCTACGTGTCACACACCGGTTGGTTGTCAAGATTCGGCGCCCTATTGGCATGCTTTGATAGGTTGCGTGTGGCGTAATCAAGTTTTACTGAGAAGATGATGTGGCACCGATTGAACAAAAGAAGGCGCAAGGCATGAAATCAAGAGGCATAAGACTACAAAAGGTAGGCATGCAAAGGTGCAAAGAAATGGTGCAAAAGTGTGTGTGTAGAAGCAAGGTGCATAACTGCAGGAGTAGACAAGTATGCAAGCGGGGTGTGGGCGTTCAACTGAGGAAGGGTGTGCAATGGTAGATAAAGAAGGGGTATGAGACATATTTTTGTGTATGTAAACACACAGGGAGGAATGTCAGGGACTTAACCATTTTGGAAGGCAAGTCTACAGAGGTGTGCGTAAGGAGTGCACGACATGATAGGAAAGAAAGCGGGCATGCAGGAGGAAGGCGCAAAGGGGAAATGAAAAGGAGATAGAAGAATGTAGAGAGAAGGGGAACAAAAGCAAGAAGGAAGCAAGGTGCACGGAAGAACTGCAACCACAAAAATTGTGCCAAGTGAGCAAGCTTGAGTGTGCGCAACCTAAAATGTGAAACATCAGAGTCAGAATGAAAATATAAGTTATCTAGATAACTAGGAGAGTTATTTGGATAACAATCACCATTGTTTCTATATATCATTTATCTCATCAAGTATGTTCTTGCATCATTGTCAGAAGTGAACAAAGAAAGAGAGGAATTTACAAAAGAGATCACTCATTTGGATGAGATGTTTCCAATGGTATATGAGATAATCTCCTTAAACTCTCAAACCTTCATGGGTAAGAACGTGTTTGCATCCACAACAGAGAACTTGTCTAAAATTTGGATTCATATCATGGATGTGAAATATGATATGATCAAGAATGCAATATCAAAGTTAGAATCTTGTGGACAACATGATTTTGAGATACCAAATGATGTCAACAATTGTATTCATAGGTTTGAGTTCCCTTTGTTTAATGTGGACTCATCATCAAAAGAAATCATTGTCTTGTTCCAAGAGTTGGTCAAGAAAAATGCATGTGAATCTCTCTCCTTCATGAAGATAACTTAGAGTCCCTGACCAATATCACAAGTTGCATTGCTGCAATTGTAATGGATAAAGAAGAATGGATTCATCAATGCAATAAGATTAGTGATGTCCCTAGGATCTCAACCAAGGTGTTTGGTTGCGTGTGCATTCTAGAGGAGGATAAATTGATAACTGCAATAGCTCGATTCAAAAGGAATTCAAGGAACAAGAGCCCCCTCCAAAGTCTCATCATCATGAGGCATGAATCAAAAAAGTTCTTCATCGTAGGGAGCTTCTTCATCAGATATGACAACCTCTCTTTTCTTCTCTCTTTCTCCTTCTTCCTTCTCTCCCTTTCTAATTCTTTGTTGGGCATGATCATTGTATTTTGTCTCATTCACTTAAGTGACTTTATAAAGTTACATTGTAAAAGTTCCTTTAATTTATAAAAAGGGAACTTATTTCTCACTTCTAGAAAGGGGAAAAGTCATAAATTGAATGGGACCATAAAGAGTCATGTGGAGGGGGAGGTAGGTGAAGAGTCAATTCACATTGCTATAAATTGGGATGGCTTCCCTATTCCAAAAGGATCCTGAAAATGTTAGATTTTGATAACATCTATGTTATAGCAATTGTGGATTGTGATTTGGGTGTTGAGCACCAACACATGAAATAAATCTACATTTCTTCCATTCCCTTTTTCCTATGTATTCTTCTACTTCTCTCTTTTATGCACTTTGTAAGAAATAGTGTTGGAAAGGAACCTTGCATCCTTGATAGATGAATCTAAGGAACTATGTGCCTTTAATTCATGGGTCCCACTGATGACTTCATTATTGCCTTCCTATATATTGAATTATGAGCTACTTCGGTTATTGGTTGTGAACTCTGCAATTGGCCTACTCATAAAAATAACCTTCCTTCCTTAATTTCTCTCCTTCACCCCTCATCACTAAACTTTCCTCCCTTGTACCCCATATAAGTACTTTGTCACAGGTTCAGTGGAGTGTTCATGTGTGATGCCCAACCTATTTGACCAACCTACAACATTTAGATAGGAATAGATTAGTTTTCATTAAATAATAGGAGATGCATCATTTAATGCAGAGGGTCATAGCCCCATGAACATTGGTGAAAATGCCTAATTTGTCCCATTGTCAAATTTTCTCACCGATAGTTTTTGGTTACTCCACCGGGAGATATCGACCACTTGTACCCAACCCCGTGAACATTGGTAAAATGCCTAATTTGTCCCATCGACAAATTTTCTCACCAATAGTTTTTGGCGACTCATTGGGGAGATATCGACCACTTACACCATAATAGATCTCTGCAAAATACTATATATATATATATAATTAAAAAATAATATTTCAAAATAAAAATAAATTTCTAAAGGCGATTCCACCAAGGAACAAATCTATGTCACGTTTGCTTCCTGCAACATAATGACAAAGTTTGAAGATTTCCCTAGGATGATTTCTTGGATGATTATACTCCAATGGTGAAATCTAACTTTCCTGGATGATTATGGGAGTTCTTGGATGATTTGGGAGGCAAAAACAACAGTCATTAGAAATCTCTTGAAATCGTTTACATGACAGAATCATCACTTTTGTTCCAAGAATTGAAAATATTTGGTGATAATCTATGACACTACAACTGCCCTTTCGAGTCAAAAGTGTAACATGTCCTAAAAATAAAATTTCAAGTAGAATTGGATCTTGATAATGGATGTGATGGTCTCAAAAGGTGATTTGGATTCAAATTCATACACAGTTTGATCCCAAAACACCATTCCATTCTCTGAAAGGAACGATAAGAAGATTGTTCCAAGCTACGATCTCAGATGATAATAGCACACCACATTAGATTTGCTAAAGCAGAAGAGCTAAAATACCATATATGGAAATCCATCATAATCCATAATGCTCAATACATTACAATAGAATGACTTGAATTATTCAATAAGAAAGATGTACATATAGGAGGAGGGAAGTGCAACTACTACCTAAATCAGTGGTGAAGAACTCCCACTAACTGATACTGGTAGTTAAGTTAACTCCAAAAGACTAGTAAGCTAACTTCACATAACTGAGAAGCTAACTCAACACAACTAGTAAGCTAACTCCACACAAATAGTACACCTAAGCAAGCTAACCCAACAAGTGTAGGGCTAACACAAGTGTAAGAATTATCCTAATAAATAAATAAAAGGATAAATAATAACCTACACTAACATGCTCCTAGTATGGAAAAAGCATTCCTCGTGTCCTAAAATGCACTTAACAGGTGACATCAAAATTTTAAAGAGGCTTGTGTGCACTTTTTCACCATTATTTTCCCCTTGCATCGTCCTTGAGGTGTATGGGGGCAAGGGGATATCATAGTGTGCCCAAACATGTTGTCTCCTTCGTCACAACTTACATCTTTTGTAATTAGGCACCTCATAACTTGCATTTCACCTATCCCCTTATCATGAGCTTGGACCCATGGTGAATTCTTGAGCATGTCATTTCCGTTGTATTTTTCCAAAGGTGCAAATGAGATAATTGGGACACAAAAGTGCACTCCCCACTAGCCCCTTCTCTCCGTAATTTGCAATGATCAACTTCTACACCTAGGGAACCTCAAACTTGCATGCTAACTTAATCCCTTGGCCCCTCTTCATGATAAGACCCCCATGATGCATTTAAAGCTGATTGTTTCCTCTTGGATTGCACTAATATAAAAAGTTACATGGGAGACAAGACATTCCATTCCCCATTCTTCCATCGAGCTCCTGGTCACGTGAAAACCACTTTTTAGCCTCTCGGAAGCCATTTTCAGCTATCGCATCCCATTCACACTAAACCATGCAACACTTATTCATTTTCAAACATTCAAAGTGATGTGATTTTCCTCCAAACCTCCATTTTCATAAATTATGTTGTTGAATTAGTTCCATACATCCATACTCCTAAAGCTAAAAACTTCTTATAACTCACAAACCGTGCACTCGATTTCCATCAAAGTTTACCAGTTTAATCCTCCCAAAAACGCCTTTAGTTTGATTATAAGAGTATTTACATTGATTTTATGTGTAATTTTCAGCATCCAATTGAAATTTTTATCCTTAGGAGTTACATTTTTAGATCTACAAAGTTCTGGAAAATAAAAATTCTCGAAAGATGGGGCAAAAGATCCCGAGAAAAACATAACCTTTTGAAATGGGTTTTTTTCCTATATTACACTAATAATAACTCCATATAAAAATAGTGATTCATGTGTTCAAATATAGTAAGTTTCCAAAATAGCAAACTCTTAGCATTTGTGTTACTCCTTGCAAGTGAAAATCATCAAAAAGTGAAAATTGTGAAAACTTACTAAAAATGGCCATCCTACCTATCACTTCTTGAAGTATCCATACCTTAGAGTCCTTATATCATTATTTGCAAGAAAAAAATTCATCAATTTCAATATTCCTCTTCCTCTTCTTCTCCATCTCTTGATTCTTTGCTTCTTCTTCATAGTCCTCTTGCACTCCGAGGTTTTTTTTTATCTACTTCCTTCTAATTTTTCCTCACCTAAGTTTCATCTCTTTGATGGCCATGGAGATCCCCAAGAGCACCTTCGATCATTTCATGTTTCATGCTTAGATTATGCTTGTGATGACACACTATTGACCAAGTTATTTCCTAGGAGCTTATAGGACTATGCCTTATGATGGTTTTATGATTTTCCTTTGCACTTTATTTGATCTTTTACTCCTTTAGAAAATATGTTTCTAGCTCACTTTTATATGAATATTGGAACAAAGATATCATATACACAAATGAAAAAAATAAAGCAAGGAACTAATGAACATCTTAGTAACTATGTTGCATTATAAGACTAATCTCTCTAAAATGAACTATGTCTTAGCTGAATATGAATTGCAAGATTTTTATATCTAAATCCTATTACTTCCTTTGCAAGAATGCGCGCTCTTTGAGTCTTTTCACTCTTTTGATCATCTATGTCATATTATGAATTTTTTTGAAATTAAGTTACTTTCTTGTAGAATAGCTAAATATGGTGCTAATATTTTTGATAAATCTGCTAACAAGTTCCCAAGAAAATATGCCTTTAAGGGAAATCCTAATGAGTCTAATCTTCTTTATCAATGTTATATCACAACCTATAAAACTCCAACTCCAACCTACATGCCACACCTTTACTAGATTTCCATACCCACCACATATGTTGTTACCTCAACTCATAGAAAGAAATCTAATTTCTCTTTCGACTCCTTTTGAGCTAGATCCTAATAGGCCTCATGGCAAGAACATTGATGAAAATGCACATTATGATTACTATAGATGCAATGGCCATTTTATTAACATGTGTTTCAAGATTAGACATTTAATCCAATATCTAATTGACAATCATGACATTGAGTTTCCTGAATCTACTATTTCTATTCCTAAATCTACTAATGAAAATGAAAAGCTTAAAATATTCAATGATCCACTACCTAAGCATGAAAAATCAGCTCTTGAATCCTCTTCGAATCATGCTTATCATGTTGTTCCTCCTCCTTCATCTTCATATCATCCTCTTGGATTTCTTTTTGGTATTACTAATCTTCCTCTAACCTGTCATTTATTTTACTGATGCTAATTTTCATGCCTTTTTTCACATAGAAATATTACACATTGATGCTTCTATTGGTCCTCATGCTATTAAAAATGTTATGGTGCATCCTACTTATAAGCGCAATACATGTTCAATATATTTCTTGCAAGATATCAATTTTCCATTATCTTAGATGACCTGTAAATCACCCACTTCTCATGGGCATGTCATTCTTTACATCATTGTTGGGCCCCTCACTATATATTGCTATGCATTTCACTAGTGGATCTTCACTTACGCATTATGACACAAGATTAGGAATCCCTTGGCTTAGGGCTACCAAAGCCATGCCATCCATAGTTCATTTATGCCTTAATTTTATACATGAGCGTTGTAGACACAAAATATATGAACTTAGGTACATTTCTAGGTCCTAAAGCATGCTAATTTGTACATGATTCCTAAGCAAGAAAACTAGTGGTTGACAATTCATTTTTCCCTTTTTGCTTTATCTCTTGCATTCTTACTGGTCTTACACATCTTATAGCCTTGTCGGTACTTGATTCATTTATGTTTTATGGCCTCGGACACTAGCTCCCAATTAGGACATAAGCACCCAGGTGCTTCTTCCCCTTATGGGAGCTCTTAACCCTCTCTATCCTTTTCTTACCCTTTTGGGTCTCTTTTTACTTTTTGAGCACATTTTAGTACTTTGGGTTATCCTTTTAGTTATCAATTACAAAATTCAAACAAGGGAATCATATATATATTTAGTTATTTCTCTCAAATAAGGGGCTAAACACTATAATCACTATCTATCATCACCTAAGCTTACATTAAGGCACAAGAGCATTTTAAAGGCATACATCTAGCACATCCATACAAGGGATAAGGGATACATCACTCTGCATACACAACATAGGAGGGGAAGTTAATTTTATTCCATCTCACACATTTGCATACTTGGAGAAATCTAGATCTATCTCGCTATCATAGTGTAACCTACACAAGGGAAACTTAGGCATCATTACACACACACACACGAACTACATTGAGTCATAGATTAGTGCAGCGCTCAATCATAAGATCAATCTTTGGGTGACTATCGGGGTTATTCTGATTCTCCATTCTACATATTCTTTATTAGGTTTGATGTGGTTTGTGGGCATGTGTAGCTAGCTATCTATTGTGCAGGTTATAGGTACAACCGGTGATATTGGAGCAAATCTAGAGCATTAAAGAGGATTGAAAATGAAGCTATTTGAACCCAAAAAGGCTAGACCTAAGTATTTGAGTGGACACTAGTGCCTATGTACTTACTGTCCTCCTATGGGTGCTTCTGTCTTGTGTATTTCTGAGTTCCATAACCCTTAGTGAACCTTAACAACACTCTTTCCAAAATTTTCCAGTAGTTTCTCAATCCGCATCACTCATAAATAAACTAAGTCACCTTCTCCCTCTCTATTGCTTAGGGTTTCATATCATTGCATGTTTATTTCTTATGTCGTATTGTATTTTATCACTTCTATATCATTAGTTATGTAGTTACTCTAAAATTAAGGTTTAATTCTATTTCAATTAAACCATTTGGTGAACCTAACCAATCTAACCCTACCTTCTCTACTTTATGCTACTAGATATTCATTCACCAACATATAGTGTGGGAAAATGTAGAGATAAAATCATGCACTTAATACTCACATCATGCTTTTAAGTATGTCATTATATGGATGATTCCTAAGCAAGAAAACTAAACATTAACAACACTTGTTTTGCTTTTACATTATTTTATCCTTTTTATACTCTTATCATTTAATTTTCTCAAATGAATACTTTAATTTTGTGCATTGGAAAACACGTGACCCAACGTTGTATTTATCATTATTTCCTCTAAGTATCCTAGATAGTACACTTTATAAGGGATAGGAGCACCTAGGTAATACCATCTTTTTCCCTCATTTTCTCAAATTTGAAATGCCATATCATTTGTTATCTTTTCTAAATCCTTTTCATATCACTCTGGTTGGCATATTTAGTTGTTAATGATGAAAATAAAACAAGGGAATAATATACACACACACATGACTTACTACTACTAGGGGCTATCGAACTTGGGCTATTACTTACTATCCACTACTTGGGAAAAGAGCAACATTCAAGGACTGTAATTGGGTTACATTATTCACCGCATGGGAGGGGATACTTTTGAATTCCATCTCACACGTTCATCTTGGGGAAAAGTATTTATATCTCGCTATCTTGATATGACTAACACAAGGGAAACCTAGATTCAAGAGACATGATTCAATTACACTCACACTATAACTACATAGAGTCTGAAATATAATACAAAACTTAGTGACACTCACATTGGGAGAGCACCGAGGTCATCGACTCAAGAATATATATTATTTGTTTCATCTCTTGTTTTCTTGAACCTTGTGCGGGTAGCTAAGGTTTGTTTTGGAGGTTCGGTGCAACGGTGAAACCATACAATATATCCAAAGTTACAAAGAGTGAAAGGAAGAATACCTTGTTTGACCATGAAAATATCAAAAGTAAAGCACTTTCCAGACACTATCACCCAACTCGGACATGGTTCCTAGGCAGTCTTGTCCTTATCTGGGTGTTCCTATCTGAGGGAGTTTCATATTCTAGTTTCCCATATGAAGCTTACTCAAGATACATCTAACATGTTCCACTTAGTTTCCGACCCATATTTAGATCTTCAAATATAAGCTAAGTCACTCCTATTTCACTATTGCTTATACTTGCTTGTTTCTTGCATGATAGATCTTTCTTATCACTTCTATATTTGTTTGATCATAATCCTCTAATTAAGATTTAATTTTTATCAAATCACATTGTGTTTATTTTAATATTACCCTCAAAATATAAATTTTTATTTTTATAACGTTAGGTTCAACTGGTAATGCATCCATACTTTTATAAAATCCAATTAAAGATTGGATTTACTCAATTCAATGATAAATGACCTTATAGAATTTTAATAATAACACACTATTGACTCTCTTATAAGACAAGTGACCTATAATATTGCCTTTTTATAAATACTATTTATAATGACTCAAAAATTTGACCTCCTTAACTAATTTATATGAAGACATAAATAAACCACTTGAGACAAAATCACCAATCATGTAGGAAATAATATTTCTAGACACAACAAAGCATATGAATAATAAAGTAAACAAATTGTAACTATCCTAAAACTTATAGAAGTCATATACCAATGTTTACATATTGAGTAAACTAAACTCTTTGCTCTATAAAAACTTTACTAAACTAATACCATGACACCACAAACCGTGTAATAAAGGCACACATAGACAAAAGTATGTGTTGTCCTCATTATCCGCTTAAGTGCATTAAAACACTTAAGAATCCCACGTTATATTTTCTACTTCTCAATAAAATTCGTTCCACACCATTTAAGAAGTTGACTTGTTGCAAATATTGGAGATTAAAAGTAGTCTGGAAGAAAATATATTATTTGGTCTTCCATTCATGCATTTGATTACATGAATTCGTTGACCCACAAAAAATGAGCACCTTCAATGGAAATTTCATGCAACGGAATGAAATGATATTATGAAATGAGTGGTGGTGTTTTTTTGATAACTTGAGAACCAAAGATTTGATTTCCAAAGATTTGATTTACAAAATGTTAATCGTATCGAAAATCTTGTCTTGAGAGTTTCACAATAGTACCAAAATTAGGATATTTCATTAAAAGTTCTAAAAAATAATGATTGAGTTATGATGTGTATGTGCCCAAGGATGGGAATGAATGCCACACTTTTGTACCTTCCACGTTACAAAGAACTACTTTTCCTTGTCTATAATTTCAATTCAACTCACTTTTTTATACTATCTTCTGAGTGCACAAAATAATTAATAGAGCCAACCACATGCAAGTTTAATTATGGTATCCCACAAAAACTAATACCAAAAACTATGTCCAAAGAAACTATCTACAAGAAATTATTACATAACATTTTTATTATCACTTTGAGAAAGCATATAATCATAGCATTGCCCCTTTTTACTCAAAAATCACGCACTTTGGGTAATTATCTAGTCTCGATTACATGACATGCGTGTGTCCTCCAGGAAGAGTTAAAATATAAAATTCATCGAGAAGTGGTATGAAGGATATAAGAACATATTTCAATAGGTTTAGGAATATTTGGGAATGTTTTAGAGGTTTAGGAACAAGTTGTGCAACTGTGGGTTTCTAAGGTGCAAGGAGTGGAAAAAGTACACAGAACTTATACGAAAGATTTTGGGAGCTCCAGGATGATTCAAGAGGAAAAAAAGATACCATTAGAAATATATTTCAATTCCCTACATTATAGAAAAATCATATTCTTATCAAGGCATGGGCGCTTCTTAGGGTAGAGAAATTTGTACAGAATCACCTTACAATCCCGAATGAAAAATCAGAAATTTTTAGAGAAGGATCCAAAATAAAGTATTTAAAACCCTCCCATTGATCTCAAAATGGTCTTGGGATTCAAATTTATATAAAATTTCACCTAAAAATACCTCCTACAACTCTGGGAAAGTTCGTTTCAAGATTCTAGAAGTTAGTCAAATTTGCAGTTGGGCGTATCACATTTTGGTTTCCTGGACTGTCCCAATCTGTCTGGGAAAGTGGGGAAAGAAGGGAAAAAAAAATGTTCCCTACCCCCTATTTTAATCCCTTGGACCCTCTCGTGACCCAGTTCTTCTCCGACAAGGTGCTAAGTGATTAAACATGAAAAATTGGCTAAGTATTGAGCTTCCTAGCCTTGGGCGCATTTTTATTCCCCTCTACCGTCCCAACTCTCTAGGACAAGTAAAGATAGTTGGGACAATAAAATTCACCCCACCCATATCTAGTGCTCAGGTTATTCATATGACCCCAATTTTTGTCTCCAGGTGTTGAAACCTTTCTCTCTCCTCCATCCTCACCCACTCATTTCTCGCCACTTGTCAAGCTCTGCGAGCATGGCATATTTTACTATCCCAACTATCCCAAAATAGTGGGAACAGGTTGGGACACAAAAGTTCACCACACATCCAATGCTTGTAAAATCAAAAATTTGACTAAGTACTTTACCTTGTTGCTTCTCTTTACGCCTTACGTGAATGCAAAATGTTACAGAAAGTTTTAAGCGTAAAATTAAATTCGCCCACTTCTTTATTTATTCATATCTCCATGAATATTGAGTGAGAACATTCTTTAAACCTGAAAAAGGTCCAAAACACTCACAAATTCATCCAAAATGGTCATATGCACCAAAATTTAAAAACCCATATCTTTCAATCCAATGAACGAAATCGGGTGAAAATTTCTTAGCAGTTTCGGAATCCAGGAACCTTCAAGAACATTATAGGAACAAAAAATATGATGCTCTAAATAATTATTGGTATAAAAACCTATTTTTATTCCCTAATATTTGCTTTTTTAGTTTCCAGGCATTACGGCGAGTAGATTGAGCTAAAATTCGAAGCACAAGATCGTAACGAGGAGCCTAATCCAGTGATGCCATTTTTGTTGCAACCCGAGGTGGATGAATGTAGTTTATAAAAATAGTAAATATATGAAATACTCACTTTCTAAAAATAGTAACTTACTAGAAATAGTGAGTCCTCTTAGAACAATGCACCCAAAAAAATTGAAAATCATAAATTAGGCATCCTTTCCAAAAATAACAAAAAATCAAAAAGCAAAAAACAATTGCTAAAAATATAAAGTTTCCAAAAATAGAAAAATGTCTTCAATGGAGGTAAACGGAATATGCCAGATGATCAAGAAGTTCACATTTTAGAAAAACAGTGAAATTTCCCAAAATAGTAGGTCTTGGTTCCTACCTGCTAAAAATAGAAAGTTTCTGTTTCGAGTGCAAAAAGTTATAATAGGCTCAATTTTCATTCATCTTGCCACTTTTCAACATCTCCACAAGGTTTTAGGATAGTTTCCTAGTTCAAAAAAGTCAATTCACCCTTCACGAAAGGCCTAAGGCATCATTTTGGTCATAATAGCAAGGCATAACATCACCGGGAACAACGAGCAAGTTCCATGGACATTATGCAAGAAAAACAAAGTGAAAAATCCAAGATATCAATTGAGATTCAAGAAAAGTAGGTCATCATAACTCATCAATCAGGTTTAAGCCATCCACACCTCCTCGATGAGTGATTAAGTGAGTTCAATGAGCTGATTGAGTTGTTTTGGTCGAGTAACCTAAGTGAGTTGTTCAAAATAAGTTAGTTGAGGTAAATCATTACAAGAATAAGTTGATTTAGCATATAAGGGTAATGAACAAAGAACACAAATTGATCCCATATTCCAGGAGAGCTCGTAAGCAGACAAAGCTCATTGGAGATCTCATAGAACCTCATAAGTCAAGCAAGAGTGATTCAGTGTATATCACCCAAGTATGTCTTCCCAAAGGTAAGAGCTTCCCCATGGTGATCAAGAGTTGGTTCTAGAACAACCTTCCAAGAGTTATTCTATGGTGATGTTGTCTCAAATCTTGAAGAGCCATTCCCATAAATCTACGAAATGCTTGAAAGTGGGCCAAGGACAATGCATCTTGCTATCATACCCAATATTGAAGAAATCTCGGGATATTTGAATTCCAATTGAAGAGAGAAGGCCTAGAAAACATCCCTCTTCTTCAAAGGGCCCCTCACGTAATTAGTATTTTGAAGCTTCTAGGCCTAAGATTGAAAAGCATATTGAGGACATGAATCATCGGACTATGAATGGACTGTATCTCATTAGGTCCAGCTTCACACTAGGGTGATTCCAATATATTTAAAGAATCATCTTCTGTCTTCTTGCTCATAATGAAGAATACAAGAAAAATATTGTACAATTAGAGGGACATGTAAAAGCTCTTAATGCTTACATTCAACCCTTCTCGGAACCCAAACCAGCATCCTATCTTCGATCAAAGATATTCCTCTAATTAGTAGTGTTGATCCGAGGTATTCAAGAAGGCCTAAGGATACATGATGCAGGGAAAGGCTAGTGAGAAGTGGATTGAGAAAATCATTGAGCAAGGCAAGGCATTGTTTCCAGATATCGTTTCTCTCATCAAGTATGTTCTTGCAACATTGTCATAAGTGAATAAAGTGAGAGAAGAATTTGCAAAAGAGGTTAATCATTTGGATGTGATGTTTCTATTGGTATCTGATGTGATCTCCTTTCACTCTCACACCCTTGTGGGTAAGAACATGTTTGCATTTTCCCTAGAGAACTTGTCTTAAGTTTGGATTCACATCATGGATGTGAAATATGTTATGCTCAAGAATGCAATATCAAAGTTGGAATCTTTTAGACAACACACTTTTGAGATATTGAATGATGTCTATAATTATGTTCAGAGGCTTGAGTTCGCTTTGCTCACCAATGACTCATCATCAGAAGAATTCATTATCTCGTTCCAAGATCTGGTCAAGAAAGAGGAAAGTGACTCTCTCTCCTTCAATGAAGATAACTTAGAGTTCTGTGTAATATCGAAGTTGCATTATACTCCAATTAGAATGGATCATAAAGAATGGATTCATCAATGGAAGAATATCAGTGATGTCCCTGGGGACTGGACCAAGGTGTTGGGCTCCATGTGCATTCCACGGAGGATAAGTTGACAACCGCAATAGCTCAATTCAGCAAGGAATTCAAGGAATAGGAGCCCGCTCCAGAGACTCATCATTAGGAGGCATGAATCAACAAAGTTCTTCATCGCAGGGATCTTCTTCATAAGATATGACAACCTATATTTTCCTCTCTTTTTCCCCTTCTTCCTTCTCTCCCATTTCTAATCCTTCGGTAGGTGTAATCATTGTATTTTGTCTCATTCACTTAAGTGAATTTATAAAGTTACATTGTAAAAGTCCTTTTAGTTTATAAAAAGGGAATTTAGTTCTCATTTCTTAGGAAGGTGAAAAGTCACAAGTTAAATGAGACCATGAAGAGTCATGTGGGGGGTAGGTGAAGATTCAATTCACATTGCTATAAATTGGGATGGCTTCTCCATTCCAAAGGATCTTGAAAATGCTAGATTTTGATAGCATCTATGTTGTAGCAATTTTGGATTGTGATTTTGGTGTTGAGATTTGTATCACCAACACATGAAATAAATCTACATTTCTTCCATTCCATTTTTCCTATTTATTCTTCTACTTTTCTCTTTCATGCACTTTGTAAGCAATAGTGTTGGAAAGGAACCTTGCATCCTTGATAGATGAATATGAGGAATTGTGTGTCTTTAATTCATTAGTCCCATTGATGACTTTATTATTGAATTCTTATACATTGAATAATTAAATTTTGGTTATTGGGTGTGAACTCTGCAATTGGACTACTCATAAAATAACCTTCCTTCCCTAATTTCTCTCCTTCACCCCTCATCATTGTAAATTCCTCCCTTGTACCCATACAAGCACTTTACCACAAGTTTGATAGAGTGTTCTGTGTGATCCTTGACCTATTTGGCCAACCTAAAACATTTAGATAGGAATATATTAGTTTTCATTCAATAATGGGAGCCGCACTAGTAAGTGTGTCCCACTTGGTGGCCAAAATATTTTAAAATATGACTAGTAAATAAATATTTAAAAATACTATTAAAACTTTTAAAAATTAGGTAAATTCTGGATGCCCTACACCTTGGTATATTTAAACTCTTAAAAATACATGTTTGGTCATTTTATATGTGTTTGGTCATGTTTTGGGTCATTTGACATATTTTGCTGAAGGTACAAAGACTACAAATAAGTGGGACATGGTTATATGCTTTGACCCACCATTCAACGCAGACGAGTGTAGCCCGATGAACATTGGTGGAAGCCCTTAATTTGTCCCATCGACATTTTTTCTCACCAAAAATACTCTAATTTCTTCGAGTTAGATCCAATTATTGTCATTTTAAATGTCTAGCATGTAAAATTGAAAATTTTGGCCATGACAACTAAGCCCCTACTTGAAAATTTTCTCTCTCGATCATTATAAACCCTTCCTCTAGCCAACATGTCCTTAATTTCATCCTCATTATGGCTCAAAGGAATATGATAACAATATTTTCAATTTTATTTCATGTGTGGGGATGTATGCCTAAGGTGATTGAAGAAATAATTAAGATTCAAGGAAGAACAACTATCCTCAAAGGCCTAGAAAGGGCCATTTTTGGGCATTTTGGAACTAATGAATATCCTCCGAGAAGCTAACAAGGAATATTCAAGACATCCGGGAGTTCTATAGAAGAGAAATGAACTTATCCAAGGTAGTTTATGGAAAATTTGTGTAAGAAATTGATGTCAAGAACAACTTGAGCTAAACCGGGTAATTTTAGGTATAGGGAATGACATACTCCAATGGTGAAATCTAACTTTCCTAGATGATTATGGGAGTTCTGGAGGATTTGGGAGGCAAAAAATAGTCATTAGAAATTTCTTGAAATCATTTACAGACGGACTTGTCACTTTTGTTCCAAGAATTGAAAATATTTGGTGATAATCTATAACACTACAACCGCCCTTTCGAGTCAAAAGTGTGACATGCCCTAACAATAAAATTTCAGGTAGACTTGTATCTTGATAATGGATGGGATGGTCTCAACTGGTGATTTGGAGTCAAATTCATACACTTTTGATCCTAAAACACCATTCCATGCTCTGGGATGGAAAAACCATTCCTCGTGTCCTAAAATGCATTTAACAGTGATATCAACATTTTAAAAAGTCTTGTGTGCACTTTTTCACCATTAGTTTCCCCTTGCATTGTCTTTAGGTGTATGGGGGCAAGGGGATATCAAAGTATGCCCACACATGTTTTCTCCTTCCTCACAACTTACATCTTTTGCACTAGGCACCTCATAACTTGCATTTCACCTATCCCCTTATCATGAGCTTGGACCCATGGTGCATTCTTAATCATTTCAAATCCCCTTGTATTTTTCAAAAGGTGCAAATGGGATAATGGGGACACCAAAGTGCACTCCCCACTATCCCCTTCTCTCTGTAACTTGCAATGATCAACTTCAACACCTAGTGAACCTCAAACTTGCATGCTGTAACATCCCCATTTTAAGATACTAGAACAAGGGAATTTTTTTTTTTAAAATGTTCTCTGTTATGAATTATATAATTCAAACACACGTTCAAGTTTTAATAATTGTTCTTTGCCCAAACAATGCAGTTTGGAACACACAATTTCCTTTTAAAACTAATGTTCACTGTTCACATATTTGCAATATGGAACACACATTCGATGCCATTCAATCATATAACAGATTCTATATGCTGCTGTAAATGACTTGAAGAACTGCCGATCTCCCATTTTCATGGCTCGGAGTTTCAACGATCTCTCATTTCATGACTCGGCAACTACCGATCCTTCATGTTCATTCATGCATAGTATATTATATATACAAGGTTCTCTTAACCGTTTCCGGTTATCGAAGTGATCCATTTAAGAAGCCTATCTGAATATCTGTTACTGATATTCATCTGACATCCTGCATCTTAAATTAAGTGATTAGGACAACGCAACCAGCACTTGCGATACTTTGGCCAAAGATTTTCACATGCTTTGCATGATCATATTCCTGGATGTGATACACACCAATGGAATACGTCCTTCACCTCACTTCACCTGTTATCTAGAATGGTCTTTCCTGGTTCCTACCAGTCCTTTCAATTTAAGGTCAAATTCTAACTTCCAATTTCCAACTAGCAATATGAACAAATATAGGAAGGCACTCATGGTAACTAAAGATACATAGACATACGGTGTCGTTCCCAATGACTCCATGTGTCTAGTTATCTTTAGTCCTCCGGAGTCACTCCGTATACGTGATCATACTCCTATCCCCAGCCAAGAACTTAATATTCAGCCTATGTATTCTTGATGATTTAATTCGGGAGGGCATTGTAATATGTCAGCTATAACATTGTGTCGTCATGAAGACCCCGCCTTCATGAAGACACCGTGCTGTAGCTGGCGTATGTCAATGTCCTACGGAATCCTCCCATCGAGAGTACACATCCTGCTCAAGTGATTTGGATATGATCTTAATATTTAAGATCAACTTTCAGCAACCATGCTGATCCTTTATCCTTGTTCCCGTTACAGTTGTATGGAGCTAAGAGAGACTAAATCCGCCTTCTAGCTTACGATGCATCTTCTCCTTCGTACCGAAGGGTTGCATTTTCTCTACTTGGTTCTTTTCTTAATCATTGGATTAAGCAGCCCATTACCGACGGACGTGATAAGTTTAACCTATTAAACTTAACCAAGTTTTTCACAACTGTAACCCAATTCAGAATTCCAGCTTATTAGACGTCATTTAAACGAGGTCTAATTCTCAATAAATGTATTCATTTATTCTCCTTAACCTTTCATAGTTAAGGTCTATTAGCCCTGGATATATTTTTCCCATATCCTTACTTTCTGAATTTAACATTCGAGGTTATTAACGGAGTCCGAAAATGAAGTTCGGTTGCTCCTAAGTTAATTGATATTCCTTAGCTTCCAAGCTAATCCTGAATACCTATCAGTTATGGAATCATGTTCTTCCTAATCCTTTTAATGTCAATTAAAAATTCATCTTAACCCAAAGTATGAACTAATTGCACATTTCAACTTAAAAGTTGCATTTAGGTAAGAATAGATATCAATTCCTTTTAAATCCATCCAAGGACAATTGAATAATTCCAAATCAAGAAATAACATTATATTTCCAATTTAATCAACAATATCAAACTGATATAGTTATTAAAATATCACACTTGTATTTGTATTCATCAATCCATTTCATAATCCATACATTTGCCAATCCAAATGACTGGACTTTGTTTATATTAAACAACGTTACAACTCATAGATAGAAGAATGTACTTTCTTCTTTTCACAATTCCTCGTAGAGGAATAATAACTAACAAATACAATTCATCTTCAGACAATCAAAAGAAGCATCAGAAAACAACCATGTCTTCGTTTTAATCAAATTCCATCTACAAAATTACTTGCACCGCCAATTCATTGAACTGAGCATATTAAACACTTGTCATTAAAATGAGGTGCTTCTAATTAACTGTCTTAATAAAAGAACCCTGCTTTTATGAAACGACAGTATGAACATCAATCAAGAATTAAGCATAAAAAGAATGGACAACATAACAACTAAACCATCTAAATACCATCCCAATCACTCAAAGAATTGTTGTCTTAATTCCCAAGTGATCATTACAAAAGTAATTTCCTTCAACAATTCCAGATTACAACATTTGTAAGAACTAGGAATACAAGTAAGCATACTGCTGTTATAACATAACTGTTATCCTTTCCATTCCTTTCATTAGTAATAAATGCAAAGGATAAAATCTAACTGAAATGTAACCCAATTACCTTCCTTTCAGTTCATGCATCACATTTGATTCCAAGCAATCAAGTACAGACGAGAAAGCAAACAACAATAATTATAGTTGCTTATACCCAAGTAATTACAAAATTCGTTCCTAAACGATTACAGATTTCCAACTGTATGAGAGAAGAAAAGATCATTTTTCCAAGTTTTCCATTCACGTTCCTATTTCTTTCCTCATGACTGTCCTAAAAATTGAATCCAAACGAGACACAAATCAAGATAACAGTTCAGAGTGAAACTTACAAAATCCATTCGGAATTCACTTTCCAACAACAAGAAATAGTTCCATTCATATTCAGCTTTAAATGAAAACAAGGATGAATTTATCATCCTTATCAATACTTCATTTAAATCAGGCTCATACGAATACCATAAATAGGTTAGTAAAACATCGTATTCATCATAGAACAAGCAGTATAAAGATGCATACTATGTACTTGCTGTACTAGAAGATTCCATACTTCTTTCACTGTATTTTTAACCAAATAAACAGTTATACAGCCACGTAATCACTTATTCACATGACCTTCTATATCCATGAACGCATACAGTTCATAATAACAATTTGCACCTTGTTGTTACCTACAGCAAGACCAATTCATAATGCACAGTAAAGCTCTAATGCTATTTCCAGAATTCAAACAGCAAAGAAGAGAAGAATTCATTCCTTTAACTATTTCAATAAGAAAACAACCATTTTCTTCAAACTCAACAAGAATTACTCAGGTTGATTTCATTTCTTTTTAAATGACTGTGCAAAATCAGAATCATACGAAACATTTCAATATTCCGTTTGTACAGAAAAACACAGCACTCAGGAAACCATCTAAATGCCACTGTCATCTCTATCAAGCTGAACCTATAGCGTACAATAAAATAGATTACCGTTTCTTTCAAAATTTACAACAGCAGAAAAAGGAAAAACTCGTTTCCTTCAACTTTCAGTAAAGAAACAATCATCTTCTTCCAAATGAAATAAAAACACCCAAATCGTGTTTATCTTAGCATGACAGCTCAACTCATAATGATAACAGAACAATCGTTCAACATTGAAAAGCAAACTCACATAGCCTGTACAGTTTCAATTCAATATACCATAAGCAATGAATGCCCAGTTCGAGTTCTATCTCGATCAACCATTAAATCCAAAAACAACATTCTCCTTTTTCCTAATGAGGTACAGAACTCAAAATACAATATTCATATATCAATACCTCTATCAAGGCAAACCCGCATAGGGTATTAGATACATAAGCTTGGTACAGTCAGGACAGACTCAAACAACAAACCAAATTCCCATGTTTTTCCATTTATTTGCACAGAAATCCCAAGCCAAGTCGTATTCACGAAGACAGTTTGAGTTAGAAGATCAACTCTGATCTGAAAACGTGATGTTGTAATTTTTATCACTTTATAAGTTTCCAAAGATCGTGATTTTTTTAACCAATTTTAAGTATTCTTGAATCCACAATTGATTAAATTCTGATTATTTTGCATCCATAGAAGTGCGGAAAACTTGTGTAGCAAAGAAATAATCAAAAAAACTGAAAATACTCAGATAACAAAAGAGATTGTTTACGGGGTTCGGAATTCCTACGTCCCCGGGTTCAGATTGAACCGATCCATTAATAATATTGAATTGCAAGTACAATAACCCTTACAAACAACCAATAATGAATCAAAACCTGCAAATGAGCTGATCAATGTCCCAAGAACTCTGAAAAATAGCAGAAACTGTCCCAAGAACGATCCGTGGCTCCTACAGTGTTTTCACAATGTGATCTCCCTGCAACTGTGTTAGAAAAACACCTACAAATGGAGATTTAAAAACATTCCATGAAAACAAATCATATTTCTGAGATCAGATCTGAATTCTGAACACTTTTCATGTTTACACCAAGTCACAATTCGGACTAGAAGTGCATTGAAATTCGTGTTTTCCAACTGGCTGTCTTGAAGATCCCTGTTAAAATCTGCATTCAAAGCTTCCAAAAACAGGTTAAAAATCATCAAAAAAGATCAAACCTTACATCGTTGGAATCATCTCAGAATTCTCTACATTTCATCTTTTTACTCCAAAAGCCCAATCTGAGTGTACGGCCTTCAAAAATGGCATTCTCTGCAATCTGGTCCTTTAGCTCCCCCTACACAGACTTGCCTGAGTGTTGTTTAAATAACACTGAGCATTGTCTTATCACATCCGGGCTTGTAGCCGACTTGGTTGGGCGGATGGGTCTTTGAGAGGACAGGTCGTGGGTTCAAAACCCAGCGGCCATATTTTTTGGCGGAGTTGATTTTGTAAGGGATAAAATCCCAAAGGAGCGGCATGCATGTTTTTTAAAAAGGGAATTAATCCCAAATTTGGCGCATTTGAAATATTTAATAAGGGATAAGAATCCCATGTGAAAGCGGCACGGCAGCATGTTTATTAATAGGATTAATATCCCATTAAAGGCGCATAGTATTTGGTAAGAGCTTAGGCTTTAAAGCCTTTCCATTTTGGGTTTAAAACTGCCCCCCAACACCGCTTCACCACCTTGTTCGCCACGTGGGACAGTCCACGCATGGGCTTAATGCCATTAAACAGTCGCTTCAACAACCACTTTCCACGTGGTTAAAATCATATGCATGTTTAATACTTAATACTAATGTATTTAAACATTAATATTTATATATATGTGGCATTTCGGACAATGGTCTTACCAAAATTATATAATGTGCCCCAGAAATAATCCTGTAGTCCACTTGTCGTCTCCCGATAGGCAAATCAAGTGAATTCGACGAGTGTTGGCAAGCCACGTGTCACAGTGCGATTCGGTCCAATATTGACCAGTTGACCATAGTTGACTGTCCCATTGACCGAACTTTGACCGAACATATCTAGAGCTCCCGATGTCCGTTTTTCGCGTTCTCACAGTCGTTGGAAAGCTCTCGAGATGATCTACTGCACTGAAACCATTTAGGGATGTTTAGGGAATTTTTTCAAAAATGATCCCCTGATCAACTCGCATCCATAAAACACTATAAAATCAACTTTCCATCATAGCAAGGAAAGAATATAATCATTTATAAGTTCAGAAGAAAAACAGTTAACTTCTCCTACTTTCACGAATACCCAATACGTATTCGTTCATTTCTTATACAAGAAAAAGGCACAACAATAAAAATATTACTATTACTTCCTTCAAATCGAGTTCATATGCTCAAATAAAACCCAAATGCTATTTCCCTCAAAATCCAAAACAGCAGAAGGAAAAGGATCTTATTTCCTTTTAAAAATTTCAGTATAGAAACAACGTCAAACAACTCCACATAGCCTGTAGAGATTTCATTCCATAAAATCATTTAAAAAGAATTACCCAGTTCGAATTCTTATCAACAAACATCTCAAAATTGATTTACGCACAGCTGAGTATTCATAAGCATAATTTCCTTATAATTTCAGTAAAGAACATCCTCAATACTGTCAAACAAACCAACACAGCATGACTGTATTTCCAACTCAAATATATATGCAAAGACAGTTCAAAACACAACAGCAAGAAAACGATTCTACCCAAATCATTTCCAACGTGACAGCAAAATTAACTAAACCAAAATCATCTCTGTCATGACAGCAAACAAACAAACCCAAAACTCGTTCAGATGAAGAAGAGCAGGGTTGTTTTAATGAGACGCTTAAGTAAAGCAAGTGTTTTAAAGAGAAGGGCTTAACATGCCTGGTATTCTTCCTCGAATGCTCGAAGAAAACCACGTCTACAGAAGGTATTTCCTTCCACGGCGACAACAACAAGCTTCCAAACAATCCCTTCCTCTACAGGCTCAGAAAACAGCCTTCAATTTCCAAAGAAACAGTGATAGAAACCAAACACAACTGGTTCGACTGAACCAAGCAAAAACCAAATGCAGAGCAACTTCCCAAAAATCCGAACAACACAATAAACAATCAAAATTCCTCCATACTCTTTCCAAGGCGAGCTGGTCGCGAAGACCGAGAAATTAAATGCATTAAAGGCTCTGCCTTTTCCCTATTTTCTCACGCCACCGCCGACTTGGGTTGGCGAGTTGCCAATTTCAAATTTTGCATGCAAACACAATTTAGTCCCATAACTAACTAGATACCTCCACCTTTTTCCTGTTCCCGCCAAACTTGGCGCTGTCCACGCAAGGACTCACATTAATTGCCATTAAATTTCCTTCCATCCTTATCCTTTCCCATGGGTCTGTGCGTCCCCTTCTAGGTTAGGATTAGTTTAGGATTAGCAATAGTGTTCATACCTAGGTCATCGCCTAGTTCTTAGGTTAATAGAACTTAGGTCTATTTTCACCATTATACAATTTAAAAATCCACTTAGGATAGTAGTTTAGGATGTAAGGTAGAACTTAGGATTAGATTAGGATCTAATTTCCCTTAACACCTAACACTAATTAATCAACTTCCAGTCAAGTCTTCCCGACTGACATCCATTTCAATGCTGTGCAGGACGTTTCGTCCTTCGTTAACATACCTGAGCCACCCGTATCCAGGCATTTCCCGCCTTACGAGGTCTCACGTTACGACAGTGCATGGTTCGAGAATCGAACCTTTGTCGTTGGCATCTACGTGCCAGCTGTTCATACCTGAAATCAGGTGCTGCACATTTATATCAACCTTCAATCCGGTTTAAGAGTAAATCGACAAAGTGATTACAAGAAGGCCACATCATACTTTGGATTAATGGAATTGATTCAAGGTGTGCTGTCAATCAGCGATTAGAGTTCAGCAATCATACGACAAATTGTCGTCACATCAGCAAACATACAAGCAAAAATAACTGTTGTCCCATGTAAGCAAATTATAGTATGCAAGAATCCAGATTAGCAACACATTCCCTTAAGATCAAAATATATATCTTAACATGTTTGCCTTCATTTCAGCAGTTACAACATTAAGAAAGTAATCACCATGATAACTTACAAAAATCAAGGCGTTACACATGCTAACTTAATTCCTTGGCCCCTCTTCATGATCGGACCCCCATTGTGAATTTTCAAGCTGATTGTTTCCTCTTGGATTGAAATAGTAGAAAAAGTGGCATGGGAGACAAGAAATTCCATTCCCCATTCTTCCATCCAACTCCCGTGATGTGAAAAACCACTTTTTAGCCTCTCGGAAGCCATTTTCATTGTTACATCTCATTCACACTAAACCACAACACTTATTCATTTTCAAACATTCAAAGTGATCTGATTTTCCCTCCAATCCTCAATTTTCATCAATTATGTTGTTGAATTACTTCCATACATCCATACTCCCAAAGCTAAAAACTTCTTACAACTCACAAACCGTGGACCCAATTTCCATCAAAGTTTACCGGTTTAATCCTCCTAAAAACGCCTTTAGTTTGATTATAAGAGTATTTTCATTGATTTTATGTGTAATTTTAAGCATCCAATTTAATTTTTATCCTTAGGAGTTACCTTTCGGATCTACGGAGTTACGGAAAATAAAAATTCTCGAAAGATGAAGCAAAGATCCCGAAAAAACCTAACCTTTTGAAATGGATTTTGTTTCAATATGACACTCATAAGACCTCCATCTAAAAATAGTGATTCATGTGTTCAAATATAGTCGAGTTTCCCAAAACAAGAAACTCTTAGCATTTGTGTTACTCATTGCAAGTGAAAATCATCAAAAAGTGAAAATTGTGAAAACTTACTAAAAATGGCCATCCTACCTATCACTTCTTGAAGTATCCATACCTTGGAGTCCTTATATCATTATTTGCAAGATAAAATTCATCAATTGTAATATTTCTCTTCCTTTTCTTCTCCATCTCTTGATTCTTTGCTTCTTCTTCTTCATAGTCCTCTTACACCCGAGGTTTATTTCTATCTACTTCCTTCTAATTTTGCCTCACCTAAGTTTTCTCTCTTTGATGGCCATGAAGATCCCCAAGAGCACCTTCACTCATTTCATGTTGCATGCTTATATTATGCTTGTGATGACACGTTATTGACCAAGTTATTTCCTAGGAGCTTATAAGACTATGCCTTACGATGGTTTTATGATTTTCCTTTGCACTCTATTTGATCTTTTACTCCTTTAGAAAATATGTTTCTAGCTCACTTTTCTATGAATATTGGAACAAAGATATCATATGCACAAATGGCCAAAATGAAGCAAGGAACTAATGAACATCTTAGTGACTATGTTGTGTTATAAGACTAATCTTTCTAAAATGAACAATGTCTTGGCTAAATCTGAATTGCAAGATATTTTTATCTAAATCCTATTACCTCCTTTGCAAGAATGTGTGCTCTTTGAATCTTTTCACTCTTTTGATCATCTATGTCATATTATAAAAATTGTGAAATTAAGTTACTTTCTCTGTAGAATAGTTAAATATGGTGCTAATATTTTTGATCAATCTACTAACAAGTTCCCAAGAAAATATGCCTTTAAGGGAAAGCCTAATGAGTCTAATCTTACTATCAATGTTATATCACAGCCTATAAATCTCCAAATCCAACCTACATGCCACACCTTTAATAAATTTCCATACCCACCAAATATGTTGTTACCTCGACTCATAGAAAGCAATCTAATTTCTCTTTCGACTCCTCTGAAGCTAGATTCTAATAGTCCTCATGGCAAGAACTTTGATGAAAATGCACACTATGCTTACTATAGATGCAATGGCCATTCTATTAACAAGTGTTTCAAGATTAGACATTTAATCCAATATCTAATTGACAATCATGGCATTGAGTTTCCTGAATCTACTATTTCTATTCCTAAATCTACTAATGACAATGAAAAACTTAAAATATTCAATTATCCACTACCTAAGCATGAAAAATAAACTCTTGAATCCTCTTCGAATCATGCTTATCATGTTGTTCCTCCTCCTTTATCTTCATATCATCCTCTTGGATTTCTTGTTGGTACTACTAATCTTCCTCCAATCATTTATTTTACTGATGCTAATTTTCATGCATCTTTTTCATCACATATATTACACATTGATGCTTCTATTAGTCCTCATGCTATTAACAATATTATGGTGCATCCTTATTATAAGAGAAATACATGTTCAATATATTTCTTCCAAGATATCAATTTTCCATTAACTCAGATGACTTGTAGATCACCCACTTCTCATGAGCATGTCATTCTTTATATCATTGTCGGGCCCCTCACTATCTATCGCTATGCATTTCACTAGTGGATATTCACTTACACATTGTGACACAGTCTTAGGACTCCCTTGGCTTAGGGATACCAAATCCATGCCATCCATAGTTCATTTATGCCTTAATTTTATACATGAGCATTGTAGACACAAAATATATGAACTTAGGTACATTTCTAGGTCCTAAAGCATGCTAATGTGTACATGATTCCTAAGCAATAAAACTAATGGTTGACAATTCCTTTTGCCCTTTTTGCTTTAACTCTTGCATTCTTACTAGTCTTACACATCTTATAGCCTCGTCGGTACTTGATTGATTTATGTTTTATGGTCTCGGACACTAGCTCCTAGTTAGAACATAGCGCCCAATGCTTCTTCCCCTTATGGGATCTCTTAACCCTCTCTATCCTTTTCTTATCCTTTGGGTCTCTTTTAATTTTGGGCACATTTTAATACTTTGGGTTATCCTTTCAGTTGTCAATTATGAAATTCAAACAAGGGATTGATATATATATTTAGTTATTTCTCTCAAATAAGGGGCCAAACACTATAATCACTATCTATCATCACCTAAGCTTGCATCAAGGCACAAGAGCATTTTAAAGGCATACATCTAGCACATCCATACAAGGGATAAGGCTGCATCACTCTGCATACACAACATAGGAGGGTAAGTTCATTTTATTCCATCTCACACATTTGCATACTTGGAGCAATCTAGATCTAGCCCGTTATCATAGTGTAACTTGCACAAGGAAAACTTAGGGCATCATTACACACACAAAACTACATGGAGTTTGAGATGTAGTGCAACACTCGGTCGTAAGATCACTCTTTGGGTGGTATTAGGGATATACCGATTCCCCATTCTACATATTATTTATTAGGTTTGATGTGGTTTGTGGGCATGTGCGCAATGGCTATCTATTTTACGGTTACATGTATGACCGGTGATATTGGAGCAAAACCGAGCAATAAAGAGGATCAACAATGAAGCTATTCCAACCCAAAAAGGCAAGACACGAGTATACGAGTGAACACTAGTGCCTAGGTGCTCCTTTTGCCCTCATGTGGGTGCTTACATCTTGTGTATTTCGAGTTCCATAACCCTCGGTGAGCCTTAACAACACTCTTTCCAATTTTTTCCAGGGAGTTTCTCAATCCGGATCACTCATAAATAAACTAAGTCACCTTCTCCCTCTCTACTTCTTAGGGTTTCGTATCATTGCATGTTTATTTCTTGTGTCTTATTATATTTTATCACTTCTATATCATTAGTTATAGTAGTTACTCTGAAATTAAGGTTTAATTATATTTAAATTAAAACATTTGATGAACCTAACCAATCTAGCCCTACCTTCTCTACTTTATGCTCTCAATATTCATTCACCAACATATAGTGTGGTAAAATGTATAGACAAAATCATGCACTTACTACTTACATCATGCCTTTAAGTATGTCATTATATACATGATTCCTAAGTAAGAAAACTAAACATTAACAACACTTGTTTTACTTTTACATTATTTTATCCTTTTGATACTCTTATCATTTACTTTTCTTAAATGAATACTTTACTTTTGGACATTGGAAAACATGTGACCCAGCTTTGTATTTATCATTATTTCCTCTAAGCATCCTAGCTAGTACCGCCCATGAGGGATATGAGTGTATAGGTAATACTATCCCCTTTGGGTGCTTCTGTCCTTTTCCCTCCTTTTCTCAAATTTGACATGCCATATCATCTCTTATCTTTTCTTAAACCTTTTCATATCACTTTGGTTCGGCCTTTTTAGTTGTTAATGATGAAAATAAAACAAGGGAATCATACACACACACATGACTTACTACTACTAGGGGCTAGGAAACTTGGGTTATTACTTATTATCTACTACTTGGGCAAAGAGCAACATTCAAGGACTGCATTTGGGCTGCATTATTCACTGCATAGGAGGGGATATTTTTGAATTCCATCTCACACATTCATCTTGGGGAAAAGTATTTATATCTCACTATCTTGATACAAATAACACAAGGGAAACCTAGATTCAAGAGACATAATTCAATTACACTCACACTATAACTATATAGAGTCTGAAATATACTGCAACACTCAGTGACACTCACATTGGGGTGAGCGCCGAGGTCAATCCGACTCAAGAATATATATTATTTGTTTCATATAATGTTTTCTTGAACCTTGTGTAGGTAGCTAAGGTTTATTTTGGAGGTTCAGGTGCAACAGTGAAACCATATAGTAGATCAAAAGTGACAAATAGTTAAAAGAAGAATACCTTGTCGGACCATGAAAAGATCATAAGTATAACACTTTCTAGGACACTATCACCCAACTCAGACACTAGTTCCTGGGCGGTCTTGTCCTTATCTCGGGTGTTCCTATCTCGAGGGAGTTTCATATTCTAGTTTCCTAGATGAAGCTTACTCGGTATACATCTAACATGTTCCACTTAGTTTCCGACCCGATTTAGATCTTCAAATACAAGCTAAGTCACTCCTATTTCACTATTGCTTATACTTACTTGTTTCTTGCATGATAGATCTTTCTTATCACTTCTAGATTTATTTGATCGCAATCCTCTGATTAAGATTTAATTTTTATCAAATCTGTTTATTTTAGTATTACCCTCAAAATATAAATTTTTTATTTTCATAACGTCAGTTCAATTAGTAATGCATACATACTTTTATAAAATCCAATTAAAGATTGGATTTACTCAATTCAATGATAAATGACCTTATAGAATTTTAATAATAACACACTATTGACTCTTATAAGACAAGTGACCTATAATATTGCCTTTTTATAAATACTATTTACAATGACTCAAAATTTTGACCTCCTCAACTAATTTATATGAAGACATAAATAAACCACTTGAGACAAAATCAACAATCATGTAGGAAGTAATATTTCTAGACACAACAAAGCATATGAATAATAAAGTAAACAAATTATAACTATCCTAAAACTTATAGAAGAAATATACGAATGTTTACATATTGAGTAAACTAAACTCTTTGCTCTATAAAAACTTTACTAAACTAATACCATGACACCACAAAGCGTGTAATAAAGGCACACATAGACAAAAGTATGTGTTGTCCTCATTATCCGCTTAAGTGCATCAAAAAACTTAAGAAACCAACGTTTATATTTTCTACTTGGCAATAAAATTCCTTCCACACCATTTAAGAAGTTGACTTGTTGCAAATATTGGAGATTAAAAGTAGTCGGAAGAAAATATATTATTTGGTCTTCCATTCATGCATCGATTACATGAATTCATTGACCCACAAAAATGAGCACCTTTAAAAGAAATTTCATGTAAAGGAATGAAATGATATTATGAAATGAGTGGTGGTGTTTTTTTGATAACTTGAGAACCAGAGATTTGATTTACAAAATGTTAATTGTATCAAAAATATTGTCTTGAGAGATTCACAATAGTACCAAAATTAGGATATTTCATTAAAAGTTCTAAAAAATAATGATTGAGTTATGATGTGTTTGTGCCCAAGGATGGGAATAAGTGCCACACTTTTGTACCTTCCACGTTACAAAGAACTACTTTTCCTTGTCTGTAATTTCAATTAAACTCACTTTTTTATACTATCTTATTGAGTGCACAAAATAATTAATAGAGCCAACCACAAGCAAGTTTAATGATGGTATCCCACTCAAACTAATACCAAAAACTATGTCTAAAGAAACTATCTACAAGAAATTATTACATAACATTTTTCTTATCACTTTGGGAAAGAATATAATCATAGCATTGCCCCTTTTTACTCTTAGAAATTCGTTAGGCTCAAGAAATAATTTCTCTAAGACCAAATGAAAATAATAGACCGAGTTTATAACACAAAAAACATTTTCCATTATTACATTTGGGACCTATATATACAATAGTTCTCTCTCTAGAAAATACGAGAGCTTAACAATCTCCTACAACCACTCAAAATATTATGAGTGATTTGTTTTAACAAACTAAATTTCTCTTTCACACAATTATACTCACGTATTCATGCTCACAATATTATATTCTAAATATAATATTTCACGCACTTATCTAATGCCACCTTATTAACATCACAATAATATTAATAACTCACCATGGAGTACTAATTCCTAACATTTCACATGATTTTGATTCAATTTAGCTTGGATGTTTATGAACTGGAGTGCCTAATGTTCCTTGTACATAAAAATCCATGAAAATTAAATAATGTCTCCATTTTTAATAGCTTGTACAATTGCATTGAAATCTTGATCATAATCGAATATTTCCTCTTGACATGATTCATTTTTCACTAAAATATGTACCCCACTTATCCTCTTGAGCCTCAAAATAACTTATATCATTGTCTCACGAGCATCATAACCCACTTGGATTAGTTTATTGAAATCTAGTAATAGAAACACAAGTTTTTAGGTGACCTTTTCCAATAACTCAAAACTATTCTTAATTGCAATTGTTCATTCGAATTATATTATATCATATATCATTTGGTGATGGGTGTACATATTATGTTGAATTTTCTAACAGCATTCCACTAAAATATAGTTAATCGATGAAAAATCATAGCTTCCAATGTACTTTTTGGTGTTGGACACTCAAAAATAGCTCTTATCTTTACCATATATATCCTCGATCCATCATTTGAGACCAAACTAAATAAGTAAATCAACCCAAGATTCAAAAACTACACCTTTTCAAGTTTGTTAGCAACATATCTTCTCTAAACCTTTGGAATACTTACCTCAATGTTTTGTCTATTGTATTACTAAATATTAATACATCATCTAAATAAACAATGAAAACCTTACCAAGGCATGGCTTTAAAATTGCATACATGAGTGTTATGAATGTATTGATGCATTTTAAAATAAAATGGCATAATCTACCACTCGAGATGAACCTTTATTTGTGTTGTTGTGTTCTTCCATTCATTATCTTCCCAAATCCTAATTTGGTGATGCTTACTCTTCAAATAAACCTTCATGAAGTATTTTTCTCCACTCAAACAATCCATCAAGTCATCCATTTGAGGCTTGATGAAAACATGTAGTTGTTTGTTATGTTTTGATATCTTTATAATCCATGAACATATATCAATATCCACCTTTATTTAGTGGTAATACCATTGGAATTGCACATGGTGATCTACACCAGGATCCCAAAACCATGTACAAGGGACAACCCCAGATTATATATAGTCACAAAGGTTATAAAATATTCATGCATGTTAACATACAATAGTAAACCGAATATACAATGGATAATTAGAAGTTTATTTTCATGAAGTGTAAATTTTATTCATTAATCAAGAATACGAGAAAAATTACAATGGTGTATAATGTTACAATAAGGCTAGGAGAGTAGGCTCCTTTGATCAAAAGGGGAAACACTTCCTTTAATTTTTGATACTAAATGTGCATATAAATATGTGTATGTGAAATATTGGATATGTAGGGCATGCCAATTATCAATACTATATGTTTTATCTTTAAGGATGTTGGACCTTATTTAGTTTAGTATGTTGCATAATTATACTATAAGTCTACAAATATAAGAAGGAAGTTACAAATGAAAATGTTTACAAAGAGAAATAATTACAATTTGTTTCATCTTCCAACTATTTGATTGTTGGACTTCTTCCATGTTGGTGGAGGTTGGTCTCACCATTTGGATGGTTACCCTAAGAGATTATTTGACTTTCCATAGGATTTTAAAGTGCAACTTGGTGAGCTAAACATAAGTAAAGAGTCATGACATGGATGTTATGTGAAGCCACTTGTGAACAATGTGAGTCATGCATAGTAGTTTTTCACAAAGGTGACACACAAATATGAAGTGAGATAACGTCTATGTAGAGCACAATATGCCATAGAGGTTTTGTTAGTATCTAAAGGATCTTTACAAAATTCAAGTGATGCAAAATACTACAAAAAATATAAGGAGGATAGAAGAATTTTATGTGAGGACACACTATGAGATGCATGGTGTAAGAAGAGAACTGTAAAGTGAGAATTGTGCGGGCTACACATGAGGATTAAGGAGAAGAGTAAGTGAACATACACAACCACTTCTCCCTTTTTTGGATAGTAGTGGTCCTCATCACTAACCAATGTAGCCATAAAAAATACACTTGAAGCTGCTTTGAAGGTTATACAATTATGATTAATAATCATATTTCATTGCCTTGAACTCTTTGAAAAGTTTATGTACACCTTGGTGGGTGTATATGTATGTCACTACAATGATCTTATTATTATCTATATGACGCAATTATTTGGGGTCTAGATCAAGAGGATGTTGTGTCATTGTTATCTCAAGAAGTGGGTGGTAATTCTTAAGGGGCTTCACATTAAATATTGGTTGTATGCCCAAAAATGGAAGGAGATTAAAAAAAAGACATTATCAATATAGATGTGAAGATAATGGTGTAAGGAATATAACATAAAAGGCTTGAAATTTTTGTGGGGGACATTTAAACATTACTTTTAAAGATATAACTAGATTATAATACCAACTTGGAATCATGAGGTGTGTAATGTATGTCATGTTGCTCCTTGTAGTTCTATTGTGAGCATGAGCTAATTCATTAAACCTACTAATGAACTAATTGTATGTGTGTCGAAACTTCTAGAATTTTTTCACTTCATTTCCTTATGTGTGAACTTCATGGAAAATATCTAGAGGCATCACTGGTTGGAACCCAAAACATGTCTAGAATGGACTATACAATGTATAAATGTGAACAACTATTATAGGCATGTCGGATGTAAAAAAGCTGTCATATCGATTAGAGGTGTACATATAATGGTACATATGTAGAATATGAGAAACGTTTATTTCTCTATCTATTTGTGGATGAAATTTTTCAACCAATAAAATTACATACCCATCAATTCCAACAATAATTTCCAAAAATGACCAATAAAATAAGAATCTTGGTTGGATGTGATAGATGCTGGGAGTCAAAAGTGAGCCCAAAGATGGTTGAATAATGAGCACTACAAACTATATCGATTCCTTTCTCCCAAGAAACAATTATAGCTATATTTGAAAATCATTCCACTACAAAAATACCACATTATTTTTTCATTTTTTCATAGGCATCCCAATCATATAGTCCATCATAATGGATTCCCATGGCTAGGATGGAATTGGTAAAGGTTTTTAAATTCCCAACTTTAACATCATAGGCATTATGATATAATGAGGAATGAAATAATTTATGTGGATTTCCATATTTGTGTACATTTGTAGTCAATAGAAATATGACGACATTATGCCCAGAATCTTTGTAATGCTAAAGTATCCCGATGCCTTGGCGTAGTGCATAGATGGACAAGCTTGTATAGAAGCTTGCCACCTAGGTAAAAATCCAAAACCATTCAAATTATGAAAGGATGGTATATGCATATGTGAATTCCTTATCGAGTTAAGTAGAAAGATACCCAATCTAAAAAGTTTTGGTCACATGTGTTTGACATTGTGATGCATGCATGAACCAATGATTAGAGAAAGAATTTTTTTCCTTGTTATCCCTTACCTTCTTTTTCTTTATCCCAATATGGAAATTTTATAGATAAGCCATCCACTTCATGCAACGTTTATTCTCCAACTTGTTTTCTTTTTGCCAAAAAATAAGTGACTTATAATTAGAGTGAAAAATTGTCTCATAACCAAACATAGTGTTGTAATTTCTTAATTGATTTCACAATAGTGTATACATATATATATTTTTAGTTTAAGTACCTTTAAGTAGTGTCATTAAACCTATTTGATTCATATAAGGCCATATGTCCATATTTTATAAGTACTTCACTTTAGTACATAGTCATATACATGACCGTGAATTTAAAATGAGTGTGCAATGTCAAACATTGTGAGAACAAGCATTATGTAAACATGTTTTTGTAAGCGATTTAAATAAAACTTGGATTTGGTGTATTTTATATGGTTAAGGGCCATGATATGTGTGAATATCCATGGAACAACCCACAATATAATTTTTTGAGTACAAGGAATCTCCTCAATTTTGTGAAATTTCATGAATTTGAACAATTTTTAATCACTTTGATATTATGTGGATCTATACGAATCCTCGTGTGGTCAATAATGTATCCCAATTACTAGATTTGCACAAGACCAAGTGTACACTTTTGGCTTGTAACTTGTGTTTGTCAATGTGTATATAAGAAATGTGATATGTGCTCCACATGCTCCTCCTAAGCCTCATTGAAGATAAGGATTTAATCCAGTAGATGATGAAAACCTAGTTTAGGAAGGTCCTTCATGGATTCTATCAAGAACATGGAATTTTTTGGTGCATTGGTCAAGCCAAAAGGAATAACCAACAATTTGTATGATTCCTCATGTGTCTTGAAAATTTCTTTATTTATATCTTTAGGATGGAATACAACTTGATGATAACTTAAATTCATGTTGATCATGGTAAAGTATTTTATTGAGTGTATGATAGTCTATATGGAGACAACTTGTCCCATATTTCTTTGACACAAGGACTATAAGAATATTGCAATGAGAAAAACCAAGCCTAATATTTTTTGATCAAGAAGATCTTCTATTTGGTGTTGAAATTCATCATTCTTCTAAATTGATTTGTAATAAAGGGTTGTTTGGAAGAGGGAATCCATGGAAAAATTATATGAAATCCTTTAATACAAAGTGTGTTGGAAGGCCTTTGGGATCTATGAGGAATTAACTTTGATGATTTAGTAACTTTTCAAGTTGTTGTTAGTGGGACAATGTTTATGTGCACTATCAATGCTTGTTTTCTCTCTTGTGCAAGTATATTTGGGAAGACCACAAGAAACACAAACTTGTGTGTGCGGGATAAGTTTATGGAATTTTTGCTAGATACCAAAGTGATTTGGGTCGATGTAGCTAACTCTATGAGATTCTAAAAGCATTTTTTTGCATGAATCATCAAATGTTGTGGTTTGTTTACATATGTAGCATCTTGGTGATACAAATATGATCACAATAATAATATGTTATAGAATTCCAGGAGGTATAATGTCAAAAGTGATTGAGTCCTCTATAGGCTTGAGTTTGTACTAGAAAGTCAATTTTCATCAAACTTGTATATCATTCCCCATTGAAGCCACCCCAAAGTGTATGGTATGGGATGTGTGATAATGGAAAAACCAATAGTTTGGTTTTTATGATGGCATGATGATGTTCATATGGATTTTAATATCAATAATAACACGAAGAGGTTGAAAATTTACCCAAAATTGTGTGGAAGAGTGTTCACTCTCCTCAAAGTTGTCTACGGTAGTGGCATTGGCTCTTAAACAAGAAACATATAGATCAATGTCATATGTTTTCACAAGACATGTTATAGTCTTAGTGGCACCACACATCACCTAATTTCTTATTGAATTTATCAAAGGTAGAAGGTGCGTGAAATTTATGGTGTTACACAAATTTTAAGTTAATTACCTCTACATTGCATGTTTTTCTTATTTTGCACAAGAGGATGGGATGGTGTGTTGTGCACACCCCTAGATGAAGATCTGAAAAACTACTTCATCTTTACCTTATTTAGTTATATGAATTAATGCTTTAGTTAGTGATGAAGATCTGAAAAACATAGTGATGAAATGTACATATTCAAATTTTTGAATGTGAGATTCTCAATTTTAGTGAAGTTTTTAAAAGTGAAATAAGCCTTAAGTTGGAGAATCCACTTATTTAGTGTTATAACATCATTCTTACCTTCAAAAATAGAATGTCAAGGTTTGATTGGACTTTGAAAGGGGTTTGATGTTGAAACCTCATATGAGACAAGTGTGAAAAAGAGGACATGTTTTTCATGTTAATTTCATGCATTAATTAATATAACTAACTAAAGCATCTAGCGAATTTTTGCTTCTAGAGATTCCTTAATGATATTTTGGACATTTAGGTTACTTCTCAACGTTATCCTTTTGGCTTTTATTACAATTTCTTCCAAGTGGGTGGAAACATAATTGAATTCTTTTCCTTATTTCTCACATTATGCTTACATATTTACATGTATATAAAGGTAGAGAGAATATTTGATACCAATGATATGCACCATAAAAGATAGAATCGTATGTGAGGTGTAACCTATGCATAGGTATAGTTGCAAAGGTTATATAGAAAGCACCTAGTTAGACATACAACAAGAAACTAAACACATAATAGTTAAGTGGAAGTTCATTTTTAGTAAATAAAACTTCTATTAATTAATGGAGAACAAGAATTACATACAAATGTGTATCATATTATAGAAAGGTTAGGAGAGCAGGTTCGTGTGACTACAAGTGTAAACACTTCCTCTAATTTGCCTTAAAATAAATGTGCACATATAAATGTGTATAAGAAATATATGGGATGGAAAATCACCCCTGGTGAATAAATGTAGAGAAGTAGTGGATGGTTCTACCTAATAGAGAAAGAGACATGGGTCCCCCTTGTTTTATTCACAACTGGATACTTAAAGCATGCCAATAATTACTACTATTTGGTTAGGATCTCAAGTATGTTGAACCTTGCATATTTGAGTATGTTACATATATGCATTAGAAATACAAGGAGGTAGTTACAACCAAATATAGTTATAAAGAGAAATAATAATAAGTCATTTCATATTCTAATTGTTTGAATGCTGAAATTATTCTAGGTACATGATGGTTGATCGTCTCGTTTGAATGGTTACTTTGAGGGATTCCTTGACAAGATGTAGAGCGAGAAAGTGACACTTAGAAAGTCCCATAGAAATAAATATTTTCCAAGTGGATGTTTTGTGAAGTGCTACAAATAATGTAAGTCTTACATAAGAGTTTGCATCAAAAGTGACATACATGTATAAAGTGAGGCAAGCTCTCGATGAGGTGTAAGACATTGAAGATGTTTTGTTATGATCTAAAGGATTTATGTATAAGGAAATTATTGTGCATTATTACTACCACATGTAAAATTACCATAAAACTTGTGTATGCATCTCTGTTGTAAGGTACATGGTATAAGAATAAAAATCCAAAGTGATATATACATAGGTTGCACAGCGCACATGAAAGGGAAGTGTACATAGTCGTGCGAGGATCACATGGGATTAGCATTTCCCTTATCAAACCTTTTTCTAACAATTGTTTCACTTTCTCAATCACACCCTATTCTCATCTTCATGCTTAATGGGTATTACTATATGAGTGTAGTACCCTCTTTTTGAGACAACGATTGTGATAACATGTTTTACACCCTTTTAGATAAGTGTTCCACTAATGCATATTTATCCTTATTCATGCATATTTTCCCATTTTGATCACCCACTAATCTACTAAGTTTGATGTCATTATCTAGTTAGCACTATCATAACCACTCACAATATGTAGAATAAATATCTAAACATCCTAATAGACATCTTCAAATCATTAGTTCCAGTTTATTGACCTTTGGTCGAGTTCATAACTCCCATACACATTTGAACACAAAATTGTCTAGCATTTCCAAACCCATCTTCTACTTTCCTAAATATCATAATTTCAAATGGTTGTTTTAGTTGGCCTTAACAAGTTTTTATGGTTAATTGAACAAGAAAACTAATGAAATGTCTACTGTTTAAAAAAACACCCTAATCGATTCAAATTCAACTAGACATCACTTCATACCTTGGAGTAATTACACAAAAAGATCCAAATTTTACAAGAGATGTCCTAGATCAACCAAGAGCATAATTTTGAAGCATATGAAGGTAAAAATTCATGTTGTCAAGTGCCAAATTCAAATCGATGGTTTCATTCTAAGTGCATTTATTCTATATTGCTAATTGCATCTCAACATAAGATTGTGGGAGAACTACATGTGGCTTGACCCCTCTTCAAAGTTTGGTCATATAGGCAATGCTCATCACATCATTAGGAATGGGGTGATGCTATTGAGAAAAAAATGCTAACCTTTTTTTAAAGATTTCCCAACTTTCAAATAAGAAACGTTAGGGTTGGGAAAAGGAGAAGACATTTCAAATATGTCATAGGATCACCACAACATTATAGTAATTTAGAACAAAAGTAATTATCCAAATGAAGCTACATACAAATATTGGGATTACATAAACCTTCCTAGGTCATATTTATTACACTCGATTAGGTTTAGTCGTGATATTATCCTACAAAACACATTAAAAACCATACACTCTACACATTTTAAACCCATCTAGATTATATTTTCAACCCCTAAATTTACTTGAGTTCTTTAATGAATGTCTTTCCAGCTTCTATCCAACATTAGATTGTTTTATTTTATCTTATGCAAATTCATATTGGTGAGTTCATTCCTACCACCCTAGTAAGTGTTTATCGCTTATTTAAGGATCATAACTATTCAAATGATCAAATTTTACATAAATCAAGTTATTTAGGGATTACATTTATTAGAATTTGATTTATATTCTTATTTTTAATATTATTATGCTTATGGTGTAATTTATTAAAACTATAGACTACCTTGTTTGGAAAACTAGCACGAGAATTGAATCCATGTGATGGCTAATGCTTCTCATCAATGGTAGACCATCTAATATCTCATTAGAAAAAATGTACACATATTCATCCAACTAATCATTCACTTCTCTAAGCATTTCAATTACCTTATTTTTGTCCCAACTTGCTTTGGGTTTGAAAATCAATGCAAAATATGGTTTATCTTTCTTTAAATTTTTTCAAGAATTGTTTTCCAAAAATAATCAGCACTTTAGGAATGATTTTCACTTTGCCTTCTTTTTCCTTTGATGGTTCAATGTATGATTTTTTCCATTCTTCTCAAGGGTATACATATTCACGCTTCCATCATGTATGACCTTCTTCTCGAGGGTATAGGTATTCATGCTTCCATCTTCGGATCCTCTGTATAGCTCAAGCTATACAAATTCTTAAACATACTTTTATGATGATCAAAAGTCACAACCTTACAATTCAAATTTGTAGCAATTATGTCCCAAGTTAAAATTTTATATTTACCTCTATTGACCCTTTCTAATTGGACATGATCCCACCATAAGGATGCATATCCCTTCAATTTTTTGAAAGAAAACTTAACTCTCTTTGGGTCCTTTATTTTCTCATTATCAAATTATTTATCTAATTCTATAATCCAATAGCAATGAGATCTTCCACGCACAAACTACATGAGTAGCCGGGGTGTCCATAATTGGATTGTTTTACATTTTGGAAATAACTCTATTAAATATATCCTGCGATTCTTCATTCAAATCTTCTATATGTACTTCTAGGGATTATTATTCATTTTCACTTACTTGAACTACTCTAATATGATGTTAAAATTTCATAGCATCTACTTTGGCTTATATTCTTCTCAAGATATCTTCTAGATTTGCAACTTGCTACATTTGTCCTCTTCTTCAAAGAGGTGCATTTTCCATGCATGTCATTTCATTCTCTCAACCGTTCTCAACTCAAAAAAGATATAATTCTTCTTAACTTGTAACACTTTAACTTGATGCTCACACATTGTACCATGAAAGACACAACTTAAGTTGTCAATTCTCACTAGGTTGGGTACTACTTGCTTTAATACCAAATGATGTAGTCATGGATATGGAGTCAAATGAACAAAAACCTTTATTTGTAGCTCAATCTTGAATTCTAAACACTCAATAATGGACACTTATAAGGATATTATAAGGATAAAATCTAGATCAAACACCAACACACAACTCTATTCAGTTCTTGATGAAGGAGTTATGGAAGAGAACATAACACAACCCTCACTCTTCTTAATATGTACTAAAAACATGAAGAAGAACATTATAATGGAAGTCGCTCATGGACTTAAAGCACTTAACAAACACCCCCTTTCTTTCTTTAACAAGCATCAATCCCATAATGTGGAATATTTCCACTATGTTATTTGACCTTTAAGAGCCTTTTCAAACTCCCCAAGTTCTTGAAAATGCACAAATATGAAAACCTATGGTTTGGTCTATTTTTATTCTTTGTAACTATTGCAGAAAGCCACCTCTTAAGGTAGATTGATGGTTGTAAATTCAACTAGGTGGTTTTGCAATTCTTATTTAAGGCGAATCAATATTTTTGTAGCTACTAGTTAATGTAGAAAGATGGTTTCATAAATGCCCTTTATTAACCAACTATTTTACCATATGTTAGGAAATAATGAATTTGATAATCGAAACCGCTTCTACTTGCTCCATGATGTTGTTGAAGCTTGATGTTCTCATAGATACTTTTTGATCAAATTCACATTGCAATTAAAAGACCCATTGACTAATTGTGAGACACATTGCTATATTGTTTTGGTTGATGAAATATTCCTAACCACCCCATATGCTCTTGCATCGGTGTATCCCAATGTTGAGCCACCTCACTTTAAACCAAGAAATAATTTATATGATGTTTTTGATTTGTGTCTAATAAGGATAAAGCTCTACCATATCTTTCGGCTTCAACACATCTTTAATATCGCTAATATATCGATGATAACCATGTCCTCACCATTAAGATGTGAGATATAACCACAACCCACACCCTATAATAAAGGTGTACACCCATCTTCACCATTTGTGTATCCATAAAGTAGCCATATATTTTATTAATATTTTATGTATTGTGTGACTAGTTGACCCCTCCATCAAAAACCAACAACAGATGGTACAAATCCTAGTGTTTATAGTTTCATTGTACCTCTCCTTTGAAAGTGAAAGAAATGAATAATTAGGTCGGATGCACTTAGTCCCCACCATATGAAAACCATTATTTCCTTCTCACATCATGTGCACCAACGAAGAGTTTTCTTGTCAACTTCATGAGGATTGAGCTCTCCACATCCACACAAGTGATATGACATAAAACAAAACGAATCATACACATGGCACATGAAATTAATGAGCTCTAAATTCTCTCAAGACTATCACAATATACTTGATGCTTTGTCTCCTCCAAAATATGGAGATGGAAAAAGAACAAATTAGTAAGTTTACTACGTCCGAGGAGGGAGCCTGTAAAAAATGTTCATGAAATGATTGCTTGCCCTATGAGGAGAGGTTCATGTCATAGAATATGATTCTAAAGATTACAAATGGCCTATTCTTAACTGTGGAAAATTATTCACTAAAATGGCAATAAAGCTCTACTTTTATCACTCTCAAGCTTTACAATCACTAAAAATGGGGGAATAATGTGTAAAGTGGGAATTTGAGGTGCATATTTCAAGATATTTCTACATCCACAAGAGACAAGACAAGACAAAACAAACTTATCTTACTTTGAATTATATAGATTTGGAGGATATTTGAATTATTTTCAGTTTCAAAGAATAATAGTAAGAGGGTGGCCGTGTTCTAGAGAGGGCTTTCTTAGTGTTTAAGGATTCAATAAGAAAAATGTTGCTTTGACACGTGTGTGGCAAAAGTAACCGCCACGTGTCTTGCAGATAAGTCAAGTACGGACGGTTATGGGATAAACATTAGGTAGACTAGGGAAGGAGAACAACTCTGCTTCTACACTTTTTCCATAGGAAAAAAAAAGGAAAGAATGATATTCCCCGTCCACTTAAAAAAGCAAAAGTTAAAGAAGGGGTTTTCCTTGGTAAAGATTCCATTTTAGCGCCTCAAGATAACCTCGGGCAATGGATACTCTTAATTCTTATTATTACTTTTATCTCATTAGATGGTACAGAGAATAATCTAGTTGTAGACACATGTGAGTATATACGTATTTAAATTTATGTGATTAAAAAAATAGATGTATTAATTTTGAGTAATTCATTTTGGATTTGGTATTATTGAAAAGTTTTATGTAAGTGATAAATGGCTTTAATTGGGCTCAAAAATGTTTTTATATGTAAATAAAATAAATTTTACATTCTATTGTATGTCCAAGATATCATGTTGATAGTTAGATTAACGCTTTTTTAAGTAAAAAAATTGTATTTATCAATGAGAGTTAAATGAACATCGAAACTAAAGTTTACAATTTTTATTGACATCTCGCATTTTTTTAGTAATCCGTAAGATTAGCAAATACCTAGCGTCTTAGAGCTTCATTCTATTTGGTGAGACTCTAACATAAAGGCGAATGCAATCGCTAATCAACCTTTGGAGTAGTGTGCAAATGCCCTCCACACGTTGTAGGTAAATAAAAACCCGAACCGACTTGGGGCCCTTAAAACGATGATCGAGGCCAACCGAGCCTAACCCCAGGGCTACATCTCACCGTATTACACTCCATGCCACCCCCGCTTTACCATTGTATGTTGCGCCTAACAACGTAACAAATACCCCAACATTTATATGTAGTACCTCCCCCATCGCACTTGGTTGGTGAGGGTGTGCCATTACATTTGCAAGTTAAGTAACATGAGTTCTTTCCTTCGTTTACGCAAACAATATGTTAATGTTAACAAAGTTTAAACCCAACTTGAGTGAGTGTTCATTAGTTGAAGTTTGTAAGTTCCTTTTCGAACACCCTATTTGACATTTTGGTGTGGGTTACTTTTACCAATTAATCATCCCAAGATATTCTTTTATGTGTGTATGTGTACATACATACATACATATACACATATATAATACATGTGTGTGTGTATACACACACACACACACATATATGGTGGGTAGGTAAGAAGGAATGGGTAGGGGTGATGGTTGGAGTTGAAGAGACCCAACATTTGGTGGAAGAGGAATGGAAAACAAGGAGTGTGTGGCGATTTGATTGTGGGTGGTGGCATCTACATATGGCGGGTTATCCTCCCAAGTCATTGAGGCTGGTTTGCCAAATGTAGCCAATAGGTGTTTGTTGGCCAAAATGATTTCACATTCCATTTTAGGCAATTGTTCAAAATTTCACACTTGGGGCTTTGATTTAAATTATTCATGTGTTTTTTAACACATGTGCATCATCAAAGTGACTTGTATGGATCGGCTACATACCTTCGCAATTTGAATCAGAAGAAAAAGTTGATAAAATTTTGTGTTTGGGGTAAAAACGAGTGGTGATGTTCACCCCCAAGTCTTTTCAAAGGAGCTCGACCATCAAATTTAACATTAGGTTCACAAGTGCCATGTGGCAGTTGTTGGTTGCATTTCACCCATTTAGGATTAATCCCATATGCATTAAGTGGCGGATTGAGTCAAATTTTGTAAAAGGTTCATCATCGAGTTCACATGGAACTAAGGCTCAGTGGATTAACACTTTTGCCACTAAGTTCAATGGCTAAACGAGTTGGTTACCTCGTTGAGTCAAGTTAGAAAATCACACAAGTCAACCAAATGTTGAACCAAGCTGCATCCAAATGAGTTGGTTGTTGAGTTCTCGGGACACTTTTGAGGGAGTTCACAAGCGCGCTAAGGATCACGATAAGCCCATAAGGGGTGAGGTCATGAGTGGTCTGTCATTAGTCAACGTGGACCAATGATGGACCTCTGTTAGTTCTCAAGTTTTACATGGGGTTGGGGTCATAAGGATCATAGAAGAAAGGGTCTGAGAGGGCCGAGTTGACGAGAGGAGGATGTGTGGTAACCTTGGTAGATAGTGAACACGAGCCTAAGCCCAAGCACAAGTATAAATGTCGAGCGATGTCGCATCCAAATGAGTTGATTGTTGAGTTCTCGAGATACTTTGGAGGGAGTTCACAAGCACACTAAGGATCACGAGAAGCCTATGAGGGGTGAGGTCACAAATGGTTCGTCATTGGTCAATGTGGACCAATGAAGGACCTTCGTCAATTCTCAAGTTTCACATGGGGCGAGGGTCACAAGGATAATAGAAGGCAAGGTCCCGAGAGGGCCGAGTTAACAAGAGGAAGACATGTGGTAACCTTGGTAGAAAGTGAACACGGGCTGAGCTCGAGCACAACTATAAATGTCAAGCCACACCGCATTTGAATGAGTTGGTTGCTGAGTTCTCGGGACACTGTGGAGGGAGTTCACAAACACGCTAAGGATCACAAGAAGCCCATGAGGGGTGAGGTCATGAATGGTCTATCATTGGTCGACATGGACTAATGACGGACCTCGGTCGATTCTCAATTTTCGCATGGGGCGAAGGTCGCGAGGATCATATAAAACAGGGTCTGAGAGGGTCGAGTTGACGAGAAGAGGATGCATGGCAACCTAAGAAGATAGTGAACACGAGATTGAGCCCAAGAAAAAGTATAAATGTGACCCCCTCTCTCGAGGGCATGATAAATCCCGTGAACACAGGGGGTCGTGATGGGTCCATATGGACCAATTATGACCGTTCAAATTTAGAGTGATCAAAGCGACTCCATGACCACGAAATTCGAGAATAAGGAAAAGCCCAAAATAGTGACACATGACATGAATTCAAAATAATTAGAGATCCAAGAAGTCCAATTAGAGCCGAAAATTGCAAAAGTGATCCAAAGCTCAAAATTGAAGGCCTCATGGGCCGTAAATTGCATCAAATGACACCGCAATATTTAAATGGTCATAAATTTTGATCATGAGCTCCAAATTATACAAAATTGGTCTTGTTGAAAAGATGGTGAAGATAAAATCATGATGGGAGTGGTTGTGGGTCATAAAAAGAGTATATTGTGACCTAAAACTCAATTTGAAAATATCACGATTGTTTTCGATTAAGGTGTTGTGGCATGTTTTGGGTCTGCTTCAAATGTTTATATCTTTTGATCCACAAAAATTGTTCACTTGCACGTGCCATCATTGGAAAGGTTTTGATCATAGCTTCAATGTGGGACTAGTTTCATAAAGAATAGTGAAAAGAGCAGAGAAAACTTTATGATAGAGCTTTAGGGGTATTTTTGGTTATTTTCTCAATCAAATGATACCTAAATCATATTAAATCAACTCCAACAACCAAAATTAATTGTTAATGGTAGGCACATGTTGGTGAAATAATTTTTCGTGTTAAAAATATTGGTTTTCACCAATGGTCATGGGGCTAAGCCCCTCCTTCTTGTGTATGGGGAGGCTCCCATTATTAAATGTAAACTAACTAAAAATTGTGGGTGGTCGTTAGGCCGGGATCACACATGAATACTCCACTAAACCTGTGGAAAAGTGCTTGTACAAGGTATAAGGGAGGAATTTACAGTGAAGAGAGGTAAAGGGGAGTTGGGGAAATAAGGAGAGAGAGGGTTAATGTTGTGAGTAAGCTTACAAAGTTCACATACATAACCAAAGTAGGTCCACATTCAATTAGAAGAACACAACAATGTTAACAATGATAAGACTAACAAATCATAGACACAAAATTCCATTGATTCATTTATCAAAGGCATAGACACCTTTCTTGGTTTTACAAGATTATCATGTATACAAAGTTGGAAAGTAGAGGAACATAAGAAAAGGAATAGAAGAATTATAGCTTTTATTGCTTGATGTAGTAGTGGTAAATCTCAACAACATACAATCAATCAACAATTGCTAACCCCTTTGGAATGGAGAATCCATTCCAATTTATAACATTACAAACTATCCTTTCATCTCCCCCCACATGACTTTTCACCTTTCCTCATCACTTGTGACCTTCCACATTCCTAGGAAATGAAAATGATCCTTTTTCTTATTGATGAAAAAGGACTCTTACAATGTTGAATTAAAGGTCACTTAAGTGAATAAGACAAAATAGGGAAAAAGTGCATTTTCAATGAGGAATTAGAATATAGAGAGAGAAAGAAGAAGGAAGAGAGACAAAGGTGAGAGAGAAGGTTGACCAATCCAACGAAGATGAATATTTTTCTGATTTGAAGCTCAACAATCATAATATCTTCCTTCTTCTTACAGACGTCATTTGAGCACTCCATACTACTAAATGAGTGTTTAAGAACACTATTGTGAGACATTACAATGTGATCCTGGGATGACTACGGGCATCACTCATGATGGTTATTTCTTGATCTCACAGTGAGAGTGAGGATCACTTTCTTGCTTCTTAGGATTTCACAATTGACCCTAGTGATCACAAATTAACTCTATGATGCCCGAATATCTTGAAGATTATATTTAAATCAATGAAATATATCCTCACTTGTAAATTATCATACTACAAGGTGTTGAATGAGTGTTTAAGAACACTGCCAAATGAATGGCAACAAGTGAAATTGAGATGATTTCTCATTCTTGCCCACATGGTACTCCAAATGAAGATCACCATCTTTCCCTTTCTGGCTCCAGAATCCTCCATGAATGGAATCAACTCATACACCTCCTACTCACATGTTTCTCATGGGAATAGATGATTTCTCGATCCTTCACACATAATGGTCCTAGATGCCTTGGAATAGCTCTTCTTGGCTTGTTCCTTGAAGAAGGTTTGAACATAATGGTGGAGTCAGGGTATGAAGATCATCAACTCACTCCTTAAGTCTCACATTTCATCTTTGAACATGATGACTCCTTCATAACTCACTTTCCTGACCAAGATGTCACATGGGTGAAAACATATTTATGGTGCTAGGACATCCTATTGCCCAATTGTTCCTCATAGAGATAGGTTTCATCCTCCTTATAACAAGACTAATCCTGAATGGATTGTAAATGTAATGCTTTGATTTTTGCAAGCTATCATGGTAATCTCTTTTCATGATGTTGTAACTACAGAAATGAAGATAATTATGATAAGATGTATCTTTTAATCTTAAAAGGAATGTGTTACTGATCTGGACCCTTGTTTACTGTAATTTGTTTACTTGGGACGGAGGATAATATAGCTTGTGTTTTGCAAAAATGAGACAGCAGACTTGTTGTATGTTTGATGAACTCTTATCGTTGATTGACAACACACCTTGAATCAATTCCATTGATCCAAGGTATGTTGTGGCCTTCTTGTGATCACTTTGTCGATTTACTTCTAAATGAATGAAGTCTGAAACCAGACTGAAGGTTGTTATAAATATTACAACACCAGATTACAAGTATGAATATCCGGTACCTTGATGCCGATGGAAAAGGTTTGATTCCCGAACCACAAACACATTGTAACGCCTAGACAGTGTAAGACAATAAGAGCTTGGATGCAAGTGACACAGGTATGTGTCGAACCTAGGACGAAACGTCCTGCATTGTGTTGAATGTGAACGCCAGTCGGTAAGACTCGTTGGAAACTATTAAGTAAATACTATGAGGATTAAATCCTAACCTATAACTAAGTTTTAACCTATAACCTAACTACTACCCTACGTGGATTTTAAATTATATGGGATGCAAATTGTTGCAAGTCCTAATGACTTGCAACCTAGGTGAAAAACCTAAACTATTACTAACCTATGGAAGGGACCTATGGACACATGCTGGTGAACGGATAAGAAGGGAAGGTTAGAAATTTATTAGGACAATAAATGAAGTCCTTGCAGTTTCAACGCCAAGTTTGGCGGGAACATGGAAAAGTTGGAGGGCATCCAACTAGCTAAGTAGCTAAGAAGGAATTGCATGCAAAAATTTGAAAAAGAACTCGCCAACCCGAGTCGGCGGTGGCGTGAAAATTTAGGAAAAAGTAATGCATTCAATGCATTAATGATCTTGCCTTAGCGACCAGCTCGCCTTGGAAAGAGGATAGAGGAAAAATTGTTGGTCATTGTGTTCATTCGGGTTTTAAGTTGCTCTGCATTTCTTCCATGGTTCTTTCGAACCTGCTACTATTTTGATAACTGTTGCTGTTATTTGGAGAAGCCACGGCTATTTTTGAGCCTGTGGGAGTTAGTGGACTATTGGGTAAGCTTTGTTGTGGATGCGGTTTTCTTCAAACCACAAAAAAAAAAATACAGGCATGTTGAGCCCTTCTCCTTAAACCGTTTGCTTTTGTTTAAACGTCTCATTAAAACAACCCTGCTCTTATGATGGGTGTTTAGTTAAATAATGTTGTTGATATGTTGAGGTAATTTCTGGGTTGAGTCGTTTTCTTTTCTTTGAATATGACTTGAGTGATTCTTTGCAAATGGATAAATAAATGAATATGTGCTGTTGTATGAGTTGCTTTGATAGTATTGTGTAATCGTTCTACTACCCATTATGGATTCGAGTTGGTAAGTGTACCAACGATGTGTGTATTGTTTTCAGAGTTCTGTGCATTCTTGTAAAAATGGAAGGATGAGATGATTCTGTATGCCCCTGGTTTGAACTGTCATTATAAAAATGAACACGACTTGGGTATTTCTTTGCAAATGAGTGAAACAAAGGAAGTTGTGCTTCTGTATGAGTTTTTTTTGACTGTGTTTAGCATTCGCTTCTATTACCCTATATGGGTTTGAGTTGATAAATGTATTAGCTATGCGAGTATTGTTTTCTTGAGTTCTGTGCATGAAAATGATTGGGAAAAACAAATTCGTGATAATGTTGATGAACTGTTGTGTGAGTTATTTCTCCTAGTTGCTTTACATTGCATAGAATACGATTTTACCTGGGACAGAGAATTCATTTCATTGTCTTACCCTTGCTGGTTAAAAATGTGTCAATATTTTCTTGTGGAATGAAGGTCGTGACTGGGTTTTGGAGAAAATAAATTGTTTAAGAACTGAACTTGAATAGATTCTTGTTCTTGTAAAAAAAAGAAGGGGTTTCTTACTTCTTACAGTGAAATGATGGTAATATATTTGTTGTACTTTTACTCGTTTCAAATTAAGCTGGGTATGACTGTTTCTAGCAAACAAGTATGTTTTTATATAAATGTATATATCCAGATTGCAGTCTAAAAACTTCTTGTTGTTGCATTAAAACTGAATCGGAATTGGAATTTTTCCTTGGTGTTTGGGAAATGAGTCCTTTTATTATTATTACGATGAAAACATGAATTGTTATCTGTTGTACATTTTTACTTGTTGTTTCTGGATTGAAAATGTTTGTTGGGTGAAAAACTAAAGGAAATGAATTTATTTAGAGGGGCCATTGATATTGAAACTTACGGACCAGATGCAAATGAATGCTGGTAAGCCCCCTGGAATAGTAGTTAGTAAGTTTTTAATTACTAAATTCTAACTGTTAAAGGAAATCACCCTAGGGGGAATAGGCTGGCACTGAATAAGTTGATATTCAGCTGAGCAAGGAGAAGAGGTAATAGGATGCTCTTTCCTTTCACTCGATTATTAACTTCGTAGCTTTTTCTTTTGGTTGTTATCTTTGATTGATATCATTCTTGTTTAAACTATTCAGTACAGCTAGGAAGAAAAGAAAGAGAATATTAAATGGATAACTTGAAGTAGTGATTATTCTTCTCATATACAGTGGACATTCTATATTTGATGTTGAAGGAATTTCTTACTGCCATAGGCGTAAGCATTTGCATCTAATTGTTGTCTATTTTCTTTCTGATTTGGAAGAAGTATTATCTGTTGTTAAATTTTGAGAATTGACACCAATGAGTTCATGGTGAATGACTACTTTTCTCTTCAGCATTTGATTGTTTGAAATTAGATGAGTAGTATGAAAGGAAAGGAAAGTAGCCCTGTTGGAAGTCTTATTTAAAATCTATCTCGTGAATCTTTTCTTTAACTATTGTAAGGGAATGGAATTGATAGCATTTACATTAGAACAAAGTGTATATACATAGGTGTATTAGTTCTTACAGATGTTTTAATCTGGAACTGTTTGAAGGAAATTACTTCTTGTAGTAATTATTTGGGAAAAAGGGTAGTAATCCTTTTGTCTGATTGGGATGGTAATTAGATGATTGGGTTGTTAAGTTGTTCATCCTTATTGGCACTTAATTCTTGGATGATGTTCTTCTTTTTTAACGTTTCATAAAAGCAGGGTTCTTTTATTGAGACAGTTAATTAAGAGCACCTCATTTTAATGATAAGTGCTTAATATGCTCAGTTCAATGAACTGACCCGTGCAAGTAAATTTTGCAGATGGTTCTTGAGTAAAAACGAAGATATGGTTGTTTTCTGATACTTCTTCTGAATAGCTAAGGATGGATCGTATTTGATAGCTATTATTCCTCTACGAGGAAATGGGAAAAGAAGGAGTTACATTCTTCTTTCCTTATGTGTTGTAATGTTGTTTGATATAAGTAAAGTCCAGTTGTTTGGACTGGTAATTGTATAGATTGTAAATCTTATGGATTGAATACAAGGAAAGGTGTGATATTTTAATGGTTGTATCACTTTGAAACTATTGTTTGAATAAGATTGAGAATATAATATTATTCTTTGATTTGGAATTAATCAAATGATAGTGAATAGATTTTAAAAGGACATAATATCTATTCTTTACTGAAATACAACTTTTAAGTTGGAATGTGCAATTAATTCATACTTGGGTTAATATGAAATTTAGATTGACATTGAAAAGGAGTTAAATGAATATGAACTCTTAATTGAATGATATTCGGGATTAGTTTATAAGCTAAGGAATATCAAATAACAAAGGAGTAGCTGAACCTTGTATTCGGACTTCGTTAATATCCTCGAAATGTTTAAATTCAGAAAATATTAGATATGGGGAAACATATCTATTGGTAACAAACCTTAACTGAAGTAAGGTTAAGGTGAATAATTGAATACCTTCTTTTAAGAATAGACCTCGTATAAATGATGTCTAATAAGATGGAATTCTGAATTTAAATACAGTTGTGGATAAGACTTGGTTAAGTTTAATAGGTTGAACTTACTACGTTCAGCTGTAGTGGACTGTTAGTCCAAAGCTTGTAGTAAAGAACCAAGATGGAAATATGCGATCCTTCGGTATGGAGGAGTAAACATATATTAAGCTATAAGACAATTTAAGTCTCTCTTAGCTGCGCCACTGTAATGAATAGTGAGATTAGAGGATCAGCACGGTCGCTGAAACCTATTCTTAAAATACTAAAGATAAGAATCTAATCACTCAAGCTGGATGTGTATTCTTTGAGGAGAGGATTCCGTAGGACCTTGACACATGTCAACTGCAATATGGTGTCTTCATGAAGGTGGGGCCTTCATGACGACACAATGTTGTAGCTGACATGTTACAACGCCCTCCCGAATCAAATCATCAAGTTTACATAAGTTGGGACTAAGTTACTTAGACGAGGATAGGAATGTGATCGCGTATATGGAGTGACTCGGAGGGCTAAAGGTAACTAGACACACGGAGTCACCTAGGGATGACACAGTATGTCTGCGTACCTTTAGTTACCATGAGTGCCTTCCTATACTCGATCATATTGCTAGTTGGGGTTAGAGCTTGACCTTAGACGGAAGGACTGACAGAGATCAGGAAAGACCATTCTAGATAACAGACGAAGTGAGGTGAAGGACGTATTCCATTGATGTGTATAACATCTGGGAATATGATCATGCAAAGCATGTGAAAATATTTGGCCAAAGTATCGCAAGTTGCTGGTTGCGGTGTCCTAATCACCTAGTTTAAGAAGCAGGATATCAGATGAATATCAGTAACAGATATTCAGATAGGCCTCTTAAATGGATCACTTCGATAACCGGAAATGGTAAGAGAACCATGTATACTTAGTATACAATGCGTGGATTAACATGAAGGATCGGTAAGTCGCCGAGTCATGAAATGAGAGATCGCTGAAACTCCGAGCCATAAAGTGGGAGATCGGTAGTTCTTCGAGTCATTTACAACAGCATATGGTATCTGTTATATGATTGAATGGCATTGAATGTGTGTTCCATATTGTAAATATGTGAACAGAGAACATTGGTTTTAAAAAGAAATTGTGTGATCCGAATTACATTAATTGGACAGAGAACAATTATTAAAACTTGAACGTGTGTTTGAATTACATAATTCAGAACAGAGAACGTTGTATAAAAAAATTCCTTGTTCTAGTATCTTGAGGTTTAGTGAGAATGAGATGCATTTAACTTCACTTTAACCCAACAAGCTTAATTTAACTACATGTGGGGGTTTGTGCTTGAGTTGCACCATGCCAAAGGGAAAAAATGGGACAATGGGACACAAAAGTGTGCCTTAGAGAAAGGTGTTTACATGTGGCATGGTGGAAATTTGGTTAAGTATGGATTTTAAGCTTCTCCCTCACTCTCACACACCTTAACTCAGCTTAGACTCAACCCAGGTTAACCAGACTCCAAAAGATTTTTAGGATTTTACTACCCCGTGGAAAAATAAAAGATTTAGAACAAGGCATGGACATCCATCAAAGCATAATGGGGAGATCTATTTTGTTTTATCATTATTGCATACACAAGGTAGGTGAATTGTTCGACAAAATGCCTCAAAGAGATTTGGTCTCATGGTACCGAATGATTACGAGATTTGCACAAATGCTCTTCATAGATTATCATAGTTACAAATTACCAAAAGACATGGCATCTTCAAAAATCATTAACAAAATTTCACTAGATGCAATCACTAAAGTATCCAATATGATCATAGATCTATTTTCATCATTCGAGGCCTTACAGCAGAAAAACCACATCCTTTGTGTTTCACTTTGACTATGAACTATTTTATGTATAAAAATGTGAAATTTTGAGCAAATACATGAGAAAGGTGTAGAATCGTCCATTGTTGTCTTCACATATCCTTGCTTCACTTTTGGACCCTATAAATGTGTTAGAGCATTGGAAGCAAATAATTGTTTTTGTATGGATTGGTGGGTGTGAGTAGAAACACCAAAGAGTGCAATTATTCGATTATTTCAATCATCATTAGCCCGATTGCCCCTCTTGATGTAGGGGCATCTCCAAGAACCTTAAAATTGAAAAATCATCATTCTAACTATAGATGTGGGCTCAAAAACAAGTGTGTGGGAGCATGAGAAAGGCATAAGAGATATTTTTAGATGTTAAAGAATTTGAATTTTCAAATTGGAGCTTTTCCCTCCAAAAATGTAATTCAATTATAAAGGCATGTTAAAGAGTCCTAGGGTTTTGTCAAGGTTTTGTAAGTGTCTTGTTGGGTTGTAGGATGTGTAATGAGTCTTCAAGTGAGAGTGTGAGTCATGAAATGTGTAAAATTCCCAAATGTGATTTGAGGGTATTTAATGATTCATTATGGAATTTGGAAAAATTGGTTATGAATCAAGAAGTAGTTACATGCAAAGAGAAAATTTGAATATATGAGAGCGGGTGAGTTAGTGAGAAGGTATTCCTTGACGAAGGAGGATGAGAAGGCAAGTAAAAGAATAAAAACTTACAAATTTTGTATGAATAAATTAGTAAATGGAATTCTAGTTTTGACATGTTATCTTCTTCTATTCAATCTTGTTTTTGATTTGGCCTAGAACTACTAGTTTATTCTATTAGAATGCATGCGGGGCAAGATGAATATCATCTCGGATGGAAATTAGGGGCTTAAGTTTGCACACCTTATTCTTGGTTTCTAGTACATGTTACCCTGAAATACCATGTTTGGCTAAGTTTAAAGAAGTTAAAAGATTGTATATAACATGCATGATTGTAACACCTCTTAAGGAGGCATATGAATGATTTAAATAATGGATTCATGCGAATAGTGGTTGTGGAATTTTGTTTGTATGACTGGAAGAGTGGATTCCTTGATGCATGGTAGATAATCCTAAACAAACCCGATTGTATTTGCATGACTATAAAGAGTAAGGGTTTAATAGTGTAAATGAATTTTAATGAATATTGGTTGATCCTTGTAGTAGAAGAGGATGAATTCTTGGTTCATTAATATTATGAATCCATTAGGAGCTTTTTGTTGTGTAGTTAGAAGAATGAAAGGAAAAACTTGAAAACTTGTGTGGACTATTAACCTACGGGACAATGGGAAGAACTAAGTAAGAGAAGATTTCACATGTTTCCAAGACCTACTGGTAATATATTACATGGATTAAGTCTATATAGACCTTCAAATAAAATCTAGTGCCCTTAGATCACATTTTAATAAAATTAGACCAAGAAATAGCCTCTCGGGCTGCACAAGGAAAATCTAGGGTTTGAAGACAAAAACTCAATTACCTTCCAATTGCATTAATGGAAATGGGTTGAAATTTGGTAAAAGGACTGTAATCTCATGTCATACGTTTTTATAATGCTTTAGGAAAATAAGAAATTTTATTGAAGTTATGGGTGGCACTTCTAGAGGAACTGTGTGCACAAGAGAAGACTTAATAAGAAAGGTCTATTTATAAAGGAGGTTGCATTTATCTATTGAGTTCAATCTTGAAACCTTGCATGCATGATAAAGACATAAATGAGTTCCCAAAAATGTGGGAGTTATGGTTTGGGTATTTTCCTATTAAAATTTATAGCTAAAAATCAAGTAAGGGAAGGGTTAGTTAGATGTTGTTAGCCAAAAGAGTGTAAGGGTGATTTCAAGAAGAGCTTTGTGAGTTGGGTTTTTAAATTTTAGGCACTTCACGGTGATGATGAAGGGTGACTATATATAGTTTCATTTCCTTCTAGGTGTACTTGGAATGTTCCAACCTTAAAGCATGCAAAATACTTTCTCTTGAGAACACTTTAGGACAATCTTGAGTCGGATAGGCAAAAGTTGATTATTTGATCCTCTCTACATCACCTCTTCCTCTTATGGTGTAGAGCATATATGATATTCAATGTACATTCAAACAATCATCAAGATGTAGACAACTTCATTCATATAATACCCTATTTGCAAGAACTTGTCTTATTGGTCTAATGGACTCAATATGTAACTTTAGATTCCTTAATACCTTATCTAGCCTTCATGCCATGCATTTACTCCATTCATTCATGCTATTATATGCCATCACAGTCATCATCTCAACTCAAAACAAGATATTCAACCAAAATTATCTTTTTTCCTTTGTTTTCATTCATTAGTCCACTAATGGGCTTGTACAAATTAAGCAAAAACTTATCTTTTAGGCCTAATTAGGATTTCTCAATCCGTTTCCTTGTTTCTCACCTCCCAACAATGTTACATCAATCAATGTTGGGTTGGAAAAATTTACTAAGTATCAAGAAGGCGGCGGAAGATTGAGGCGCGTAAGCGAGGCACGTGGATGCACACAAGGTTCAGTTAAAGTGGTGTGTGCATAGAAATTCTAATCCCGTTATTAGCCAATTTTGCATGTACAAGCTAAAATATAAAAATAGAGTTGGAGTGTGGATCATGCCAAAGAGAAAAACAAGGAAACTTGAGGACCAAGAACGTCTATTTTTGGGAATATGTGGTGAAGGGAATGTCCCCACCCCTATAAATATTTGATAGTATCCATTGTACTAAACACAATTGATGTGATAGGGTTATGTTGCAGACGATATATTCACACACATGACTATGTGATACTATTGTTATGTATTCAGCTTTTGCTATGTAATCCTTTGGTTATTAATGGATCATTGTGGATGGATTTTGGTGATTAATGAGTCTGAACATGGTGATCATGTAGTGCAATTAATCTTAATACTTATATGATATGTTATGTGTCCTTATTACATGTGTTTCCTTATGGTATATGTAATGATCTACATTTGAGTGTATGTTTTGTTATTGGTAATCATGAACATGCATGCTAACATCTTGACAAGCCAATATAAAGGAGGGACCTGGTAGCTTCATGCACTTTGGGTGAGTGTTTAGTTATGATTAGATTAAGTGTTAGTGTGTATAACATCTTTAGGTGGTAAAACAAATACTACATTTTGGTTCTGTTGTCGGGACCTCTTTTTAAATTGTCTTCCAGGATGTTGCTTGTAGATGGCGTATCGATTGACTTTGGAGAGTATTGAAGGTTGGATAGATGAGGAAAAGACAAGTTTTCACAGAGATATAGCACTAGACCTAATTTCAATGCATGTCGGTGGGTGGAAAATAACCTTTATGATGTGCTCTATGAGACATTCTTCAACTTATTTCTAGTAGAATTGTATGAGTGGCTAGAAACATATGCAGTAGGGAAGTGTTAGAGTTATAGGTCGAGACTTTGGACATAGAAGGATTAACAAACTCTTATTAATGTTGATGTGGAGTGGACTAGAGTTGTAGATCATTGGTGGTGGAGTATTACACAATTATATTTTGGAGTACACTATTTCTACATATCTATGTCCTGAAGAGAATGAGTTCCAGTTCTTGTGTGATCCTAGAGGATATTACTTGTGCACTATACCATTATTGATCAATATTTTGATAATAGAACTAGATTTAGAGAGTATACCCATGGCTAGCTAAACCCCCATCATGCGTAGGGGCAGGAGCAGGTGTGGAGAAGGATGGCAGACCTGGTGGCAGCAAGGTAGAGAGAGGAAATATGACTCAAGTTTAATGAAGCGTGAGAAATGGAAATGGTGAAACAAAGGGAGATTAGGAGTCCCTAGAATTGAGGAGAGATGACTCGTGAAGGATTTGAAGATCTCGTGAAAGACAAGGAGCCATAACATCTAGTTTTCCGACATTGGGTAAGCATAGGAGAGAATCCTTCAGACTTCAAATGAGAGCGCATCGAGGAGAGCATAAGGACCACATGCGTACATCTAATCCCACCTAGCTACCTAGCCATTATACTTGGTGTTCCAAATCCAATTTCAGTCATTAAGAAGCGAGGCTAGTGCAAGTAAATAGGTAGAGACAGTATATATCATTTTGTGTTGAATTTAGGATATAAAGTTAGTAGTGCACCCATGACATCAAATTCGGTGCCGTTGTTTGGAAGTGTTATCGCGGGATTATTCCTAAGAGTGTCATCGGGACATAATGTTGGCAAGTAGACCTGGTGGCAGCAAGGTAGAGAGAGGAAATATGACTCAAGTTTAATGAAGCGTGAGAAATGGAAATGGTGAAACAAAGGGAGATTAAGGAGTCCCTAGAATTGAGGAGAGATGACTCGTGAAGGATTTGAAGATCTCGTGAAAGACAAGGAGCCGTAACATCTAGTTTTCCCGACATTGGGTAAGCGTAGGAGAGAATCCCCTTCAGCTTCAAATGAGAGTGCATCAGAGGAGAGGATAAGGACCACATGCGTACATCTAATCCCACCTAGCTACCTAGCCATTATACTTGGTGTTCCAAATCCAATTTCAGTCATTAAGAAGCAGGCTAGTGCAAGTAAATAGGTAGAGACGAGTATATATCATTTTGTGTTGAATTTAGGAGATAAAGTTAGTAGTGCACCCATGACATCAAATTCAGTGCCGTTGTTTGGAAGTGTTATGGCAGGATTATTCCTAAGAGTGTCATCAGGACATAATGTTGGCAAGTAGACCATTGAAAGTACTATAGTAACTATTGCGTCCCCACGGACCATTGGTGTTCAGTCTAGTACCATGACTGGGACATAAGGAAGTATGTTGGTAGTCCGCAGCTCGCCACGGGTGGATTAGGAGGATCATACGGATTAGGAGGAAATAATGGTGGAGGTTTTGGCTCTGGAACTGGAGGACAAGGCCCACATCTCCAACGACCTCCACATCAACCTCAATAGGTTTATTATGATACGTCTCTTTGTTTTCCATAGTATAGAGGTATTGAAGATGTAGTAAAGCATGTACACAAGTGTGAATTACTATGGCGCACTACAAGAATTATAGCCTCGAGATAGGAAGGCCATTAATTTTGCTACTACGCTACAAGGGCGTGCGTAGATAGTGCATGAAGTATGACCCCCATCAAATTGTGTTAGATTACAATGCTTTGCATTACTGCATTTCGATAGAATTTCACATTTCAGAATTTGAGCAACAAAGCATCAACATGCTAAAGGATATTAAACATGGATTAGCTTAAAGTGTAAGGGAGTATGATGTGTGTTTCAAGAATTTTTTGTCCAAATTCTCTTATGACATTCATACTAGTCAGCATGCACAATTGATTTTTAGAGGATTGCTAACTCCATTCTACATAACACTCTCTCATAAGACTATGTGGATACGTGTGAGGCTTTGGAAGCCGCTCTGCGCGTTGAAGCTATTGGAAGTGTTGATACCCGAGAGAGTCCATTTTTAAAGGCGTAAATTATAGGTATGGAAAACTAATTGGATAATCTTTACGCCAACTCAAAGACATGAGACAGGAAGTGGAATATGGTGTATAGATTGTGAAGAAGAGGGACACACAAAAGATAATTTCCCACACAGGTCAGTGCACACGTTACTATTATATTATGAAGTCTCACACTGAATCATGATTTTCAAGATTTCTCTCTTTTGAAATGCGTGCTCACGAAGAAGGTATCCATGTACTATAAGATTTACAAGTCTCAAACTCATGACATTGTTGACTATATATTGATTGATCACATTCACAAATCCATTGAGACAAGAGTGCGCTAGACTAGTGTGGTGATTGGATCAAAGGAACAAGAAGGCCATACTCATGAAGGGCACAACCATGGGGATAATAGGAATCGAGGCTTCCATGGAGGATATAGAGGACGAGGTCACGGCGGTGGCAGAGGGGGATTTTCTAGAGGAACTTGTTATACTTGTGGATCCCCTGATCATTATCAGTGTGAGTGCCCTCAAAATAATCTTTGCTCATGGTGTGGGAAGCAACACAAGTTAGAAGATTTTTCAGAGTTGTATGAACACATGTGCAAGACTTAGAAGAAGGAAAAGGGCACGGAATGATAAAGGTACATCATGTTGTTGTTAATCAATGGATGCCTAAGAAGACACCTGACCTTGAGTTACAGATAATAATGGTTACTACACGCGCTGAGGTTGCACGCACACACGAGCCTCTAAAGGCTAAGCCACTCATTATAAGGGAGGAAGTGGTACATGCTAATTATTTGGATGTTGCGCACTAGAAGGAAGTCTACCAAGAAACTATGAGAGTCATTAGAGAATTGCAGGGTGAAATACAGTGCTTGAAAGAAAGCACGTGAGAGAGAATGAATAAAGAAGGTTGAACTCCCATAGAAGGATGTGGATGAATTGAAGGAAGTGTGTAGGATGTTGCGCTAGAGAAAATCATTCCTTTATTGGGGGAATGGCTACGATAAAATGTACCATGCGTTGGAATTGAGCATGAGAGGCAAATACTTCATGTAAATCTACCACCTCGAATCATGAATTTGATAAAGAGATTACACTTGATGCAATAATTGATGGGTGGTTATTGTGCAACATTCTTATTGATACCAGCACGAAAGTGAATGTGCTAAATCTGGATGCTTGGAATCAGATGGGTAGACCACAATTACAACCATCTTTGAATGTGTTGTATATGGAGAATAAAACTAGGGCTATGCCTATTGGGGTCCTGAAGGATGCATCTATTACTATTCATGGAGCCAAGTTTACTTGGATACTTTGAGGTGTTGGAACTTGCTGAAGCTAATAATTTTTAGCATTACTTGGGCGGCCCTAGTACTACACGAATAATGCATATTTGCGCTTTAAGAAAAGGTACATAATTTTTTAGAACAACTGAGGAGCACATGATTATACCTCTATTTTAAGAGAATGTTGAACCATTGATAGAGGAAGAGCTCAACATAATATATGTGTAGTTAGTGCGCGATCCAAAGAATCTAGAACCATCCAAGGAGGGTGTGCTTCATTAGGAAGACGTGCAGTATATGAGTGATAATACTAGTGTCACTTGTGATAACTAGGCTCATGGAACATATGAGATGGTCGAGCATGAGGTCAAAGGAAGATTCACCATAATGATTAGGTCATGCATGGTGAGGCGGTTAGGATTTACTCATGTACCAAGGTACACTAGTGAGGGGAACCCCGACGCATTCCTACACGCCATGGAGACTCAGTGGAAGAATGAAGGGGATTGAAGAAATATTCTGGTCTATACCTTGCGCATGACAACAACGCGCTAGTGGGAAACACATACTGATAGCCTCTTGGAATGGCGAGAAGTGAGAATCACTTTCTCCACCAGGTTTACTTGGAGCAATGTACCTACAAAACATGTAAATTTCATGGAAGTAACCTGCCTCTCATCACATTGAGGAGTGTGAGATATCTTGGGCATAGGGAAAGGAGGCATTACCACCATCACTCTGAGTGCATAAGTTCTACTCCACCTTACACGGTTGTGTGCGCGCATAGTATATCCATTCTGAGTTTAAAAGGGAAATGAAAAATTGGCAAGAGATGACCTCAGGTATGATCCAAAATTTTGATTATGTTTTACCAAGCCTCTAGTCCATGAAGCATTGTAGATTATGAAGCGCGTCACATTAGGATATAACACGAAGGCTAAAAATTTTGGAGAACTTGATCTTGAAGTGCTCCTTGATCTTGAGGAAATAGATGAAGAAGAAATGGTTCATGCCCTGTAAGGAAAAAGAAAAGGGTAAAATGGTATATATGATAGATGATGATGAGGTTGATAACCTGGATGTTGACCACACTGAAGGTATGCACGAGGTAATTAACACTGCAGATGAGAAGGCATGTGCATATCATGCTCCTATGAAGACAAAGAAGGTTAACCTTGGTACAGAGCCAGAACCTAAGGAGGACATTATTGGTGACTACTTTGGTATCGAGTAGGAAGTAGAAAATATTATTGAACTCTTGCACAACTTCCAAGACTTATTTCCATGAGGTTACCATGAATTGAAAGGTATGTATCCTTCTTTAGTAAAGATGAATATCAATCTGAAAGTAAGGTGCGCGCGCCCGGTTAGGAAGAGGCCTTATCAGATGAATCCTAATATGCAAGGGAAGGTAAAAGAATAAATTAATAAGATTCTCAAGTCTGGTATAATTGAGCCTATTGAAGAATCTGAATGGGTTAGCCCCATGGTTATAAGCATTAAGAAGGATGGGAGGATAAGGATTTGTGTAGACTACAAAGAACTTAATGCTTCATGTGTGATTGATCCTTTTCCCACCCCGATCATAGAAGAAATTCTTGAGGGGTTGTTGGGAGAGAGATATATTCTTTCAAAATGGATTTTCAGGTTATCACTAGGTGCGTATTGCAAAGGTAGATCAGGAGAAGAAAACTTTCACCACTGAATGGGGAATTTTTACACACACACTTATGCCCTTTGGGTTGAAGAATGCGCTAGTAGTATTCTCGAGCATTGTTGTGCATAATTTTTAAGACTTCATTCACAAGTTATAAGAAGTGTATTTGGATGATTGGACAATATATGGTTTATTCAAGGATCATTGTGATAATATAAGGCTCGTGTTTGTGAGGTGCAGGCAGTTGAGCATATCTCTCAACTTTAAGAAGTGCATATTTGCAACACCGTTTGGCACTTTACTTAGGAACATCATTTAAAAGGAAGGATTGTTGGTAGAACCAGCCAAGATAGTTATAATCTTGGATTTGGAAGAGCTTAACAATTAAAGTGAAGTGCACAGATTTCTAGGACATATTGGTTACTACAGAAATTTCATTAAAGATTATGCAAATATTTTTGTGCCCTTGGAAGAATTATTGAAGGCTAAGGGGAATTCTATTAGGGTGACACACAATAGTAGGCATTTGAAACATTGAAGGAAAGGATGACTACTGCACCTATTTTTCATTTTCCTTCATGGGACAAACCCTTTCATGTTCATGTTGATACTTCGGCATGGAAATTGGCACATTTTTGGCACAACCAGGGAAGAGATTGTAGATCATCCCATTTTCTTTACAAGTAGGAATTTGACACCTACGGAGTAAAATTACACAACTATTGAGCGTGAATCTTTTTCTATGATCTACGCATTGCATAAGTTTAAACAATACTTGTTGGAAACCCCATTTATTTTCTATATAGATCACATGGCACTTAAGTACTTGGTAAATAAGCTTGTTTTTCAAGGGCACATATGTAGGTGGATCCTCCTTTTTCAAGAGTTTGATTTCATAGTTGTTGTGAAACTAGGAAATAGTAATTTAGGGCTTGATCATTTATCAAGGATCAATTCTAGTGAGGATGCGTAGAGCATTGAGGACACGATGCTAGATTCACAACTTTTCAAGTTAAATTTTGCACCCTCGAAATTGAGGATATTGCAGGTCTTATTACGCAATGGGTAGTTGCTTAAAGGGATGAAGACATTGGAGAAGAAACAACTTGCAATACACGTGGTGTTTTATCATTGATTGGTGGAGACTTCTACAAATTGGGTCGTGATGAATTCTTGCATAATTGTGTACTTGAACATGAGCGTGATGCTATTATGTAAGAAGCTCATGTTGGGATAACATGAGGGTATTATGCGGTGATGCTACCGCACACAAGATTTTGATGGCTAGAATTTGGTGGAAACATTGTAAAAGATACTAAGGAATATGTCGAGGCATGTGACCATTGTTAGCACCTTGGAAAGTCAAGAAGTAGATATGAGATGTTGTTATGACCTATTACAAGCGCAAAGCCTTTTGAGAAGTGGGCTAGTGACTTTATAGTTCTTATCTCCCCACCCGCGTGTAGGATCGTGCATGTTACATTATAACTTGTATGGACCATCTTACAAGGTGGGAAGAAGAAGCACCTACAAAGGATTGTACTACAACTACAACAACAAGATTTTTATGGGAAAATATTATTAGCAGGTATGGTTGTCCATTAAGCTTGACAAGTGATAGAGGCACTCACTTCTTAAATGAGACAATCAAGAATTCTGTTGGTAGAGTTTATGGTGGCATGCCATAAAACTAATCCTTATCACCCACAAGCTAATGGTATTGTAAACTCTTTTGAAAAATATTGGGACAAACATTGACAAAAATTCATGATGTTGGAAGAAAAGATTGAGATGATAAAGTATCAGTTATACTTTGGGCATATAGGACCACTTATAAGAGGTTGAGTAAGGCCGCACCTTTTCAATTGGTTTTTGGCATGGAGGTAGTACTACCTTTTGAATTTATGTTACCATCCCTACATATTGTGTGCGCAGGTGGATTGGATGATGAACAATCTATTGAAGAGAACATTGATAAATTAATGCAATTAGATAAGTGGCGTGCCATTGCGCGCTTGAGACAAAAATAATGAGAAGGCGAGATTGAAGGCATGGCATGATTGGCACATTAAGAAAAAGACGTTTGAGGTTGGAAAGATGGTCCTTCTCTATGACTCCAAGTTTACCAAGAAAAATTGAAATTGCATTGGTTGGGACCTTTTGTAGTAACCAAGATACTTGAATCATGCGCTTGTTAATTACAGACTGGATAACACTATGTTTCTTGGTTACTTCAATGGGAGTAGGTTGAATCCCTACTATAAATAAAGCTTCTTGGTGTTTGTAATAAGGAAGTGTTGCCATTTAGATTAGATTTCCCTTTTATGTGTTTCCTTTCAATCATTGTTATGCTTTGTCAATTTAGTTTTTATTTTGTTTTAATAAGTGTGTTTGTGTGTAGGAAGTTGATTACTATCTATTGAGTTCATGCGCAGAGGATTGCGCATAATTTTAGTGTGGGGTGGATCAAGTACAAGAAGATTAAAAATTGTTGGCATCTAAGTTGATATAGGTTGGCATGGTTGAGGGTATCCTCTGAAAGGTTGGTGCGAGAGAGAAAGGTGTTACATGTGCTATGGATGAAGGTTCTCTTAAGGAAATTGCTTAGATTGAAGACCACACGTGAGAAAAGGTTTGCACAATGTAACACGAGGTAGGTAGTAACATGGTAAACTACTTGGTATGAGGTGTAAAGGATTATGTACTTGGTGCATGAAGGTGTGCGAAAGGAGGTCTATGGCCAAGTAGTAGGCACACCAGAAGGTTGTGACTAGGGTGTAGAAGAAAGTAGTAAAAGCACGGAAAAAGGAGAAACACATCATTAAAGCTGAAGTATGGTTGTAGGTGAGGAAAAATTAGAAAAATCTATAAAAGGGGTGCATGTGATTTCATTCTTACCTTGCATGTTTGAGTTTTCGAGCCTTGGGAAAGTAAATTGAAGAGAAAACAAGCACGAAGTACGAGTGCGAGAGCATAATAATGAGCTAGATCGGAATTTTCAACGATCGTAGTAGAGCTCTATTGAGAAAGTGTTTGAGTGAGTGGAAGGCATGTGAAGTATTGGGTTCAAGGACTTAGGGTTTGAAAAATGAAACTACATCTAGGGCACGCGAGTTCAAGATTACAGAGAAAGTAGAAGGTAGAAAAAACAGAAGGATAAGTTGTGGTAAGGTATGGCACCGAAATGAGCACCTAGAGCAACCACAAGGGGAAAGAAGAAGAAAAACTAGAGGTGGAAGTAGAAGATGCGAAGAGGAAAGGTGTTTGGAAATGCACTATCTCGAGGGTGTAATCATGGGTCTTGATTGGGAATCCCATGTTCGCAGAAGAAAATTCAAAGACTACAACCACCACACTAGCACAAATAAGGATCAAATAAACAAAGAACTGGTGAAAAGGGATAACTTACGCACTAAGGATGACGAACCTATCTACATGACGATGAAGGAAAAAAAGAATTTGGAGAAAGCCAAAGTCTTACGATCTATGAGTTACTATACTTTGGAAAACCGAGAAGAAAGGCTTTACCAGGTGGTTGATGTTGAGAGTCCATGAGGACTTTTTCTACTTTGTAGGGAGGCGAGTGCGCATCACCGTGCCTTTAATTAGGAAGCTTATAGAATTGAGAAGAGATCGGGCATTAAAATTTCTAGTCACTTAGACCATGAAGTAGGTATGGAAGCCACTGTTGTGGAGATGGCTTATCAGAAAGAAGGGTGCATGATGCACATATCTAAGGTAACTGACCTTGTTAATATTGCAGTGCACCTCTTAACAAAGTTCAATGGTCATGAGATATGAGGCCAGTGAATAAGAAATGGCTCCATATTGCGAAGAAGATGGCGGAAAGAAATGTCTACAATCTCGCAGATATTCATAGTAGAAGGTATTATTGAGGATGTGCATAAAGGAGAAAAAAATAGTTGGCACATGATCTTTGTGTCAATTATATTTACAGAGATATTGATACGGATGGCCCCAACGACAAGATGTGGCAGTACACCGCAAGAATAGAATTCTTTGACCAAGAGGTTTGAGAAATATACATGTAATGGAGCCATGGGCGGTGCTTATAAGAACATCTTTGAAGATGTGGTACAGGAGAATGCACGAAGCATTTGAACATGAATGGTGCATACCGAAATATTATCCTACAATGGTAGATGGGAAGGAAAAGTTCATGGTGTACAACCAAGATTGTATTGGCATTGCGATTCCAAATGAAGACTGATAAGTAGAGCCCTTGGTGTAATCTCCCTTATGCATTCAAAGCATTCCATTTTAAGGCTTGATAAATAGATTCTGAGACGCATAGAGGCTCATATTTGATGCAGAAAAATTTGATTATGATTACCATATGCTCCACAAGACTTATGTCTATCCGAGTAATTCGCCTACATTGAGACTATGATATCAGATGATATCATCATTAATTCTATGAATTTGGCTATTGCAAATGTGGGTGCAACTAAGGTATACATAAAACTTAAGCCTAAATTAGTGAATGGAAAGTACATTGAAAATGAATTCAAACTCTCGAACCCACCAAATGGAAAGCATACAGTTGGCACCATGCAGGAGAGCGAGTCCACTCCTCCCATAATAGAAGAAGAAGAGCTTAAGGATGAAGAGGAGGAGATGGAGGATTTTAGCATGCTCGATCATGTTAGTAGAAGATAGCCATATGTAGGTGTTAAAAGGTCACATGAAGATACACCTCCAAGGTAAGAAGAAGAAGAGATGAGAATTAACCTTGACACCGGGAGTTAGAGAAGGAAGAGGGTAGCGCGGTTGATCAAGGGTTCAAAAGACAACCGAGGAGAAAACCTAAGACAGAAGCGCTGGGATAGGACCGTTTGTGTCATTGAGAAGGTCACCGAGGATATCTCTTGTTGATCCTAGCCATGAGAGGAAAACAAAGATAAGGTGCAAGTACATGCCCGGGGGTGACAATGAGGAAGAGACATCATAAGAACCTACACACAACTTAGGGGTGATGCCGGATTATGGAGATGGGAGGAGCGGAGGAGATTAAAGAAGAGGAAGAGCGATGTGATATATAGGCATATAATGAGTATGAGGAGAAATGTCCCACATGGGAAGGTGATGTAGAGAAGGAGAAGAGTGTTGGTGAGCCATTAGGTGAATATGGGGGCGTGTCGGGTGAAGGTCCATTCCCATGTGCAGAGACATATATTCCCTAGGGTAGGTGGTATGGGAGGAAGAAGGGGAAGAAAAATTGAAAACTCCGAGAATGGGGTATTAAGATGACCCTTCGAAGATCATTCATGCAAGGTTCCAGAGCACCCTTGCACATGAGCAGTTATATGGTTGGGAGTTGATATATCCCAAGGGTGTGAATATGTGCACTAGGAAGTAGCTTTCTTGGAGTATGCAAACACATATGGATGAACCTGAGTTTGACATTAAAGAGGAAGCTTGCATCAAGCACGGGATGAAGAAGATGCCACAAGCAACACATATGATGATCAATTTGGCCAAGTTTACTGATGAGCAGATAAGTAATGCCTTGAAAAGATGATGACAGAGGTATCACGAGAGGAACTTGGATAAGTCGGTCGCACTCAAGATATTGGCTTTGGAAGATAATAAGAACAAGGAAAAGTAAATTGAGAGAAACCTGACGAGGCACACATAAGGGCTGAAAAATCGAAGAAGGAGATTCTGGAGTTTGCGGCTGAAATCGGGGAGAAATTTTAGAGGCGTGTCTAGAATTCGATGGGACATACGAATACCTACCCATTAGCCGTGTATTTTTACAATATTTCATGCACCTACTACTAAAGGAGATGCTAGTAGATGTTGTGGCGAGAAGGAGAATAATAAAAGGATGATTGTGCACTAGATTGTAGATTATGACACCATACTCCAAATATTGAAAGATGAATTAAGGAAGGAAAATTGGGTTCTAGGAAATTGCAAGGATCTTGAAAAAGATCCTTAAGGCATATATAGTGTAGGAGGAGAATGATGTCCTAGCAAACAAGAGGGATGTGTTAGGTTATGGAGGCTATTTTCATGTGTGAAAGTGTTGAAGACTGTACACTAAGAGTATTGTACACTTTCCATAGTTGTCTCGCCGAGGTTCGGGGCCGGCCCGTTTCCGAGCGAGGGATTTTTTTTTCCTCGAAAAAAATGTTCTGATATCTTGAGAAATGTGCTTTTTCTCATATGGGTGGGATTTTTGATCCATAGGTTTATGGGACAGTTTTGGCCCATGGTTTTGATACCCACGGTTTTGTAAAATTGCTTAAGCAGTTGTCTACTTATGTGGTTTTGTGCATATGGTAGGTATTATGTAACATTGCAGATGTGTATGAATTTGGTGTGAATTCTGTAGATTTTGTTGAGCATAGCTCCAAATAGATCTAGGTATTTTATTGAGAGAGCAATGGCTTGTAATAAAATCTGAGCAAGTGATTCTTGGTGGACGTAGCACAAATTGGGTGAACCACGTTAAATAATGTCTCTTTGTGTTGTTATTTTATTATTCTACACTTTATTTCAGATTTGTAATATTTTCGCATATTATTTTCTACTATTACAATTATGTGATGGATAATTCCGCATATTTTATCCCTTATTTCCTCATAGGATGATTCCCTACGGAGAGAAGAGAGATTGGCAGTGGTATCGAAAGAAGCGCGACACGCTTAAAGTAGTCGGGGATCCCCATGAAAGACCGGATAAAGGAGCTAGGGGCGATGGTGGCACGATGAATGGATTTCATGGAAGGAATGGTCTCAAGCCTTGTTGGAGTGACAAGGGAGTTGAAGCATAAGGGTCAAGACATGACTCTAGATGAAATGGAGAAAATACTTGGTGATGTCCATGATAAAGCGAAGAAGGGGCTAAGAGAGTGGAATGAATTGGAGGCTGAAATAAATATGGAGTACCCTGAACTCCCGTAATTAGCCAAGGAGTAAGACACACTAGTCATTCTATTCATTCTTTCATGGACATTCTTTATTCTTTTATTCTTTGGGGAGATAAGTTGGGAAACCCCATTTCTGAGGACGACAATGTAATTAGTGTGGGGTAATGTTGGGTTGGAAAAATTGACTAAGTATCAAGAAGGTGCACGAAAGATTGAGGCACACAAGTGGGGCACGTAGACGCACATAAGTTTCATTAAAGTGGCACACACAAAAATTCTAATCCCAAATCTTAGCTAATTTTTCATATATGAGATAAAAATACAAATAGCGAGTTGGAGTGCGAGATCACGCCAAGGAGAAAAGAAAGGAAACTTGAGGATCAAGGAATGTCTATTTTTGGGATAAAGTGCATGCAAGAGGAGATCAAAGGCCATGCATGGATCGGGATGATAATAGGATTAAAGAAAAGTCTATTTATAGATTAATATATTATTAGGCTTGTTAGGAAAGCATGCATGTTGTATAGTTATGTATGCATGGCTATTTTTATCATACGAGACTATTTTGAGGATGCATATGCGGTGAAGGGCAAGTCCCTACCCCTATATATATATGATATTCTCCATTTTATTAGACATGGTCAATGTGATAGGGTTATGTTGCACTGATATATTGATGTGCATGACTTAGTGATACTATTGTTATGTATTCAGCTTCTCCTATGTAATACTTTGGTTATTAATGGATCATTGTGGATGGATTTTGGTGATTAATTTGTCTGAACATGGTGATCACATAGTGCAATTAATCTTAATACTAATATGATATGTTATGTGTCCTTATTACATGTGATTCCTTATGGTATCTGTAATGATCCACATTTGAGTGTATGTTTTGATATTGGTAATCATGAACATGCATGTTAACATCTTGACAAACTAGTACAAAGGTGGGACTCGATAGCTTCACGTACTTCGGTGAGCTTTTAGTTTTGGTTGGATGAAGTGCCGCGTGCATAACATCTTTAGGTGGAAAAAAAAGACCGATAATCTAAGTGAATGCAATTTGATCAAATTCTAACTTCTCCTTTAGTTCCTTCAAAACCGCCCTTTGAGCTCTTAAGAGCAATTCTCATGGTGATTTCATGATTAGACTAACCTATGCATACCCACACTAGGTGATAACATTTTCCAATACCCTTTTCCCCAGGAAGGTTTGTCTCAAATTTTATAAACCAATTCTCTTCGATTCTCACCTAATATCTTCTTTTATCTTCCTAGTGGCCTTATCCTCTACTAGCCTTGCCTCAATGGTTTCAAGCTTTAACTTCTTACCTTGGATGTTTCAAATTAGTTTTCACACGAGTTTTGGAAACCATTTCCTTGTTTTAATTTTAGATAAAGTTTCAAGATTGGAATCATTGGTCGTCGGATAGGACTTTACGAAGAGCAACGATCGGGGACAAGAAGTCCCTCCTCTTTAATGGGAGAGGTTCCCTTATTCAGAAACGAACCTATTTACAAATGTACAAGACATGATTTGTTGGTTAAACTTGGATATTACGAAAGTGTTTTCTATGAAGATCATCAATTACAAAAGGACTGAGGAAATGAGAGTATGGGAAAGAGTAGAAAGGCAACATGTAGAGTTATAGATATCAGAGTAATTCTTTATGTATGCGAAAGTCACAGTGAATTGAAACAAGATCATTTGTATCGGATAAATAAGATGGAATTCAAAGACACAAAGTTCTGTAAATAACATCTGCTAGAACACAAAGTTTCTTAACATGACACAGATTCATTAATCAAGGACACAAAGTTCCTTCTTGGTTATACAAGATCACCATACTTGCAAAGTTGAAGAGTATGCAATCGGTAAGACTAACGAACTTGAGACAAATGATCTTCACAAAGAAAATAAATGAAAGCTTTGGAATAACAGAGATCAGATAGACAAAGAATGGAAAGTCCTTTTGTATTGATTCCTTTGTAATCTATTTACACTTTCAGAAAATAAGCCAAGTTCTTCCTCCTTCAGAATGGCGAAGAGAGGCCATTATATAACTTACAAATCGGTTACTCTTAGTAACAGCTTCTTTTAACCAAGAATAGTTAAGAACGCCAACCGCATACCTCAACCTCTTACAAAGAAAACGGAAAAAGAAAGGGAAGAAGAGAAAAGAATAAGGAGAAGAAGACAGGTGGCCGGTCACCGAGAGGGACCCACGACTTGAGAATCCGTTGCACGAATTTCTTTAACACCTCGCTATATCTCTCGCCACGAGGGACTAGCGTGTTAGTCATAGGCCGAGTCCAAAATCCCGAGACTCTTTTCCATCTCTTTATCAAACTCGACATGAGTATGATAATCTTTATTTGCTTCTTCAATGGCAGATTGAAGAGAGCAGATCTCTTTCATTTTTTCTTTGGAGATGGAGCTTTCCTTGAATAAATTATCTTTGACAAAAACTCTGAATTGAGCTTTGATTTCTTGCAAGGAAAGGGAAGTACCAGAAGTCTCATCCTGAAGATGACAGTGTATGTCTTTGAAAGCAGAGACAACCAGTGTCTTGAAAGCTTCGCCCTTCTGCCAACTGTTCTTCAGTTCACCCAAAGCCTCCTCCAATACTTTGATCTTCCACTCCACGCTGTAGACCCAGGACTTCGACAGATTATCCTTTGCATCATCAAAAACCTTATTTGCCAGTAAGATATTCTCATCTGTCTGTCCCATAAGGCGGAGGTCTACTATGCAACTGCTCCAGAGTTTGAGCTCTTTATCCATGATATTGATAGTGGAGGAGAGCTTCAGTTGCACATTGCTCACCTTTTCGTGGAGTTTGAAAGCTTCATCGATGAAGTTTAATCCAGCAACAAGCATGTCATCCACCAGGGCTTCAATAGCTCTGCCATAGACAGAATACTTGTGCATATCTTTAATACTCTGCACTTCATCTTGGCTTAGAATTACAGGAGGTGGGAGAGTAGTCAATGGGGTAGGGTCCAAAACTTTGTCCTTAGACAAAAGAGACTTGATGAAACTTGTGAGAACTTGGGCCTGTTCTTCCAACTGTTCAATAGTTTGTTGCCCTTTCTCTACCCTCCCAATGACTCTTGTGACTGTTTCCTGGAGGTTGTGAATTTCACCTTCCGGGGTAGACTCTCCCATTGGGATTCTCGAGAGCTCTAAGTCAGATACCTGTAAGTCCTGCTCTGATTTATCCATTGTAGGCTTGGCAATCTCCAGGAATTACTGACCTTGAGCATCAGACACTATTCTAGAGGTAACCTTGGCTTTCTTGGCACGAGAAGGAGTGGTGCCCAACAAGGCTGCAACAGCATCAAAATTTGGTCCCGAGCTTCGAGAGGAAAATTTCCTCTTCCTTTTGTCAACCAAAGGTTGCACCCACGCAAAAGAGGAAGAGGAATCAGCAGGAGGGGCAAGGGGACCAAGAGATAGAGAGCTCATGACGCTCAAGGTCTGCAGCTGTTGACTCGAGTTGAGAGGTGAGTGGGGCACTTGGGGCAATTGCGATAGAAGAGTCAACATCACCTGAAAGCTCAGTGCTCTGGATTTCTTTGTCTTTATCAGTTTGGGTCTTCGAGGAGCATTTACGAGGGTTGGCATTTCGCTTTCTTCGCTTTCACCGAGAACAATGATGTTCTCCGGTCCCATAGGCACTTCTGCTTTCTTTGAGGATCACTTTCTGTAGGCTCCTTCTTAACCTCCTTGAGTTTCTTCTGGTACACTTGAGTGGATGAAGAAGGAGTGGAAGCTGCAGGTCCTTGAGTTGATGAGGTAGGAGGGGTCTTCACTGGTGTTTCCGACCTTGGAATAGATGCTTCTCTTCTTGGTGTTGAAGCATCCTTAGAAGAGGATTCTCCTGAGTGCCTTCTGAGCTCTCGAACTTTCTTGTCAAACCAGACCTTAGTCCTGACTAAGACTGGAGCAAGGATCTCAGCCAGATCATCTTTTTCTTTCCTGTTCCAATCCAAGTCCTCCAAGGGGGTGTGCTTAATCACACTGTCATACTCATATGAGTATAGATCAGAATTGTCATCCTGGAGTCCTTCGGGAACTTGGTACAAGCCGAGTTCTTGGATCAATTGCAGGGAGAACCTGCCACAATGCCTTCTCCTGGCTTCAAAATCATCTCACGATCGGCCCGGTAGTCTTCATATCGCCCTATGATGGTAGATTATCTTGATGTTCTGTTCAATAAACTTCTTCAAGTCAAAGCAGGTTCTTGGCTTGAAGAAATGAACGGTGATAGGTACCAGGGCTCTCTCTATGTTCTGAGCATCCAGGGCTGTTTTGCAAGTGTAGTTTCCCAGAGAGATGGGAAAATGCAAGCCAGAAATCTTCTTATCTCTGCAAGTTCTGTGTAACTTGTCTAGTTGCCTGCATATTTCTATCAAGGCCATTTTATCATTGCAAAACATGGGCAGTCTCAGAGGGGTGCCCTCATAGCCGGCGAGCCTGATATAAGAGAATTTCCTGAACTGGATGAAGTAAGCACCGTAGTGCGATATTAGAGTCATAGCTTCATCTGAAAATCTCCTGGCAGTGTCACCTTCGAGCAATCTGACCACGTACATGGTAAAAGCGTCATTGACCCTTCTGAAATTACGATTGCTGGTCTCCAAGGTGAACTGCGGGCAGTAGGCATATATTGGATCATCTTTGTGTGCGTCAAGGTAGGAAAAGCCAAACCATTGTCGTGACGCTGCCAGGGTATACATCAGGTAAGAAGTCATGTAGAACTTCTTCGTTTGTTGTACATTGGACAACTGCTCTGCCAAATTCATGCTGATGATCTCTGCCCAGTTAATATTTTGCGTTCCCTCACACACCATGCTGATGAGCGGGCACATCCAGAAGTGGAATTCGTTGGTAGAGGGCAAACCCATAACCCGAGCCAGCAGAATTATAAAGTCAGACAATTCTTCATTAAAATCTGCCCGGAAAAGGGTTTTGGACAGGCGAGAGGCTCCCTTCCTAGGGTTTTTAAGCCAGGACTTCGCCACTCGTGCCTTGTATTTGTCACTGTCTTGATTGAACAGGGCCTGTGCTTGATCCCGGGAAACGACTATGGCATTATCCATCTCTGGGATTCTCAGTGCGGTGCTAATAGCGGCAGCGTCCAGCTTGGCGATGAGCTCCCCGTGTATATTGGTTAATTCACTGGAAACAGGGGTCAAAGTGAGCTCCATGCAGCAAGCACACGATGTCAGTATGCACTGCATCGAGATCGGAAACCTCCAAAGCAAAGCCAAACCGCTATCGTGAATCATTTGTGCCATTGGTGTAGGGTTTGCATCTGCCACCCTCGCCCAAAAATCACCGAAGTCAAGATGTCGAGCTTCGCTGTCCCCAATATTGTGAACGGCAGACTCAAGTGGAGAAATTTGTTCCTGTCCCTGAAACTTGATCTTCATATTGATAGCAACAGAGCTGCAACCTAAACTCGGGAAGGAATTACAGAGAAAAGGAATACACGCGCAGGGAATTTAGGTTGCAAGGGTTCGAGCAAGGATAGCATGGAAACAATGTGAAAGATGCAAAGGGAGGATGCCCGTTATATAGCCGTTTAGGAGAGAGAAAGGCTATGAGTGCGCATTTAATACATACCTACCAATTTGAATAAGCATGATATTCGGGTAGAGTGGGAAAAATAAGCACGAATGGCACTTGGTTCATTTGGGACATGTGAGACGCGAATGCGCGATACACGCGGCTCGGCCGATTCGGGAGAAGTGGGGAAAAGACGCACAAATGCCTTTTGGGACACGCGGGACATGAGTGCGCGAAGTGCGCGATTCAGGCGAATCGGCCGAAAAGGTTCCAATGGGTCCGAAAAAGTTTGGGACATTTGGGGCCTTGAGTATGCGAAGTCACGCTGTGATTCGGGCGTTTAGTAGCAAAAATGGAACAACTTGCACAATTTGATTTGGGACATTTGGAACATGAAAGTGTGAAGTACGCGGTTCGGGTGTTTCGGCCGAAAATGGAACAACTTGCACAATTTGATTTGGGACATGTGGAACATGAAAGTGCGAAGTATGCGGTTCGGGTGTTTCGGCCGAAAATGGAACAGCTTGCCCGATTAACTTTGGGACATTTGGGACAAAAAGTTCCGACGGGCCCAAAAATGGAACAACTTTGGGGATTTCGGCCGATCGGGGAACATAACGCACTTTTGAACTTGGGACAGTTTGGAACAAAATTGTCCGACAGTTCGAAAATCACACAAAATGACCCAAAACACAGATTTTCTCAATTTCACGACTTCGGTACATTAGAGAAAACACTTAAACTCAAAATTTTGAAATTTCACTTTCTTTTAGGGAATTATGAGTGGACAACAGAATCAAATTTTAAACCTACTTCCTTAAAAGGTTGACCTTCCCGATTAGGTCTTTTAACGTAAATGCAATTCTCTTCTAGAATGTCATCATTTCCTATGGATTGAGCCATCACTTTAAAAATTCTTCTTTCTTCTAACCAAGGAAACCGTGAGGATGGTTTGTTCCAAGTTTCAAAATTTAAAGCGAATTCAAAGTGCTCAAAGCTCACTTTCTCATCAAACCCTAACGGTGCTTCTTGTGCGGCAACCCGAGAACACGGGGTTTATTAGCAAGGAAATATCCTAGCACGTGCATTCATATTGAGGTAATTAAAATTGATAAAAACAAAGTCAATATACCGATAGACATTAGGGGGTGAAAGGGTTTAATTTATTAATATTTTAAATTAGGTATTGGGGGTAGGTTAGAGAGGTGGGCTAGAGAAGAGGTAGGGTTAATTTTAATATAAAACTAAAACATTTGAACCCTAGTTTTTAAAGATAAATACCTTAAAATTGTAAAAGGTTCATGGTCATAAATTTATATTATAATCTCTTTTTGAATAAATAAATTTGAATTAAGAGATTTTCCAGCAAGAAAAATAATAAGATGGTAGAAAACTAGGATAGAATATGGTTTTCAACATATGATATGATTTCGCCATTTTAATTATTTGAAGAAATATTGATAAATGGTTAAAGCTTAACATTAAGGTAATTGGTAATAGGTCTTAAATGGCTTCAAACTCTCTTTCTAAAGAAAATACATATTAAGAAAATAATATTTGAGTAGGAAACATGATATATTTTTTGTTTGATATATTAGGGTATAAATAAAAAGGGGTAAATAAAATTGTAATGGAAAAATGGGTAAGTAAGGTACATGGAAAAAATAGGGGTATTTTCATTATAATAATATAACGGGAGGGGGTATTATCAATTAAATAATTAGAGGTAAAAACTAACATTAAGGGTATTCTTTAATACCCTTTGAACGAACGTGTTATACCATACTTTTACTAAGTGAACCTCATGTGCCCGAGAAAAGTCTTTTCCTTATAAAATGAATTATTCTTGTTTCCAAAACTAAATTTTGGAATCAAGGTCTATCTTAGTCTTCTCCTTAATAATGGTTTATCAGTGATGAAAATAGTTGAGATAAAAACCATCTATTACTAAGGTTCAATCTATGTATACACGTAGACAAGGTATATGAAACCCTCTCACCTTAGTTTGATGAGACTAGAGATTTAATTGAAGAAATCCTTGATATTTTTCCAAGATATTATTCCCAAGTTATCATAATGAAGACAACATGCAATTCATGTGCTTAACATAAGGACTATCAATTCACCATTGATCAACCATGAAGGCACAATCACAATTTCTTGTTACTTAAGGGATTTTCTTACATGCACCGAGTAATAACAAGTCATTCAACTCCAAATCTTGGAATAGTATATTTCATTACCTTTCTTCTTCGTAGATCTTTGCTGCAAAATCATTATTAGTATGATTAAAATCAAACTCACTAAGAACCTACTAAGCACCCCTTCCCTGTCCTACACAAAAAAGAATTATCCTTATGCTAGAACATAGTATTCAATACTAAACCTCCATAAACCATTAAAATGACCTTGAAACACTTGTTGTCATGCAAATGTGTAACATAGAAATTGACAATTTTCCAAAGATGAGAACAATATCCTTATGTCAAAACTTCTAAGTTTTTATCTTCCGAGGCATCCCGAGTCTACAGTCGGTCACCATCCCATGACCTCCCAAATGATGTTAACTCAGTCCCCTAGGTGATTTAGGAAAGACGATTTAACCCCCTAGGTGATTTTAGGAGTTCTTGAAAACTACTATTTACGACGAGTTGGGAAGGGCTACCACCGCCATCCCAAGACCGATGCACCCCTTGGGGTAGAATGGAGTAGATAAATAAATTTCGAGGTGGATTGAAGGTATAAAAAAAACATGGAAATGATTTTGGAAGATTCAGGAAGGATTTGGAGAAGTTGGGGCAGTTTGATAAAAAATAGGGTTCACATGCCTATGCACTACACAAGGCCAAAAGAACTACCGAGCTTCAGGAGGATATTCTAAGAGCTCCAGATGGAGTTAGGATCCAAATAAGACATCATCGTAAATGTAATTAAAATCCATAAAATATGGTTAAATCATATTTTTCACAACACCTTGGTGCAATAGGTCTCGAATAAGTTTTTCCTGGGCTCATCTATGTAACCAGAATAAAAATCTGATTTTTTAGGTTATAAATGGAGGAATAAAGAGCAGATAATTCCAGCATTGGATTCAAAATGCCATTTTTAGTCAAAATCATATAACATTTTCCCAAAAACTCCATCGGGAGCTCGAGATATCGCCGTTTGAAGTTGCCCTCAAGGAACGAGTTCGGGAGTTAGTCAATTTTCAGTAAGGAGACATGTCAGCTCTAGGAGCCTGGTGAAATTTTGTGTCCCTTTCATCCCTCAAGATAAGGGAAAAGAGGGAAAAAAATTCTTTCAGCCCCTATAAGCCCTTTGGTCACACATACGACCTTTGGGATTGCTAGTTCGACTCAAGTGCTTGACGGAGCTCATTTCCTCAATCGTTCAGATCGTGACAAGTGGTGGATTTTGGCGTCTGTGCAAATTGATGACCCTCATGTCCATTTTTTCAGAGGGACATGAGGGACATAAAAATTCACCCAGCCCCAATAATTATTCAGGTCATCCATGTGACCCCCTTTAGTGTAATTTCTCAGCCCCTAGGAGGAGCTAGTTGGAGCTAAACACCCAGCCGTCGGATTGTTGCCAAGTTTCATCGCGAGGCGCGTTGTGAAAATTCTACGACCATCATGTCTCTTTGTCTTTGAGGGACATGAGGGACATGAAAATGAACCCATCCCATATAATGCCTCCTGGTTCCTCATACGACCGTTTTCTAGCCCCCAGTGCATCTAGCTTGCTTTTTGGCCCAAATGCTCCATGGTTAGATTTACGCCATGTGTCGCGATGAGGCGCAACGTGAAAATTGATGTCCCTTTCATCCATTAATTCTTAAGGGACATAAGGGATATAAAAATGCACCTCACTCCTGCTTTGTATTTTTTTAAAATGTTTTAAATCTTTCTTTCTGCTTTCTTTCCCGTCGCATCTTCTCTATAACTCGCTTCAAAGTGCTCACATTATCCATTGTTGTCCAGAAGCTCCATACACAATTGTTGTACCTCAAACCAGATCTTCCATTGAAATAAAACCCTTAAATCTGTAAGAACACAAATATTTCAGAAGAAATACAGATCAAGATTCGAAGAAATGAGTAACGGAGAACAAGAACAAAGATCTTCACCTTGAAACTCTCATTGTTGTGAATCAAAGAAACCAACATATCTAGCAAACCAGTGCATGGATCGAGATGAATTTTTTTTTTTTTTATGTGTTCATAATTTTCAGAGACCATTAAAACCCCCATAATATACCTCCCATCTGCAGCAAGAATTGTTCACAGTGAAGAAACCTCTCTTCAAATTTCAACGAAAAGAAAAAAAAAACTCGATTTCCCTTTAAACTGGCAAACGATTCGAAGAGAAATTTCACTGGTGGAATAAGAAGAAAAAACCTGCAACGAAACGTGATTTTTTTCTACGAACGGAGAAGAAAACCATACCTACAAATTTCGAGGTCCGTTAATGGTTGTCATGTTCAGAGGTGTCATCGTCAAAATTTTGAAGCTTTAAAATATCTCAAACCGTTGATCGTAAGGCCAAAATTTCGAGGGGTGATATTGGACAAAAACCCATATTAGAAAACTTTATTCTCGTATCAATCCAACCACCGAGAAGATAAATTTCCAAAAATAGCAGGTCTGCTACATAAGGGAATGTTATTTCGGAAATTCATCGACTAAAGAACCTACGAAGGAGACGGTGAACATATAAGAGGTGTTGCAGTTGAAAATTCATCAAGATGTCATCTTGGTCCAGAATTTAAACTTACTAAAAATAGTAAGTGGTCTCACGAGCACCTGCTAAAAATAGTAAATTGGTCCAGAAGATGAGGGAAACACAAGGAGAAGGAGGAATTCGAGTTGCAACACCCAATTGAGGATCGAAGGAGTTGATTTTTCATACTTACTAAAAATATTAAGTCGTCTCACTGGCACTTATTAAACATAGTAAGTCATCTTACTTTGGTATTTATTAAAAATAGTAATTCGTCTCACTAACACTTACTAAAAATAGTAAGTCATCTCACCGACACTTATTAAAAATAGTAAGTCACTCCAGAGGGTGATTTTCACAAGAGGAGCATTCTGAGAGTTGAACATCCAGATTGGCAGCTGCAGTTGGAGTTCGGAGAAGAATTTTCACACTTACTAAAAATAGTAAGTTGCTTTTTCCATAAATAGTAAGTGTCAAGAGACGGTGGGACTCAAGTTTATAGAATGGGTGTTGTCATTGAATATTTCCTTCACCGAGATTCAATGTCTGTCTTCACAAAGATGTCATCTTTTCCAATGGGTCGTAACATTTTCGCAAGAAGCATCTTTGACATCTCTCATGGATCTTTTAGAACTCATCTCAGGAGACCCTAACAGTGTCTTTCAACACTCACTACATGGTTCGGGTCACAAGTTGGAAGTTGCGGTCATCGGTGGAAACAGTTCATTCAACTTGGCAGGGCTAGTTTTGAGCTCCTATCTCTTCGAGGGAATCTTCATGAGTCGCGTTCGTGGTCATCGACATAACCATTTAGTAGTGTTTTTAAACACTCTTTCCAAAGCATCCGTGAGCCATTTTGAAGGAGTTTCGCAAAGTGCAAAGATTGTGAAGATTCAGAATTTCATCACATTGGAGCTTTCCATCAGCAAGGATCATCTGACTTCATCAGGAGTGACATCCTCTCTCCTTCTCTCTCTTCTCTTTCTTCCCCCCAACTTTCTCTCTCTTCAAGTGTTCTAATTCTTCATTGGGGTTTGCACTTTTTGATATGCCTTTAAGTCATCTAAAGGTGACTTTTGACACATAATGTAAATTAAGTCACCTTGATTTTATAAAAGGGATTTAATATTTGGTAGGAATACGAATAGTCTAAAGTCAGAAATAAGGCATATGGAGGGTCATTGGGAAGATGAAGAGTTATTCCTCTGCTATAAATTGTAATGAGCTCCTCATTCAAAGGGGTTCTAATTATAAGATTCTTCTAGCTGGTTGTATTCTTGTAAGTTCATGAGAGAGATTTTGCTTACTTGTGAGTGAAAAGAGTTAGCCATTTTTCCTTTCAAATTTCTTCATTTCTCCACTATGTACAACTTTTGTTTGAGCAATCAATACAAGAAGGAGTTTCTAGCTTTATTTGACTAAGGGATTTCTTGATACTTTGTGATCATAAATTCTATTTGGTCTTGTTACTACTTGTAGAGTTGTTTCCTCTTAATTTTAATGCATGTCGCTGGAGTGCCCCTATTGGATCCCCGGCCACAAGGCTAACTAGGATGAAACTCACTTCACTCGCGCATACATATACGACAACCGCACCGATTAAGTGGAGGGACATAGATTCCCAAAGTGTTGGCAAGAAATCCAACAATTTTTCCACGACAAATTTTCTCGCCAACAACACTCTATAAATGCTTTGAATGGAATCATTAAATTTTTTAAACCACAGGTCATCCTACACAGAGTTCTTGATGAAGAAGCACAACAAAGAATCCTTCCAAAACAAATTTTTCATCATATTAGCTAAGTATGTCATACAAAATTGCATGGTACTTGTTTATTCTTCCTCTCCTCATTCCTCCATGTCCTTGAGGAATTATCTAATAACTAACTCTCCTTCAAATTTATCCTCATCACTTGAATCTTTCACAACCCTAACTAAATTTTTAGACCCTCCATATGCCCATGCTCAACACAATGAGGCATTTTTACATCTTTTTAATCATTTATGACTCAAATTTCAGCCTAAAACTATACCATCAAACTTATACATCTACTTACACACCTTTACATTCATTGAAATCTCCTCTAATCCACTTTCTTCACTTTAAAGCTTTTACAAATTCAAATTCCCATTTTGGAGGGAAAAAACAACATATGGAGAAATTCAAATTTCTACACCTTCTCAACAACTTGAAATGACTCATATTGTCCTATTAAGACCTCTAAGGATTTTTAACAACTCAAAATCATGACTAGAAGGAGAATTGACAACATGATGCTTCTCATTCCTTGATGCTCTTGCATCATACTTCCAAGGTGGAGAAAAGGAGTCATATACTACAAATTTGCTTCTTCCGATGGCTCTTGTTCTTCTTGGTGTGTTCTTGTTCTTGTATTCCTACTTTCTTTTCTTTTCTCACAACCACATGGATCCCATTTACTATTCTTCACCCTTGCATTTGCCTTGAATTTGATTCTCTTCTTCTTGACTTCCATCTTTATCTTCTTCAACTTTAGTCTCACATTAGTGTACCTACACAAATAAACACAATAACAACAAATATACATTCTTCCTCACATTTTTTCATATATTTCATTCTTGTATAACCTTTTCTCCTCATGTTTTTATCATTTATTTTTCTTGAAAGGGTTGAAAACTAACAATATTCTTCCTTTTCGTGCTTGCATGCTTGCATGCTTTTTCCTTTATGTTTACCATCATCTCAACTTGTGCTGAAGTTGTACCTATGTCTTCTTTTTCCTCATTTACATCTTCATTTTCCCAAGAATTCATCATTCTCTTAGATTTACCTTCACTTTTTCTTTCCTCATTCATCATACACAACAAATCTTGCAATAAATCATCCACCTCACCTATGAAAAACTGATCATTATGCTTCCCATGTTCATCACTCCACTCTATCTTTCTTATCTCATTCTATTTTTTCTCTCCAAATGCACCAATGGAGTCATTTTCCACAATTTCTAGGAATTAACCTAATGAAACATCAATTTCAATTATCAAATAAGTAATTTTTGAGTCAATTTGTTTACATTACCTTCCTCAAATGCATGCATCACTTATTGTACATGTTGTTCCAACTCTTCTTCACCTGCACTTAGCTCATTCAAACTAGTTTCCTTCTTTTCAACATGAGAAAACAAATCATAAAGAACTTTCATCTATTCCTCTAGCTTAAAATCATCTATTTCTCTATTATCTTCATCATATATTGGCCTATCAAATCTGATTTCATCTTCCTTTTGTGTATTTACAAACAAGAAAACTTCAATAGGCATACAACTTGATTCACATACCTCATTATCATGTTGATATGTTTTTGTTACTACATATTATTATTTGTCTTCATTTTTTCTACTAACTCATCCACGTCTTCAAGTAACTCACCTTCTTTAGGGTAGCAATAGATCACTTCTTCATCATTGAGTTCTTGTTCATCTTTTTCTTCTTCTCTTTCCCATTCATCCTCTGCTTCTTCATCTCGCATCTTCTTCCATATTCAATATCAATTCCTCAAACTTTGCTACATCTTTCTTAAGCTCTCTCAACTCTTTTTCAACCCATATATCTAGTTTTCTAGATTCCTCTTTCCTCTTGGCCTTTTCTTTTTCTTTCTTTCTCTTTCATCTTGAATCTTCTTCCTGTGGCTTAACATCCTCACTAGCTCTTTCACTAACTCTTCCTTGTCCATCTCTTTCTTTTCTTCTCTTAAACAAGTCTATCTCACTTTGTTCTTCACTACACCTCATCTAGGATTCAAACCTGGTCTTTTGGTGTCTTTCTCTCTCTCTCTTTTTATTTCACTCTCTCGCACTTCTTAGCCACTTCACTTCTTCTCATTCTTCACTTGTACTGTCAATCTCACATTCACACTCAAATTCATTGTTAGCAATAAAACAATACTCATTCCTCCACTCTTATACCAAATGGTGCAAAGCATATATGATATTCAATGTACATTCAAACAATCATCAATATATAGACAACTTCATTCATACAATACCTTGTTTGCAAGAACTCGTCTTATTTGTATAATGGACTCAATATGCAGCTTTAGACTCCTCAATACCTTATATAGCCTTCATTCCATGCATGTGCCCCATTCGTTCATGATATTCTATGCCATTATAGTCATCATCTTAATTGGAAACAAGAGATTCAACCAAACCGCTCTTTTTACATTTGTTGTCAATCACTAGTCCATTAATGGTCTTGTAAAAATCAAGAAAAACTTGGCTTTTAGGCCTAATTAGTATTTCTCAATCCTTCTTCCTTGTTTCTCACCTCCCAAAAATGTTACACAAATAATCTAAGTTAATGCAATTTGATCAAATTCTAACTTCTCCTTTAGTTCCTTCAAAACTACCCTTCGAGCTCTTAAGAGCAATTCTCATGGTGATTTCATGATTAGACTAACATGTGCATACCCACAACTAGGTGAAAACATTTTCCAATACCCTTTTTCTTTGAAAAGGTGTGTCTCAAATTTTATAAACCAATTCTCTTTGGTTCTCACCTAATCTCAAATTTTAGCTTCGTAGTGGCCTTATCCTCTACTAGCCCTGCCTCAATGGTTTCCAAGCTTTAACTTCTTACCTTGGAGGTTTCAAATTAATTTTCACAAAGTTTTGGGAACTTATTTCCTTGTTTTAATTGTAGTTCAAGTTTCAAGGTTGACTCACATTCTAAAACCTAATTCCTTAAGAGGTCGACCTTCCCAATCATGTCTTTTAATCGTGCATGCAATTCTCTTATAGATCGTCATCCTTTCCTATGGATTGAGCCATCACTTCACAAAAATTCTTATTTCTTATAACCAAGTAAACCGTGTGGATGGTTTGTTCCAAGTTTTAGAATCTAAAAGTGAATTCAAAGTGCTCAAAGCTCACTTTCTCATTAAACCCTAAATGTGCTTATTATGCAGCCCTAGAAGAATCTTTTCCTTATAAAATGAATTATTCTTATTTCCAAGGTTTAATATTTGGCCTCAAGGTCTATCCTAGTATTCTCCTTAATCTTGGTTTACCAATGATGATAATAGTTGAGATAAAACCATATATTACTAAGATTCATCAGTATATATACGTAGATAGGGTATAGGAAACCCTCACACCTTAGTTTGATGAGACTAGAGACTTAATTGAAGAAATCCTTGATATTTTTTGAGACACTATTTCCAAGTGATCTTAATGAAGACAACATGCAATTCATGCACTTAACATACAGAATATCAACTTACAATTGATCAACCATGAAGGCACAATCACAATTTCTTGTTGTTGAAGGGCTTTTATTGCATGCATTGAGTAATAACAAGTCATTCAACCCCCAAATATTGGAATAGTATAATTCATTACCTTTCTTCTTCATGATATTGTTGCAAAAGCATTGTTAGCATGACTATAATCAAACTCACCAAGAACCTACTAAGCACTCCTTCCCATCATACATAGTCAAAACATTATCCTTATCTTTAGAACATAGTATTCAATACGAAACCTCCATAAACTATTAAAATGACCTTAAAACATGAAATATCCCTAATGGGATACCACTTTAAAATGCACAAAATATTGGAAACTTGTAGCCACATAAAACACTGATTTTACCAAATTTTTACATTTGGGGCATCCAACTAAAGAAACTTAATATTTGCCAAAATGTCCACTTGAAATACTTGAAAATTTAAAGATAGTTTGATATTATTATAAAGGACATAAGGAAGCTATTTTTGGACTTTTACAGAGACTAAAATGCTGCCAAAAAAACACAAATGCCCTAGATTGCGGAAAACTACCGACTAGAAAACCCCCAAATAAAGGTTGCAAGTCGCCTCACTTGGAATGGGGTCGGAAAATGATGGAGGCACCTTCAACGAGCTGTCACGCCCAGCCCAAATGGCTGTCATGAATTTGATCTAGAGCCCCTCTACTTATCTTCCCCAAATGCCCCCAAGACCCTCGAGATCCTTCCTCTAAAACCTTTGTTAATGTCTCTGCCACACAACCCTGAAAGCGGCTCCAAAATGACAGACTAGGGTAGATCTCTCACTACCAAAGAATTCCCTGCTAGCTAGGGATGGGTCTCTCACCACCAAAGCTAGGGTCCTTGTGGGATTTGACTCCACAAGTTGTAGATGCGCAACGAAGCAACTTCACGAGAAGGGGTCAATAAAATGTATATGCCAAAAAAGTCCCTCTCCTTTCTCTCCCAACTCCTTATATACTTTCCAAGGCAAAAGAGCCCCAATAGACCTAGACATGTTTCATTCCACGGAGGGGTCAATAAAATAAAAGAAAATAACTTAAGTTACTTTCCCCCTTTGAGGCACCATGGTCCAAAAGTGACCCTCAACGCAAAATTTGAATATTAGAACCATGTGGCCCCTTCCCAATAGCTCCCCGTGTCCACAACCCCTTGGGTCTGACCATGGCTTGGACTCGACTTGGCCCTTAGGCCTTTGGTGCAAGAAAAGGGGACATTACAATCATTCCTTCCCAAGAAGCTTGACCCCAAGCATTATCCTATCCTACTACAAAAGTTGAATACCGCGTCTTTCTCCACCTCACCTTGCCATCAACCAAGGATTGGTGTAATCTGAAATAACCAAGAAACCCCATGTAGTCATCATGACCTCCATATGGTATTGAGAGCAATGGTTTCTGTGAAGTAGAATAATACCCAAACCTACTCTCCATTGGTACCTACACCAAAATTTCCAATTTGTCCAATCCCTGCCAATGCAAGGTTGTCATCATGTGATCACTCACTGCCTCTCCAATCAACCCCTAGGTATGAAAGTCCACTCTGAATTCTGTAGAACTCCCTGGATCAACCTATGAAATAACCTATATACGCACAAAGTGTGCCAACTCTCCCACATGACCCACATTGGTGTGAGGGTACAACTCCTCATAATGTATCTCGATGTGTCCTGCGGGGGAAAAATCCCAAGATTCTAGTACATGGTCAACCGACAATGTCAACTCCACATAGTTCAGCTCCTGCTATGAGTGATAACCTACTAAAAAACCTGGTAACTGAGTCGACTCCATCCTTCCACTGACTAGCACATGGGTGAAATGCCCACTGTGCCTAGAAGCAGCAAAATACATAGGAGTGTTATCCCCTGTTGACTCAGAACATGTTGAACCTGTAAGCTCCGATTTGTTATAATGACAAATTATACATCCCTGTATGAAGTTGGGGATATCCTCCCTCAACCCATGCCTTCTGAACCTCTTTGATATGAGCCTATAGGTCTCATTGAAGCTCAGGTGTCCGGTCACAAAAAAACAATGCACATGTCACAATATCTCCACCTCAACCCTGAGTCTGACACAAGGTATAATCTGCCATGATAGAATATCATCTCATCCTCCAATCTATAGGTGTCATCTTGTATGTGACCATCCGAATCTTGCAAGTGTGTCGGTTCTTGGAGTACTCAACAAGCAAATGAGATCTCCAGTCTACCAACCCCTTAGATAACCAACATGATGATAAACTCAGAGGATCTGAGCCTATAACCCCAATCTCTGTAACTGTCTCATGTGCAACATTGCTGGTCACCTCCACATCCATCCTACTCAGCATCGATCCATGATAATAAAATTCCTCACCATGCCGAACGTTCTCTCCATCCCCTCAGTTGTAACCACCCTAGGTGCTCCTGTAGATAATCCCCTAAAAATCACATTCCTGCCCTCGGATTTAAACTTTAGCTCCATCGTCTGAAATTTAGTCTGAAACTACCCAAGAGATCAAAGCTATCAGCACTCCTAGCACTATTTTGGTCACTCCCATACCAACAATGTGGAGATCATCGGTAATTTTATAATTACCCTTCGTGATGCTCATTTGGGGAACCCACCGTGTGCACCTCATAGACTCTCCATTGGCTACAACCCCGTTGAGGCCCTCAAAATCCCCGATCTGTAGTCCTCGCCTCTCAACAAATGAGGCATCAATACAGATTGTAGGTTGTCCCACTATCAATGAGTACCCCAAATCGCTGACCCTGCATAACTCCTCTAATCCTAAATGCCTTGTACATTAGAGTATTAGGTAATGTGGCTATAATCTCCCGAGGAAAAGTCTTCTCCTCCTACCCCGCATCAAGCACTATCCAACGCAACCCCATCTCCATCATCCATCTCGCGAGTCTCTAACTCCTCACCTTTGTCACCCTTACTCTCCTCGAAGACTTCAATGAATTGATCCTTCCCTCTACCTCTGCAATCATGTCCTGGGATCCAAGGTGTGTGGCAATCAAAACATAGTTTCTTTCACCTCAACTCATCTCTGTGTTCTCGGGAAATGATTGGATTTTTAACCACCTCCTACCTCGGTGGAGGCTCCCTCTGTTGACATTCATCTGATCCAGATGGAGGTTCCCTTTGTTGAACGCGAGGTGGAGCCCTCGGCTTTGGAGTGGATAACTCCAAGTCCCGAGCTTTCCTAACAGCCCCGTGTAAAGAAGAAGGTTCAAATGCCTTCACAAATCCAGTGAAAGCATCAGTCAAACCTGTTATGAACAGTGAAATCAACCTCCTCTCCATGACATCAGGTACCATGACTGGTAATCTCTAGAAAATCTGCGATGTACTGATCTAGGGGACCGGTTTGTCTCAAATGAGTCCACTCCCTGAAATACCTATCAGGGTCCCTCCTATCAAATCTACTCACCAACCTCTGTGTGAACTTTGCATGAGTCGTAATGTGTATGTGTCCCTGTGTAATCAGCCCATGATGCCACCAATCATGAGTGTCTCCCTCAAGATGCGAGCTTGCAAACTTAATTGCATCTTCCTCGCGCATAGGATTCAAGTCGGAGTATGTCTTCAACTTTTGGACCCAAGACAGTGTAGTAGACTTCTTAGAACCATCGAATTGTGGAATGGAGATCTGTCCCAATCTCATCTATAACTCTGGTTCCTGTTTCTGATGATCTATCTTGGGTCTACTGCCAATCTTCATTTTGCAATATTCCTGGAATGGCATGTTGTTACGAAATCCCTCACTCAAGGTCTAGTTCCTCTCCCCACAAGACTCCTCATCCAAAATATCTATTGGCTGTTGTACCTGTGAAACTTCCAAATCCTTCAAGAAAGAAGGTTCGTGAAGCCCCAAAGGCCTGGCAAAAGAATGGGGAGGTCACTGCCTTGAATGTCCACTCTCACCTCTTTGACCCTGTTGTCCCATATTGCTATTTTCTCTTCTCATTATGACTTTGTTATACACACCCAGCAGTGAAGATGATTTAAAAATATTCTCTTACTCTTTTTAGCAATCATAGAACCAATGCTAGTACCTTGAGAGGTACTCTCCCTTCTTGCACTGGAGTCTCTAATGAAGAAATCATGCTTTCCAACACTTATAATCCCAAAAGACACATTTGAATTCCTTCTTTGGATTATGAAATCAGTCGCAAAGTTTTCAACATCAGAATTGATAGTGTTGGATAACTACCACATATTACTAGGATCCATAGCTTATAATGCCCCTAAGCCCTTGTATATGTTAAGTGAGCTAAAACTTACCACCATATATCATCAACCAGATGCTCATATACACATATTTGGAGCAATGGTCCAATAAACTCCATGATGAAGACTTCGTCATCTACCATACCATGCATCTCATGATGGAAGTAAATTGGAATAGGCAACAATAAATAAGACACATTAGTGTGCTCTTCATACCCTTCAAGGCCATCAATGTCCTCCATGTGTTCAAGATAAACATATGTTGAGTTGCCCCCAACATTGTTTTCTGAGTGCCTGTTGAAAGTATCTGAAAGCTTATCAAAAGTTGTTGGTTTGGAAATTACAACAGGCTACAATTTTACACAAGTGTCCATGTGAGGCTCCTCCTCATGTGACAACTGCTCCATAGAGTCTTCTTTCGTGGGTGTAGACTTCCTTGCATCACTTGCCCTCATCGTTTCCTTGAACTCTTGTATGTGTTGTCTTGTTTGAGTCGCTATCAACCTAGCAGCTCTAGCTCTGTTATTCCCTTCCTCACACTTTTTAAGAGTTTCCATTACATCCTCCTTGCTTGCACAAACAAGTTTCTTCTCCTGAGATGGAATAATTTCTCTAACAAGAAAAGTTTCACTAATGCAATTATTTTTCTCAATGGAAATCATACCCTTTTGTCTAGAAGCTTCTTCTACAAATGAGTTCCTTTGTAATTCAGGTACCGGTATATGATGATCTCGCTTGGGCTTGCTACCAATCTTCATCATGCAATAATCTAGAAATTAGTTTTCTCAATGGAAATCATACCCTTTTGTCTAGAAGCTTCTTCTACAAATGAGTTCCTTTGTAATTCAGTGTACGATATATGATGAGCTCAACTGCATACCAATCTTCATCATGTAATAATCTTTATCTCTGAAACCCTTACTCAAATATTGGTATTTCCTCCAACAAGAATCCTCATCAATCACCTCTATTGGCCGCCCTCTATCACTATTCTCACCATGTTCCTTATTGTCCCTAGATTTGCTTTGATTCACATTCTGAGTGAGCTGGCTCAAATAAAGGTTAGTGGCTTCTTGTTGTTTCACCATGTTGGTGAACATTTCCTTCATAAAACCCCCTTTGAGATCTTTCCAAACTACCATATTTAACCCACACATGTTGGAGGAACAACAACTTTGATACCACTGAAATATCCCTAATGGGATACCACTTAAAAATGCACAAAATATTGGAAACTTGCAGCCACATAAAATACTGATTTTACCATATTTTTATAGTTGGGGCAGCGAACTAAAGAAACTTAATATTTGCCAAAATGTCCACCCGAAATACTTGAAAATTTAAATAGAGCTTGATATTATTATAAAGGACATAAGGAAACTATTTTTGGACTTTTACAGAGATTAAACTGCTGCCAGAAAAAGCACAACGTGCCCTAGATAGCGGGAAAACTACCGAGGTTCGTAACCCTCTAAATACAAGAGCAATAATAAGGGTCTTTGGAAATAACATTAACAGATATAGGCAGTAATAGTTCCACCTTCGATATATGAAAACGGTCGACTAGAAAAACCCCCAAATAAAGGTTGCAAGTCACCTTGCTTGGAATGGGGTCGGAAAATGATGGAGGCGCCTTCAACGAGCTGCCATGCCCAGCCCAAATGGCTGCCGTGAATCTGATCTAGAGCCCCTCTTGCTTATCTTCCCCAAATGCCCCCAAGACCCTTGAGATCCTTCCTCTGAAACCTCTGTTAATGTCTCTACCACACAGCCCTGAAAGCGGCTCCAAAATGACAGACTAGGGTAGATATCTCACTACCAAAGAATGCCCTGCTAGCTAGGGACGGGTCTCTCACCATTGAAGCTAGGGTCCCTGTGGGATTTGACTCCACAAGCTATAGATGCGCAACAACAGAAGTTGCACGAGAAGGGGTCGATAAAATGTATATGCCAAAAATTCCCTTTCCTTTCTCTCCCAACTCCTTATATCCTTTCCAAGGCAAAAGAGCCCTAATAGACCTAGACATGTTTCATTCCACGGAGGGGTCGATAAAATAAAAGAAAATAACTTAAGTTACTTTCCCCCTTTGAGGCACCATGGTCCAAAAGTGACCCTCAACGCAAAATTTGAATATTAGAACCACGTGGCCCCTTCCCAATAGCTCCTCGCGTCCACAGCCCCTTGGGTTTGACCATGGCTTGGACTCGACTTGGCCCTTAGGCCTTTGGCACAAGAAAAGGGGACATTACAAAACACTCTATAAATGCTTTGAAAAGGAATCATTAAATTTTTTAAACCACAGTCATCCTACTTAAGAGTTATTGATGAAGAAGCACAACAAAGAGTCCTATCAAAACAAAGTTTTCATCATGTTAGTTAAGTATATCATACAAAATTGCATGGCTCTTGTTTAGTCTTCATCTCCTCGGTCCTCCATGTCCTTGAAGAACGATCTAATAACTAACTCTCCTTTGACTTTATCCTCATCACTTGACTCTTTCACAATCCTAGCTAACTTTTTAGACCCTTTATATGCCCATGCTCAACACAATGAGAGACATTTTTACATATTTTTAATCATTTATGACTCGATTTTAGCCTAGAGTATGACATCAAACTTATACATCTACTTGCACACCTTTACATTCATTGAAATCTCCTCTAATCCACTTCACAAACCACTTTCTTCATTTTCAAGCTTTTACAAATTCAAATTCCCATTTTGGAGGGAAAAAACAACATGTGAATAAATTCAAATGTCTACACCTTCTCAACTACTTGAATTGACTCATATTGTCCTATTAAGACCTCTAAGGCTTTCCAACAACTCAAAATCGTGACTAGAAGGATAATTGACATCATGATGCTTCTCATTCTCTCAAGTTCCTACATCATTGTACTTTGCATTTATTCTTATGTTGGAGATCTCTTACAATCGCAAAACTTGTGGAAGACTTCAATATTTATTTCACTTGCATTATACATCATTTACACCTTTGCAAATCAGTCAGTTGTATTTGTGTTCAGACTTTTAGATAGTTCTTACGATTACATCCATTATTATGACGGGAAAAAAATTCTACGTCTCTGCAAAATACGTTTACACCTTGTGTAATTTGCCTTGTGTGATTGCATACATAATTTTGGAAACTTTCAAGCAAATGCAATTGTCAGGTGCAAACCTATGCTCCAAAACATTTTTCAGTTTATTTTGTTTGATCATTGTTGTATACCCAAGGTAGGTGAACTGTTCGACAAAATGCCTCAAATTTTTTTATGCAAAATGTGTAAGTATCCACAAGGCATGTCAACTGCTCAACAAAATGTTTGAACATGGTCTCATGGATTGTGATGATGGCAAAATATGCAAAAAAATGTATTTGTTGAGAAGGCCTTAGAAATTTTAGAAACTTTCAATTAAATGCAATTGCCATGTGTAAACCTAAGCTCCAAAACATTTTTCAGCATCTTCTGCCATATGGAAAAATTAGAGATTTATAACAGGGCATGGCCATCCATCAAAGTATAATGGGGAGATTTATTTTGTTTTATCATTGTTGCATACACAAGGTAGGTTAACTGCTCGACAATATGCCTTAAAGATTTTTGTGTAAAATGTGGAAGCATCCACAAGGCATGTAAACTATTCAACAAAATGTTTGAATGTGGTCTCATGGACTGTGATGATGGCAAGATATGCAAAAAATAGTTTTGTTGAAAAGGCCTTGGAAAATTTGGAAACTTTCAAGTAAATGCAATTGCCAAGTGTAAACCCAAGCTCCAAAACATTTTTCAGCATCCTCCTACCTTGTGGAAAAATGAGAGCTTTAGAACAGGCATGGACATCCATCAAAGTATAATGGGGAGATTTATTTTGTTTGATCGTTGTTGCATACACAAGGTAGGTGAACTGTTCAACAAAATGCCTCAAAGAGTTTTATGAAAAGTGTGGAAGCATCCACAAGGCATGTGAATTGTTCAACAAATTTTTTGAACGTGGTCTCATGGACTATGACCATCCTCATCTAAACAATTTCCTTAGCTCTAAATTGAGCTCCGGACTTAGCTTTGGACTAAGCTCCGAGATTAGCTTAGGATTGAACTTGGATCGAGCTCGGATGGAAACAAAAATAGAGGACGCAGAATTCAAATTCGCTCGGTTTCACGTTCTCATGCCTTTATCTCACATGGTCTTCTTAAATGTTTACCCACGAATGATGTCCAATATTATATCTTTTCATGGAATGGAAAGGATTTGGGTGCCAAGGGATGGAAACTAAATTGTGGTAGAGAAGATTTTGATTGGGTATACACATTTCATTCTCATGAAGAAAATAAGAAGAAAGGTAACAAAAGTAGAAATATACATTATGTGGGGAGTTATGTATTTGTTTGAATTTAGTTATAATGGCAACACACGGTTATGTATGACCAATAGATTATTCTCTTCCAAGCTTTAGCTTTGGTTTTAAAGGTTTCCAACGGTATTGTTCTCTTCTTGGTAGGACTGACTATTCATAATGGAAAATTGTATATGATTTTTCTATTTTCACCTAGCAGTTTTGGGGTTAGAACTCTCAATTTTTTTGCAAGGGTTCTTATAATGAGATTGACTTTTCTCGGGCATTTTTTCAGCCAATGTTTATTTGACAACTAGGTGGTATGACCATTTTCAAATCACAATTTGTCCCCGACTATTTTATGATTGTCTTTTTCATAACAAATTGGTAGTTATCACCATTTTCATATCGCAATTTCTCTAGGTCTATTTTATGATTGTTAATTATCCAATAATATTTAATGAATACTAGAATAATGATAGTTATAATTGATATCCTTTTATAGCTGCAATAAATCTTTATATTTGGTATTCCACATTTTAAACATTAATGTTTAAGGTTAAGAAAAGGAGAGTTTGATGATGATGATAATAGCATCTCTGGTGCCCAATCTCCTCATGGGAATTATTACCAGAGCAAGAATCCTTATAAGGAGTTTTTATTATATCATGTCTTAAAAGAATTGGGTTTGCATAGTCCCAAATACCTTCTGCATAGGGTTTTCTAGGAGACATATGGAACATTATTGTGCAGACGAAACATATTGTGTAGATGGAACACTACCGTGCAAACGGATTGCAACCTTGGAGCTCTAAAAAGCTTCCCTACACCATTGGTATTAGTATTAAAAATTCAGTTTAGGTTTGATTACAAGTTTAATTGATTCGTGATTATTTGTAATAGATATGGGAGATAACGACATTAATATTCAGCAAGATTGTTCATCTACATGATTGTTGTGGTAGTTTAGGGACAATCTTGATGACATTCTCTTTACATTAATTATGTGGGTATTTTTAATAAGCAAGATGGCATTGATACTTAATCTATACAACATGAATTTGATTCAATTCTTTATATATTTATGTAGCCATGTTAACTTGTCATTGTTGGTATTGCTGGAACATAGGCTGCAAATTTACATTCAGGTACAGTTAATCTCTATATTTGCAGCATGAAACAAAGGGTCTCATAAATAAATGTTAATATTTAAATTATACTCATGTCAAGTTAAATTTATGGTTGAAATCAAATTCTCATGCCAATGGCATTTTGTTTTAGCATGTATTTCTCCAATATTGTTTTATTGCTTGCATTTGGGGAAAACAACTTATGTTTGTTTAAGGAGAGGCTTCATCTATAACATATTTCTTTTCCCTTAAAACATGGGGTCGTTTCCTCTAAGATAAGTCCAGCTGATCTCTTCTATTGTTTGCATTCTGATTGCAGGAAGAGAAAATATCTCATCCTCTGTTTTGATAAATTTAACATTAAGGACTCTTAAGTCTCTAACTACGGTATGACAAGGCCAAAGATAGCTCTCTAAATAATTGTACATATTTTCTTTCCTTCAACATTTTATATATATGCAGTTTAGGTTAGGTTGTGCGGTTGGTGTGGTTGAAACTTGGCCTATAAATTCAAATCCGTGAACAATTAGCCAATAGATTTTCAGTATCAGATAATGGAATGTTATATAAACAATATTAATGCTCAAGAAATATGCTTGTCATGTTAAATATATGTGAGAAATCAAATTTTGAATCTTTTATCCATTAGTGTAGTATTATGTTAGATAATTAAATATATTAATGAAAGGGAAAATTGTTTGTGTGGAATTATGGAGAACATTTTTCCACAACATATTTATATTCCCTTCAATGGGTAGGCTAAAATCAGTATAAGGGTGATAGAGAGAGTTCATGGAAAAGGGTAAAATCACAATAGTGTATTGGCTCCAATTGGATCAGGTGTTAGTGGATGTGTAATTATCTTCTTTCTTTTGCTCTCCTCTCCCATATCTCGGGCTTAAATCAATTATTATGGTGTCAATCTATGTAGAAACCTGAGATTTTGTTTGATTAATACAGAGGAAGAGTAAAATTAGATTACTGAATACATAAATATTATGAGTTATTGGTTTACATAATTGTTATGATGTTTTAGGAAAGTGGATTGTGCCATCCTTGATACAACTCTATGGGTGTATTCTCTTTTACATTCATTTGGTGGATGTTAAAATTTTGGAGATAATCTAGAAAAGTGTATACCGTGCCAATTAAACCATGCACATTATTTTCTTCCATTCAAGTTTTTATGTATTTATTGGGTCAGGTTAGGTTGTCATTGTGAGTCTAGGAGGAACCTTGTGGCAAATTCAAATTTAGGTTCAAATGACCTCTATAGTTGTATTATGAAACAAATATTTTTAAATACAATGTTAGTGTTCGAGTTGTACACCCGCTCATTTAAATTTATATGTCAAATTAGGTTTCAATGCCATAGAGACTATACTTAAACAAAAATTCCCGTTAGATATGGCATCCTTATGGTCTGCATTTGCTTTGGGAGAAAAAAAGGTTGCATATGTTGAGGGTCTAAATTTCATCCATAACACACCTATTTTTTTTTTAATAAGCAGGGCACCACCTTTTATTTCAGTTTAGGTTTGATTACAAGTTTAATTTATTCATGAATTTTTGTAATAGATATGGGAGATACAGCTAATATTGAGAAAACATAGCATTCCAACAAAATTGTTTTTGTGCACGTGTTTAGTGGAACAATGACAATTTACTGAACATTCAATTTCAATCTTTACTTGGTGGTCTATTTTGCGAGGCAGGTTTACAAGTTGCCTATATTAATTTTTTTATCATAATGTAGAGAAGTATATTATTGGATGTGGTAATTTTATGGAGAAAGGGGAATATATTTTAGGTGACTAGATATTTTTATTAGATTTTTTTATATTTTAAAAAAATATTTACTAGAAAAATAAGGCATAACAACTCATATTCTATTGGGGATGTTTTTCTTAAATTTGGTCGAGTCATGCACCAGGAGAACCGAATCAACACAGAGAAAGCAGAAAGAAACAAAATATAATAATATATTCAGCATAATAATACAATCAATGCAAAGGCTATTAAATAGCCATGGAGGTAGGAAAACTACCTCCTACAAAATAGGAACTACAAACCCGTTTTAATATTACGGGTACAACCATATAACCACGGAATATATTGTTATTATAACAATATATTCTATTAACAAATTAACCTACTAACATTTACTAATTACTAACAAGTAAATACTATTTTACCACACGGTAAAACACTAACAATGATTTCCCAATTGTTTTAGAGTATTGTAAACTCACAGAGAAGGAAGGCCAAGTAAGTAAACATATTAATACTATACACATTCCACAATTATATTACTAGGAGGGCCACTTCCACTATGGTGTCATCCCCAAATATATTGGATTTCCTTTAGGTATTAACTCCATTCGTATTGATGTAGATGGGGTAACTTGTGTAAACAAATACTTAAAAGGTGATTTAGTAGAAATTTGTATGTTTAAGGTATGTTTTAATATTGGTAGAAAAAAATATTGAATTCTTTAGTTAAATGTATAATAAGATTTTAGAATTCTTTAAACTTGATTAATTTTCTAACAAATATTTCTTGGAGTAATCCTCTAAATTCTATGCTAACACTTCGTTCATATTTTATTACCATAATTTAGAGAAGTATATTATTAGACGTGGTAAGTTTCGTAGAGAAAGGGGCATATATTCTAGGTCATTATGGTTCTTATTAGATTAATAATATAATTTTAAAATATACATACTTAAAAAATTAAGTCGAAATTTTATGAATTCTATCTTATTTATTGGTAATATAGAAACTATTTCCTAAAAAAATAGTTCCATACTCTATTGGAGTTCATTGTAACAAAATGAATGCCTTGTATTATAGAGATGAGACCAAGATTTAAATTATACATCATACATAAATCATCTAAAGGGTGAAGCTTGGGACATGTATTGAAAGGATGCATCGAAGATTAAAAATGCATTAAATAGAAAGTCATATTGTTTATTAAGAAATGAACTTTTCCATGTTGATCATGCTATGAAAAGGATGGGGTAATTAATCTCCCAAGAAAATTACATGATTTGTAAATTAATCATCTCCCCAGAAAATTTCATGCATAGTAAAGTGATTAGGCCAAGTAAAAATGAACCTCAAATTGTAACACTTAAGTCCTAGGGTGCATTAATATCTCACTTGAACAGATTAAATTAGCTAAGAGTTTCTTAGAGAACATATCAAGCCCACATAGGGTTGGTTAGGACGACATATAATTAAAAAAAAATCATGTTCAATGGTCTTTAAATACATGTTATGTTGTTTACATTAAACTTTCACTTCTTTTTAATCGGTGTGTTTTTTTCCATTAGTTACACTTCCAACTTTTGTTGTTGTTTCCAACATTTTTCATCTAATTAAATTTGATTTTCGCTTCCATAAGTAACCAAAGTGTGTAGACCTATTAGTTGACTACAAACTCACCTACTACATATTTATTGAAATTATAAATATTTTCTCCATATCTAAATGTTCATCAAATAGAAATAATATTGATTTAAGGTATATCAACATGTGAAGATGATGGATAGTGCCTACATCACAAAAAAAAAGAAGATGAACTACAAAGGAAAGAAAAGAATTAACTTCAATCCACACAATAGTGTTGATTTAAAGTAGATCAATATGCAAAGAAGATGATAAACAATTGCTACACAAAACAAAAAACCATTCAGTGTCAACAAAATATTGTCTTGGCTCTACCTAGCATTAAGGTTGCAATGATGTTAGGGTTTACTTGTCCCATTTTTCACAAACACATGTTTTTATGCAACCTTTATTCGGGGTGTCTTTGCAATAATTGGTGCAATTGCTAGTAATAGTATAATCGTAGTAGATAACAACAGAACATTACCCACATATGTGAATGAGAGCGCTTTCGCCTATCCCTCATGTATGTTCATGAGAAACTTAGCCAAAATCGAACCTTGGACCTCCAGCTAAACAGGCACAGGCCCCACCAGTGTGTTGCAGGCAATATATTGATAAATTTAGCCACCCGTTGACTATATTGACCCCAGCAAATGTGTGTGAGGATTGGGCAAAACACGCCACAAGGATTTCCAAAACCAATTCCTCATTTGCCACGTCAATTAGTAACCAGGGAAAGACGAATCCCGTTTACAGGCTTGTTCAATGTAGGAATTATTTGACACCGAACGAGTGTCTGCGTGCTGCAAAAATGTCAAGAACACATTACAGAAATCTACCCTCGATCTAATGATGCAAGAATTTGTCTTGCTGATTGTTTCTTGCGCTACAAGAATACCAATTTCTTTGAGCAGGAGTGGACTCAAAGTCTTCTAATTATTGCACCTCAATCTTTGACACAGCCAAAAGATTTCTCTCAAAGAGAACGGGCATTAGGATTTCGGCTCATAGTGAATGCTTCTGAAAATAATGGATACGTTGTTGGATCCTCCGGTTCTACTTATGCCGTCTCTTAGTGTTGGCAATCCCTTTCAAAGTTCACTTGCCAGGTTTTCTTAAATGATGCACAAGCCATACATCTCCGAGATTGTGCTCCCATACAGGATGGCCATGCTATGCAGGTTGGTTGTTTTATGCGCTAGGCCACTTTTTCTTTCTTTTCCAATGATAACCTCACTTTGGCCTGTACGAATTCCTTCTTTTCTTAGCTTCCTACACCAAGTTTTGGTTTCTTTGCACTAATTTGTTTCTTTAAGTAAATATTGATTTTTTTCCTGGCGTACACTAATTTTGCTACGTATAACAAAATCCCAGTCATTTGATTGTTAATGCCTATGCTTGCTTGTTTGCTTGGTGTTAAGGTGAGTCTGAAAATGAAATGGGAATGGAAGAGTGAAACTTAACTCTCATTTCATTTCATTTTCACCATCCATTTCCTGCCTTAATACTGGTATCAAAAGCGAGGGTAAATATCTAATCAAAGCAAATAAATTTGTAGTAAAATTTATATTTTGTATATTTCCATTTCCAAGTAAATAAATTAGCAGAAAATAGCCTTTGAAGGGAATCAAACCGCAAGACAACCCTCCTTCGTGTCAATCCAGCCACAAAACACAAGCCACAGCCATCCTTTGTGTCAATCCAGCTAGAAACTGCAAGCCGCGGCCCAAAATTTAGAACATTGCTCTTTTTACAGCAACTCTAAAATTAGAATGTTTCTCACATTAACAGTATTTTTTTAATATAGTTTTATCATTTGGTTTAACTTTAGCTCACTTATAAAATTATTTATTTGGGCACTTTTTGTGTTTTTCTTTGATAAAAATCTCTCTAGAAGTTCTATAGAATACCATTCTTATTCTGTAACCAATGGAGTTTTTCTTATATTTTTGTTTGCATGAATTTTTGTTTTATAATATTTCTGGTTTAATATTCTTGGGATTTTTGTCGTGGCATAAGACAGACTAGGAGCCCTACACATAGATATGTGACTTAGAGTTGGAAACAATCCACCTTTCGAACTATATAGAGTGCTGGCTGCTATGTGCTAGAGCAACTCAGTAGCCTATGCAAGGTCTGGGGTTTCAATCCTAGCTGGACAATGGAAAATCTAACCACTGTTATTTTTTTTATGTTTAGTCTTTATATTTTGTCAGCAGGGAAGACTTGAGGATGGAAGAGATGTTGCAGTTAAGAAGCTGAATGGATGAAGCTCAACACAAGCAATGGATGAATTTGTGAGAAAAGTGAAGGTGATCAGCAGCATTCGTCACTGCAATCTTGTTCATTTGTTGGGGTGTTGCACAAGAGACCATGATTGCTTGCTAGTTTATGAATTTTCGTCCAAAACACCAGCCTCGACAAACATCTATTTGGTAGATCTCACTTTCTTCTTTTATTCCTTCTGTTATATTATGTCTGTTGGTTTGCTGACATTGTGGCTTTGGATTGGTTTTGTTCAAAATAGGAGATACATGGAGCCCCTGGAATTGGGGCACTCGTTTCAACATCATAGTTGGCATAGCTCAGGGCCTTGCATATTTACACCAGTATTCTGACATTCGCATTATACATAGAGATATCAAATGTGGAAATATACTTCTCAACCACAAATTTCATCCTAAAATTGCAGATTTCGGTTTGGCTAAGTTCTTTCCTAAAGGTGAAACACAAGTTTCCAACACAGGAAAAATGTAAGTGGATTTCCCTATTTTGAAACACAAGTTTCCACCAGAGTAAGAGGGAAAATGTAAGTGGGTTTTCCTATTTTGAAGGCCCTCTTATGGCATGGTTGGACACTGCTTAGATTTCTTGGGGACAAGTGAGTCCATGCTTATTTCTTCAACAACCTACAATAGATTTTGGAATTTTTCCTTAGAAACTTCCAGCATTGAATAGAGAGGCAGTGAAATTATGCAGTGCGTACTTAAAATTGTTTTTGTCATGTGTCTGAAAATTAAATCTTCCCCGTCACCCTCCCCCAACAAGTTTTTTTCTAAATGTTATCTGTAAATTTTATGCTAATGGCGAAAAGTAGCAACAATAATAGGAATTCATGAGATGACCCACAAAAAATCCTCAAATTACAAAGCAGCTGCTGCATAGAAAATTTAGGAAATTCCCTGCATTGGACCACATTTTTATAATACTCATGAATACTTTCCAAGTACAACATTAATTTTTTCTTTCATGAATTTGCTTTTAAACAGAGGCTATACTGCTCCTGAGTATGCGGTGCATGGGCAGTTGACTGAAAAAGTTGACGTCTACATTATGGTGCGGTTGTGCTTGAGATTATTAGTGGAAGAAAATGCATAGATACCAAATTGCCGGAGCCTTTGCAACTTATGTTGGAATGGGTGCGTTCAGTACATTTGTACATATTACTTATTAGAGTTCAATTGTTTGTTATGTTTATGTTAGAATGATTTATGCAAAATCTTAAGTTTATTTGCAAACATTGAATTTGATGAATATAAAGTTGCGAATTTGAGGTTTGCAGGTGTGGAGAAAATATGAGAGCAACAAAGTATTGGAGATTGTTGATTTAAGATTGATGGAGGGATACCCAAGCAAACAGATGCTAAGCGTGATAATGATTGCTCTGCTTTGCACTCAAGCATCTTCCACACTACATCCAACAATGTCACAAGTGGTGTCTGTGTTAATTAACAATTTGAAGATTCTTGTTCACCCTACACGACTGGCATTTATTGGAGTAGGCAATATGAATATGTTCATATGAATGTGAATGCAACAACTCCAACATCCACCTCATCACACTCTGATGCATTGCCGTCTCTCTCTTTACTTCCTCAATAGTATATTTTATTAAGGTTAGATTTCATTAGGTATTTTCATTCTCAAATCTTTGAATTTATGAGCAACCGCAAGTGTAATATTAATCAGGCATTCTTTATGTGCATCACAAGAAGCTTTTCAATCTTTGAATTCATAAGATATTTTATTAAACTGTGTAACCTACGAAGAATAGATAAACAAATAGGTATAAATGTAAATAATAAAAAGCCATACATCGTCTGAATTTGATTACCATGCACAAACTGAGACTAGTTAGTGTAAAGTCTTTCCTCATAGCTATACATGATTTCTTCTTAACTTCAGGGGGTTTCTTCTAACCATGGATGACAAACTCAATTAGAAAAGGATTTTTTAAAGCCATGAATAACTCTCAGATGCAAAAACCATGGCATTTGAATGGCCTGGCCTATTGGTACACCTAGAAGCAGCAGTACACAACAACACCCCAAAATCCACTACGGCCACAGGTAAAAGGAAAACCATAAAAAATATCACCAAATAACAAAAAAACAATTAATTACTTATTTTCTCTTCTTGAAAATAAGTGTATTACACGTACAGTAAATATTGCATTAGATAATGACTCAGTACTCTTATTACCAGCTTAAGAAGATCAAATTCAATAACCTGCCATTACAAATTTAGTGATTTTAAAGAGTCTGCTTTTCCCTTACCTTCAAGTCTCCTCCCAAGTCGTATAAAATCTTTAACTGTGATGTTGAGATGCTGAATGCCTGTAAATGACATGTTTCTCTAATCTTTATGGTTCCTTAAATATTTATTACTAGGTAGCCGGTACGTACCCTGCAGGGCATGTGTACAGGTATGGTACGTGCACCGGGTACATGGTACGGGTATGGTACATACCGGGTGCATGGTACGGGTACAGTATGCCAGGGGTACACTCAGGGTACGTCCAGCAGTACCCAAATACGTCTGGATACTTCTCAGTGTTTACGGGTATGGTACGCACCTGGTACATGGTACAGGTACAATACGCCAGGAGTACACTCAGGGTACGTCCAACAGTTCCCAGGTATGTCTGGGTACTTCTCAGGAAGTACCCAGACGTACCCGGGTACTGTTGGATGTACACTGGCCATACCCACAGCGTACCCAGCCGTACCCACTAGTAAAAACAACAATTTTTTAGTTTTTTTAACTTTTTTTTATTTATTTTTTGGGGGTCAATAAAGGTCAATAGATGAGATTACGTAAATGATTCAATTGTGGTAAAACTTCACAGAAGTACCTAAAACAATGGCTGAAACTGCAACAGTTGAGAGGTGTTTGGGTAAAGTAGGATCAAAAACACAATGGCAGCATCTCCACTAGCAAGTAAGACTAATGCAGGAATAATAAGAGAAACCCCAAAGGAATCTGAACTGCCAGATTTGAAGGGAGTTGGTAACAGCCAGAATTCCAGTCCAGTTATGTAATTTGTTATTATTTATGTTAATAATTGGACATTGTAACATTTGGAGTTTGACCAATGTACTTGTTCAAAGTTCAATCAATGAATATCATCACAAAATGCATTGAATTATTAATGCGTTATTTGGCTATTCCGCTTAATTAATAATTTGTTTACTCTATTCATGTATAAGGCTGAATTTTTCCTTATTTGGCTATATATATATATATATATATATATATATATATATATATTTGCTGTACCAAAGTGCCATACCCGGGCCCCCAAAACAATTGCCATACCTGTACACGTACCGTACCCCGTACCGCTACCTAGATTTATTACATTGTAACCATATTATTATTATATTTTGTAAAATAATTTTTATCTTTATATATATATATGCACAACCCTTATTAAAGGCTATTTGGTTTGAATTAGACTGATAATGGCATCCTTGCCACATGAAGATACAATTAGTATAAAGTCCCTTTTCATTTCCAGTCAATGAAGAAATGCAGATACAGAGAGCCAAATCAACTTCAAACTATGATGACAAATCTATTTTTGGATGTGAGAGCCGGTGTTTCACAAAAATGTTAAATTTTGTTGATATTTACTACCAAAACATCTTGGGAAGGATTTGTTCTAAGCGAAAGGATCAAATTATAATTTCCCCAAGACAGCTAAGATGCTTATATTACTGCTACCTACGTAGCCGAAACGGCACCCCAAGGCTATGGGAACGGGTGTGGGAGTGGAAGCGGGCAGGGAGCGGCGAGTGGCCTGCGGAAACGGCTAGGAAACAGCCGACCGTTTCCGCGAGCCCTCGCCGCTCCCCGCCCGCTCCCGCCGCCTAAAACAGTTTTTTTAATTTGTTTTTTTTTTTTTCATGTTTTAAAAGCCCAATAACATAAAAAAATTAAATATTCTTCTAATTTACACCCTAAAAGATAACTCTAAGCAATAAAACAAAAGAACAACACAAAAACAAAACATAAAGCAAAGAAACTTACCTTTGGCTCTCCAAAATTGCATTGTGTTTGTCTAGGGTTTGAGGAGCTATTGCTAAGCTTGTAGGAGTGTGAGGAGTTGTAAAGGAGGAAGATTTGTGAAGGATTTGTGGTTTACTAAGTGAAGGTAAGTTTTTTTTTAATTTCTAACCTTGTTTCTTTTTTTTTATTTAATCTTTCACACATTACATTTTTTTGCTCTTTCTATTTAATTTTTTTAATTTTCATTGTTCAATGCATGCCATTGTTTTCTTTGCTTTTTTTTTAACCTTGTAGGTACTTCTACAATGGCAACAACAAGTTCTGCTTCTTCTGGGCAATCTTTGGCCAGGGATTTTGACCCAAATTCACCGTTATGGAGGCATGTAACAATACTTCAACAAATTGCAGGTGGTGGTTGTTTTGAATGGAAATGCAATGATTGTGATGGAGTATTCAAAGGCTCTTACAGTAGGGTGAAAAGCCACTTGTGTGCCATAACAGGTAATGGTATAAGAGTATGCAAGGGGAGGAATAATGTTGGGGTGCCAAAAGCAAAAGTTTTGGCATATATCAAAGAGCAAAAGATGCAGAGGCAAATGTGGCTATGAGAACGGGTCATTCATTGGCCAAAAGAGGAGGTTCATCTCGTTCAACAAGGCCTTCAGCTGCTCCATCACCTAGTGGATCCTCAATTGTGGCCATGTTACATCCATTTATGGCTCCTATCTCCACGAATGAGAATGCTTCCCTTGCACAAAAGAAAAATAAGACAAAAGGGCCATTGGAAAAGGCCTTTCGAGAATGAGAGAAGGGAAATTGCAGATGAACACATTACAAGGTGTGTATAGGCTAATGGGTTTTCTTTTAATGTTGTGAGATCACCTTATTAGCATGAGATGGTGAAAGCCATCAATGAGGCACCAAAAGGGTATAAATCACCGTGGATATGAGAAGATCCGCACCACCCTTTTGGATAAACAAAAAAATATGTGGAAACCTCCTCATACTGACCAATTAGGGAGTCTTAAACCAAAACAGTGTCTATTATTTCTGATGGATGGAAAGATGCAAGAAACCACCCTTTAATCAATGTGATTGCAGTATTCCCTAAGGGGGCAATGTTTTTGAAAACGGTTGATTGTGAGGGGCAAGTGAAGGATGCCCAATTCATAGCCAACATTCTCTTTGAGTCCATTGAGGCAATGGGGCCTCAAAATGTTGTCCAAGTCATAACGGACAATGCCAAAAATTGCAAAGTTGGGGGTGCTAGTTGAGGCACGGTATGGGCATATTTTTTGGACACCATGTGTCGTGCATTCATTGAATTTAATGCTAAAGAAGATGGCAAACAAAATAGAGTGGATCTAGCAAGTGTATGCAAAAGCTAAAGAGATCCAAATGTTTGTCACTAACCACCACATGTCACAAGACATTTTTAGACCATTCTCACAGTTGGAGCTACTAAAGGTAAAGAAAAGCTTTCTTTCTTTTTTTTAATTTAAAATTTAAATATAAGTTTTTTAGTATTCTTTTAGTTTTCAATTTAATTTTTAAATTTTAATTTTTGTTCCTCGTTCTAATTAGGTTGTTGAGACTCGGTTTGCATCACACACAATCGTCTTGAGATGACTTGTGAAGGTGCGAGAGGCACTCATGAGGATGGTAACCTCCAATCTTTGGTCTATGGATGAGGCAATCAAACACTCAACGGGCTCAAAAAGTGAAGAGCATGATCTTAGAGGACCCTTGGTGGGATAAAGTGGAATATCTATTGAGTTTTACGAAGCCCATTATGAGCATGATCCGGTTTACTGACACGGATCAGCTATGTCTAGGAGAGATATATGATGGCATCGACTCAATGATTGAGAAAATAAAAGCCGTCATAAATGCAAAAGAACAAGATCCCGAGGAAATAATTTTCAAACAAGTGAAGTCAATCCTCATTGAGCAATAGAACAAAATGACCACCCCATTACATCTACTGGCTTTTGCATTGACTCCTAGATTTATAGCACAGAGATCCTTTCCTTGTCAGGGAGGGTAGCACCATACAGGGATGCGGAAGTCAGTGAGGGATATATGGCGGCATTGGCTAGGCTCTTCCCTAATCTTGAGGCCCAAGACCAGGTTATGATAGAGTTTGGCAATTTCATAGCAAAACGGGTCATAGCCTTCTCGCTCTTCGAGCAAATACAAGATGGATGCTCATATGTGGTGGTACCTCCATGGTCATGCATTAGTTTACTTGCAACCTCTTGCAATCAAGGTCTTGGCACATGTAAGTTTTTAATTTTTTTATTTTCTTTCCTTTTTTGTTATAACTTTTAGTTTTTTAAAATTTAAGTTTGAGTGTTTAAGTTTGAAGTTGAACTTTGCATTGACTTTGAAGTTTGGGTTGCCTTAATAGGTTGCAAGTTCATCTTCCTCTGAGCGCAACTGGAGTACATATAGTTTCATCCACTCACAAAAGCGCAACAGGTTGGGGGCTAAAAGGGTTGAAGATTTGGTATACATACATTCCAACTTGCATCTTTTATCTCACAAGCAGTCGGAGTACAAGGAAGGGTCAACAAAACATTGGGACATTGATCCAGAGATAGTTGACTTGGATGCTTCCATTTCCCACCATGGAGCATATGATGATGAGGGGAGTTCTGTGGCACCACGAGACCTACATGCACAAGGGGGTGCAACTGGCAGTGGCCCTAGTGCGAGTGGTTCGAGCCCATGTGGTTCTAATGAACCACGTAATGATGATGATGTACCTAATCTTGATCCTCTTGATGAAAAGGAATATGATGAATATTGACAATGGAAGATAGTTTGAACTTTGAATATTTGTGTACTCTCTCTCCTGTTGACAAAATTGGAACACCTCAAGGTTGTGGGTGACCTATGGCTGAGGTGAACCTCCAGAGAGGGCTGGTTCCCTTGTGAATCACCTAAAAAAAAACTTTGACAAGGAAAAGGGAAAAGGAATGCGAGAAAATGGGAAATAGGGGTGATACACCAAAAGTTTGATACTTGCATGTAACTCTGCACACAGAGAATTTAAAGATCCACACACCTGCACAACTCTAGACTATTTTGCATAATAAATTCAAGGATTTAGGAAAAGACAACGCAGTAGAGGGAATGAATTCCACACTAAGGCAAACACAATATCCTATAACAAACACAATGAATAATCTGAAAACAAAAATATGAGAGGGCAAAATGAACCTTTTTTTTATTCAGAGGTGCAAGTACAAAGTTGAAGATGCACAAGCAAATCAGCTGCTCCAAGTATATCTTTTTTACAATAAAAATCAATCTATATGATAAAATAATGCTCCATCATAAGAAATAGACTGCTTTTTTTTTTTTTATTTCTCTTATCCCTTTGGAATAGAAACTGCAGTTCTTTTTTATTTATTTATTCTTCCCTTCTATCCTTTGTGACAACTTCTAAGAATAGACTGTTTTTTTTATTTATTTTATTCTTTCTCTCCTTGGTGCATGGGGACAACAATTTTTTTTTATTTATTTATTTTCCTATTCTCTATCTTTGGCGCATGGGACAACAGTTCCTTTTTTTTTTTATTTATTTATTTTATTTTTAACCTCCTTCCATCTGGCATTGAACAACAACAACAATCTTTTTTTTATTTAACTCCATTTTTAGAACCTCAATTAACCATTTTATTCATTCTTTCTTTATTTAATTCCATAGAATTAAATATTAATTCTCCATGCAAAGTCTTCAGTCAATTGTTGCTTGCTGATCCATCTTATCCTAGTGCACCTGAAATAGCAATTAATAAATTTATTTTATTTCCTTATCCTTATCACCCCTTGGCGCCAACTTTAGAACAACTCCTTTTATTTTATTTCATGCACCTTCCTTCCTTGGTGCCAACTTTAGGAGGTTCCATATTTATTTATTTATTTTATTTGCACCCTATCTTCTTTTGGCGCAAATACCTTTGGCTTGGAAATATGGTAACATTTTGGCAACATCACGAGATTGTTTGCTGCTAAACAAGGAGATCAGTGGTCTTTTGCATCCATTGGGCTATGGAGTCACATACCTCTATCAACAACTAGTTCACACAAGTTCGGAAATCTTGTATCCTCTGAATCAATACAACTGAAATACCCTCTCCAACAAAAGGAAAATGATGTGCATGCAAGCACTTATTGAAAAGACAACTAACTATGAAAACTAAAAAACAATGTGCATGCAAGCACTTATTGAAAAGTAAACTATTCTAATGATGTTGAATCCTCAATAGCAAGCTTTGAGGAAAATCCCATTAACTGGAATTTGTAGTTCTTCACCATTCAATCGAGATAACTGAAAAGCATTGTGAGGCTTGCAAGCTGAAATAACATATGGCCCACTCCAAATAACATCAAATTTGGTGTGGTTTCCCGTTTTGCTCTATTTGCATCCCATTTAAGGACAAGATCACCCTCTTGAAAGACTCTTGCAACTGCTTTCTTATCAAAATTCTTCTTTACCTGAGCTTGGTGAGCTTCCATGGTGAGCATGGCTTCATTTCTCAATTCTTCCAACTGCATAAGTTCAACATATCTTACCTCCATGGGACCTGCTTCCAATAACTCTAATTGATGAATAAGCTCTAAAGCGGGCAGCTCAAGAGAAATTGGGAGTCTTGCTTCCTTGCCATAAACCAACATGTAAGGAGAATTACCAATAGACCTTTTGGGAGTGATTTTGTCAGCCCACAAAGCTGTTTTGAGTTTGGTGTGCCAAGATCTCTGATTTTCATCCAAAACTCTTTTAATAATCTTCAACAAATTTTTGTTAGTAGACTCTGCAAGACCATTACCTTGTGGGTAATAATTTGATGAAGTACTCAAATAAATACCATTCCGGACAGCCCACTCTGTAATTTTAGTACCAACAAAAACAAGACCATTATCTGAAATAATAGTAGTAGAACTCCAAATCTAGTAATAATACCTTCATAGAAGTCAAGCACACTAGTTTCATTTGCTTCTTTTAATGCAATTGCTTTTGTCCATCTGGTAAAATAATCAGTGGCAGTAAGAATCCACTTGTGACCCAAACTGGATGGTGGGTTAATCATTCTATAAAGTCCAATCCCCACTGCATAAAGGGTTGATCTGCTGAAATAGGATGAAGAGGAAGGGCTGCAAGCTTTTCCTTACCCACAAAGAAAGCACACTTTTGACATCTTTTGACCCATGCATAACAATCTTTGAAAATACTTGGCCAATAATAACTTGCTTTCATTATTTTGAGAGCAGTAGTCCTTGGAGCATAATGGCCACCTGATAAACCTTCATGGAATTCTTGCAATAATCTTGTCAACTTGTGAAGGTTCTACACATCTCAGAAGAACACCATTAATATCCTTTTTAAACAATATACCATCAATGAGTGCAAAAGGAATAGCTTGTAACTGGAAATACCTTTTTTTGTCTTATCCAAACCTTGGGGAAGAATACCAACATGCAAGTAATTAATCATATCTTGTGTCCAACTCACAAAAGATGGTATTTCAGCTGCTTGTGGCTGATCCGTGAGTGCAAAAACAACATCTTTCTTTGACTCCAAATCTGAAACCAAATGCTCACATAACCCTTTACCTCGGATCAACTTTGTTACCTTGAAGTCCACGTCATATTCCATGACTTTTGTGATCCAACCAACTCTCTTTTCATTCAAATCCTTGCTTAACAAAAACTCTTTTACACTTGGGTGAGTAACCATAACATGAATTCTATTATTAGAGAGCATATATCTGAAATTCTTTAAGCCTCTAATAACATAAAAGTACTTGCTTTTCCACAAAAGTATACTTCACCTCATAGTCATGTAGCCCTTTGCTAAAGAAAGCAATGGGTTGCTCTAAATTGTCATGATTCAACTGAGTTAAGATAGCTGAAATTGTTTCAACCCCTGCAAATGCATACAATATAAAATCTTTTGAAAAGTTGGATTTGCAAGTGTTGGAGCTTGAGCAATAGCTTGTTTAATAGCCTCAAAACTGATTCTCCCTTCATCTGTCCAACTGAAACTCATATTCTTTTTCAACATAGCAGTCAAAGGCTTTGATAAATTAGCAAAATCAACAATGAATCTTCTCACAAAATTGATCTTACCCAAAAAGCTTTGAAGTGCTTTTTTTGTGTTGAGGTAAAGATAAAGATAGAATTGAGCTTACTCTTTCTGGATCTATGGCCAAACCTTCTTTTGAGACCATGTGGCCCAAAAGTTTACCTTCATGCACTGAAAATATGCACTTCTTTGGGTTGAGAGAAACCCCATACTTGTCTGCATCTTTCAAAAACTTGCCTCAGATGGCTCAAATGATCATTAACACTCTTAGAAAAAACAATAATGTCATCAAGATAAATCAAAACATTGACATTGATCAAACCTTGGAAAGCCATATCCATGGCTCTCTGAAAAGTAGCTCCTGCATTGGATAAACCAAAAGGCATCTTTCTGTAAGCAAATGTCCCCCACTTAGTAGTGAAAGTTGTCTTGTATTGATCTTCTTCTTTTACCAAAATCTGATTGTAACCACTGTAACCATCCAGAAGAGAGAACCTTTTTGCACTTGATACAGTCCTTAGAATCTGATCCATCGATGGTAATGGATAATGATCCTTTAGTGAAGCCTGTTTAGATCCCTAAAATCAACACATAACCTTATCTCTCCATTCTTCTTCCTCACGGGTACAAGATTTGCAACCCATGAGGAATGCTTGATAGGAAAGATAATACAAGACTCAATAAGCTTTGTTAGTTCATTTCTCATCAAAATTTCAATCTTTGGATTAATAGGTCTTTGCTTTTTGCCTTACCGGTTTGGAATTAGGCTCAAGCTCAATGGTATGTTGAGCTAATCCTAGATCAAAACCTTTTAGATCCTCATACTTCCAAGCAAAAACATCAATGAACTCATTGCATAACTGAACAAAAGCTTGTTTTTCTTCCAAATTACATACCTTGCCATGCTTCAAAAACTTGCCATCGCTAATTGCTATGTCCTCATAGTTCTCTTGCTTAGTGGACATCCTGATTTTGTCCCTTTTCAGCTGATCATCATTATTAAAAATACTCTCAAGGGTTACCAATCCTTGGGGCAGCTTATTAGTCTTTAATTGCAAGATTTGCTCACCATACTGCTGCTGCAATTTAGACTGATTTTTAGCTGAAAATTCAGCTTCTTCTGAATAAAGCGTACAATCTGCTCATCACTATCAAACACTTGCCAATTAGTATTATTATCAAGAATTGATGGCCTTACAACCACCTTAATATGAGGTTGATTATCCTTTCTTTTCACATCACTAGGAATATCAAAATCAGCTCCAACAGCTGCCAATCTATCTGCTTGTTTATTTTCAGCTCTAGGTATTGATTGAACATTGAATGCATCAAAATCCTCTATAAGATCCCAAACTCTATGTCTATATGATTTCAACAAGGGATTCTTTGCAATATTCAAATTTCTCACCTGATGTATGACCAATTCACTATCACCAAATACCTGTAGGTACTTAATTCCCTTCATTCTAGCCCACTGTAAACCATGAATTAGTGCCTCATATTCAGCTGCATTGCATGTACAACCAAACTGAAATCGAATAGAAGAATAATACCTTTGACCATCTGGTGATATCAAAACATTACTTGCACTTGATCCATTCTTGCTTCTAGAGCCATCAAAGTATAAACTCCACAATCCTGTATCAATCTCATCAGTTTTAACCAATAATGGTAAAAAAACATTATCCTGATGCATGCAATAAATTCCCAAACCAGCCTCTTTAATATATGTTTCTTCAACATATTTGTAAGGATCAAAACCATGATGGTCAGTTCCCCACTCATCCAATAATGAATCTGGTATGCTCTCAGAGTGGGTGTCTGTATCTTGAACAACAAGATGATCCTCTTGGTCAAAAACAATACAATTCACACTACAAGCATTAGGCACATAAGGCTCAATATGAAATTTAGCAAGAGGCTCAAAATTAATTGTTACCTTTGTGCCATACCTTGTTCTAAAAATAGATAGGACCAATCTGATGATAGATACCCTCCAATCTTAGTTGTAAAATCTCTAGATAAGCACAAAGCGAAATATGGAGGTAGATCTATTACCATAACATCCTGTAAGATTGGAAGGCTTGGACATGCATGCAAACTTAACTTCAAATCTTTGATTATACCAACTGTTTTGGTAGTTGTGCCATCCAACTGCAAAACCCCTTTGTCATGTGGCTCATATTTGAGTCCTAGCTTATTTGTTATCTACTTAGGCATGATGTATTGCTAAGCACCACTATCAACCATGCAATTATGGACCAAATTATCACCAATAATCAAAGAAAGGTAGAAAGGAGGAGGCTTACCAATCCTTTTGCTTGAAATTCAGCCTTAATGGGCTGATCTTTATTTGCAAGTACTGCACTAGCTCTAGCTGAATGATCCACTGTAACTGGTAGTTTGGCCAACTCATCTTGTAGAAAAGTTCTTTTGACCCGGAATAGTCAATGTATCCCACATGGATAAGCTCACATGAGCTTTCTTCATCTTGATCTATAATATTAAGGGAGAGCTGCCCCCTTTTGCTTGACCTTTTGGAACACTTTCAACCTCTTTTTCTTATTCTTTTGTGCTTCCAAGCTGCCCTTCTTGAATCTGATTTTTTTGTCTCTCTTTCTCATTAGGGACAACAACAACCTTATTAGTATTATCAGAAATAAAGAAGATGATCCATGCAAATTAGTTACCTCTGTGGGTTCTCCCACTGCCCTTCTTTTGTATACTCTTGTATTAGCTGCATGCTGATCCTCTTGTTGCCAATTCACCAAATTTGCCTCTGGTGGCTTTGGTGCTTCACTAGAATCCCCTTGAGGAGGAGCCTCAATTGCTGAAAGTTGTGGAGTCATCCCTTGTGCAATCAAAGCTTGATTTAACATTCCATTAGCACAAGAAAAAGGATCATGCGAATGATTACATGGAGCACACCAAAAGGGTTCTGAATTAGATTAGTCTGCACTTGGAACAAGAGCCATAGATGTAGAAGGAGCATTAGGATCAACTTTAATGGTTGTTGGGCCTTGATATGGAGGCCTACTTGTAGGATATGTTGGGTATGAGGGTCTAGCAGATTGGAATGGAGCCTGATATGGTCTGTAAGGTTGAGCAAGTTGTCTCTCAATAGATACAAATTTATTTCCAAAAGCTTGCAAAATACCTTTTATTTCACTCAACTCAGTGGGTTGATTTGGATTAGTAATTGCTTGGCTAGCTGCTACTGGAATTGGGTTTATAGCTGATATTGGTGGTGAATATTTGGAAAGATAGGCATGGGAGGTCTAGGTGCAATTTTGCCAGCTTGTATGAGATTATTTTCAGCTCTAATGGCTAAATCAAAGGCAACAGGAATTGTGTTACCCCCATGGACTGAATCATGACAACAATGTCACTTGTTTAGGGATCTCAAATAGTACAAGAATGCATGCTCTGTTGTAGGCTTAATGGCACGGGAATTCTTTCCCAAGTTCTCTGGAATCTCAAGTTAAAATCAGCCATGAACTCTTGAGGGGCTCTTTTGATTGTGCTCAATTGCTCAATCAGGATAGGTGGTCAGATTTGTCCTCAAATTGGCTACAAAAGGTTGTTCCTAATTGATCCCAAGAATTGATAGAGTTAATAGGTAGATTTTGTACCATTGCAAGGCTTTATCTTTAAAGGAAGCTGCAAGGAGTCTCATGGCTACATTCTCCTGAGTTATATTATAAATAGAGCAAAGATTTGCAATATCTCTAATATGCTCTACAAGAGTGGTTTGAGTTTGACCGGTAAAGGATGGTAAACTCTTTAATGTGAGAAGCAGGATATCATTGTATACATTAAGATTCAAGGGGTGCCATCATTAAAGGTCACAAAAGCTTCATTTCTATTGAGAGAGCATTAGGAAATTTAGAGCGGGAAGCTGTGGGATTTTGGGCAATTGTTTTAGCTTGCTAACTCGGTAAGTATATGGAGAGGATTTATAAAATTTGCTTCTTTTATAAGAATGTAAAGGTAGCTGAATAAATTCAAAAGGAATACCTTTAGCTTTTGACCTGGTGGTCACTTTTGGCATTAGCTTTGACTAGTATATGGAGAGGATTTATAAAATTTGCTTATTTTATAAGAATGTAAAACTAGCTGAATAAATTCAAAAGGAGTACCTTTAGCTTTTGACTTGGTCACTTTTACATTTAGTTTTGACTTTGACTAAAACTGGTATGTCTGAAAACCAGGAGTCATCAATGCTTTGAATTTTTTGTACTTTACTCTTGTGTTTAACCAACATCAATCTTTGAATACTTGTCCCACCGGGCGTGCAGAAACTGTTGTCACCCAAAGTTGCACCCTGATAGAGAATGGTGTGTGTACTCTCTCTTGTTGACAAAATTGGAACACCTCAAGGCTGTGGGTGACCTATGGCTGAGGTGAACCTCCAGAGAGGGTGGTTCCTTGTGAATCACCTAAAAACGAAAAACTTGACAAGGAAAAGGGAAAAGGAATGCGGAAAATGGGAAATAGGGGTGATACACCAAAAGTTTGATACTTGCATGTAACTCTGCACACAAAGAAATTTAAAGATCCACACACTGCACAACTCTAGACTATTTTGCATAATAAATTCAAGGATTTAGGAAAATGACAACGGTAGAGGGAGATGAATTCCACACTAAGGCAAACACAATATCCTATAACAAACACAATGAATAATCTGAAAACAGAAATATGAGAGGGCAAAATGAACCTTTATTTATTCAAAGGTGCAAGTACAAAGGCTGAAGATGTCAGAGCAAATCAGCCTCCAAGTATATCTTTTTTTACAATAAAAACCAGCCTATATCATAAAAATAGACTGCTGCATGCTAAGAATAGACTGCTTTTTAAAAATATATATATTTTCTTCTTTCCCTTTGGCACTAACCTCTAAGAACAGCAGTTCATTTTTATTAAATTCTCCCTTGTCTATCCTTGGCGCCAACCTCTAATAATAGACTTGTTTTCTTTATTTATTTTTATTCTCCTCATATCCCCTAGCTCTACTTTATCTATTTTTCCCATGTCTATCTTTGGCGCATGGAGACTGCAGTTCCTTGTATTTTATTTATTTATTTCCTATTTTTAACCTCTTTCATGGAGCATGGAACAGCAGCAATCTATTTTTGTTTAACTCCATTTTTAGCACCTCAGTCAACCATAGTTCATTCTTTCTTTATTTAATTCCATAGAATTAAATATTAATTCTCCATGCAAAGTCTTCAGTCAACTGCTGCTTGCTGATCCATCTTATCCCTGACACCTGAAATAGCAATTAATAAATTATTTTATTTCATGCACCTTCCTTCCACCCCTTGGCGCCAACTTTAGAACAGCAGCTCCTTTTATTTTTTAATTTATCCAAGCACCTTCCTTCCTTGGCACCAACTTTAGAAGGTTCCATATTTATTTATTTATTTTATTTGCCCCCTATCCTCCTTTGGCACAAATACCTCTGGCTTGGAATGATGTATATTAAAATGATGGCATTTCATAACAATGAAACAAAATTATAGGACACTAAAAAACATTACGATGAACTGCTTCTAATTAATTTCCTCCTTACTAGAAAAACAAAAAGGAAAATACAAACAAAGAACTGCAAAATCTAGAAATTCGGCACACATTCCTGCCATGGAGAAGGGAATGCCGCACAATACAAAAATGGCATTTGCATTAATGAGCAAAGTATGCAGAAATACATTTTGGGAACCCCGCGATCATTTGCAGATAATGTGAATACTCCAAACACAAGATGAATGCAAATACAATTAGCACTATGATAAACATAAATTGCAAAGTGTGGGGCCTTAGCATCCAAAAACATATATGACTACAAAAACAGAGAATGTGAATACTTCAACCACTTTGACAACAGGATACACATAAAGATGACTAGCACAATGATAAAGTCTTAAAGATAAACAAAAAGTTAAAATGCAATATCGTCCCCAAACAAATATGTCTATAACTTATACCAATACTTATTCACATGGGCTGTACTTCTATAATTATATGAATGCTTTTTTACAAGATAATCCATATACACTGTTTAGCCCCTGTGACCTCCCTGTCATCACAACCATGTTTGTTTCATCTTGATCATTAGCAGCCTTCCATCACCCCACCACCATGCGGACTGGTAAGATTATGACTTTGTGACCTAGAAGATGTGTCTCGTGGGGGCAGCATTGTCAGTTCCATACCAGGTTCCCTCCAGTAACAGAGAGAAATAAACACATGTGCAGACAGACATCTGTTGAGGTCTCTTGGTGTCTCTTAGCATTTTCCACAAGCAAAATAAGAAAAGAAAAAGAAAAAGTATCTTTATGAACCCCAATATAGCACTGCTGAACTCATTCTTCAATAGTAAAAACACAAACAAAAAAGCAAGCGAAAAGACAAAAACCTTATTTATAGCCATAGGTCTATTTCCAAAACCCAAAAAAGTAGTAGAACAAAGTTGCATATTTGGCACTCAAATGAGCATTTTCTGGCACATTCTGAACTTATTTTTAATCCCTTCTGAACAAGGAAAACTCTACCTTTAAATCCCTTTAGTGATAACTCCTTTTCTTGTCACATATCAGATACCACTCTCAAAGCGGCATAACAGGAAGACGACAATATTTACTTTTCTTATTATGTTCCATGTTCCAACTTTCATTGCATACATGTCTGATGATGTTTTCAAACTCATGAAACATATTAGATCAAGCCAGAATTATTGGTGCCCACCTTTTGAATCCATTATACATCATCATATGAATTACTACACATTAGCCAGAAATAATGGCACCCACTACCATGAACAGAAAATTGTGGTACAGATAAATATAAGGCAAAACAACATGCAGAGAGAATGAACACATTTGAATAGAAAGCTCATCAACTGTACATTAGCTGGCCACTCCCATTATCAAAAATAGATTAAACTTTCAGTCTGAGATAACATACAGAGTTTGAACCCTCTCAATGTATAAAGCACTATCGCTTAAGACCAAAACTTGTATACTACTAGGAGAGAAGGTACACATTTGGATCAAATGCAATGGGTTGGGAGTCCAAACAACAAAAACACATTATACTGACCCCTCCGTGGAACAACTAAAATAGCCTTGCATCTCCCATTGTAAACATGTCATGGTTTGGATTTGAATTAAGAAAAACAGATTAAACTGACAAGGTTTGAAATCATCCATAGTTACAGGTTCCCGCACTTATCAAAGATATAAAGCCTACAAAATGCACTTTACAATAAAAAACCTGCTACAAAGTGATGGCTATGATGTTCTAAGTCCATTAGTCATTTGAAGTTTCCACACTTTCCAAGAACAACTTACATTGATGATTCAGCAAATCCAAGCCTTCAGAAAATGTCTTTAGCTCCCAAATCTTAATCTTGCGCCACTGTTGCTGCAATTGACAGGCCTCTCCAGTGTCCGAACCAGGAAATTCCTCAACAAAATCCACACCATGCATCAACTCTTTCATTGTTCTTGTTACACTTGACAATGCACTGATGCCCATTCCGACCTCACTGCCAACCGCTGTCGAGGATTGAAAATTTCCAGCACCAGCAGCAGAAACAACACGCCTAACCGAGCTCTGAATGGCTGCCTCAAGTCTTGATTCCATACTCCTGACCGAGCTCTTGATTGCTGCATCGATTCCTGACTCCAACCCCCAGTTTCCTTCTGCAGGACTCCAAACCCAAAATTATCAACAAATTGACCTTTTTCTCTGGCATTTTCCACGTGGATTCCTTGAAGCCAAGATTTCTCAGCAAAATGCCTTTTTTCTCTTGCATTTTCTCCATGGGTTTCTTGACAAGGAAACTTCTCAACAAAATAGCTAATTTCTCTTGAATTTTCCACATGAGTTTCTTGACACGGAGATTTCTCAACAAAATGGTCATTTTCTCTTGCATTTCCCATACAGGTTTCTTGACATGGAGACTTCTCAACAAAATGGCTATTCGCTTCTGCATTTTCCACATGGGTTTCTTGACACGGAGATTTCTCAACAAAATGGCCATTTACTATTGCATTTTCCTTACAGGTTTCTTGACACACAGACTTTTCAACAAAATGGTTATTCGCTCCTGCATTTTCCACAAGGGTTTCTTGCCCCAGAGATTTCTCAGCCCCATTTTCTTTAGGCTTAGGGTTTTCACCAGAATTCGAGTTTCCAGCATCTTTTTCTTTAGGATAAGGATTTTCAGCAGAATTTGAATCTTCAGCATCGTTTTCTTTAGGCTTAGGGTTTAATGCCTCATTTTGTGGGGAGTTATGGTTTTCAGCAGGATTAGGGTTATCAGCCTCAGTTTCATTACAGTTGTCATTTTCTACCTCAATTTTATTACGGTGGAATTTTTCTACCTCAAATTCACGAGGATTAGGGTTTTCCGCCTCAATTTCATTAGGGTTGGGGTTTTCTGCCTCAAATTCATAACGATTAGCGTTTTCTGCCTTGATTTCATTAGAATAAGGGTTTTCAGCTACCATATTACCCCAAATTTTCTCGCACAATAAAAATATGGTTTGCTCGTGAGAACTCCCGAACACTAACTTACCCTCATTCTTGTTCTTTACCATAAACCAAAATTTTTTCTTCATTGTTTTCATCTTTTGATAGAGGTGATAGTTACTTATCTCAAGTCTAAGCAGTTCCTTCGCCCGCTGGTAAAATGCCGTTGTTTGAACTTTCCCTTCTGGCGTAGAAGTGTCCAAGATGGCATTCGCCAGGCACATCTCTTGATCGTCGGACCATTTCTTTACATAAACATTTGTTTTCGTCGGCGTCATGCTGTTAATGCGTTTCGATCGGCGGACTTTTCTTTCTTCAGCAGGGCTCAGCTTTGCATTATTACCAGGAGGCGTATAAATCTTCATTTCTCTGTCTTGATAATATGTTTGTGCCAACAATTCTTCTAAATCAATAGTTTCACATTTGTTTGCACTTTTTCTTCTTTACAGAAACTTGCAGATCATTATTATCGACCCTGTGTCTTTTACCCTGGATGGTTTTGTTTGTGCAGATGAGTCATCCTCGATGTGAAGCTTCTTCTTTACGGTGTTTCCAGGCGGTGCTGAAGATGGTGTTGAAAGGGATTCGATCCTCATCTCTGAGATTGATAATGCCAGTTCAGGAAGCAAAATGCAAAATATGGGACGCGAACTGGCCTCTTTGCTGCTAATGAAAACGAATGGGCTCTTGCCTGTTACCTAGAGATGGGACTGAATAAAATGAAATGCTTTACAATCATATCACTAATATGTTTATTCATTTAAATGTAAATTTATTTGGAGAAATTTGCTCATTTAAATGTATATTTATTTGGAGAAATTTGCTCTGCCAGAGTTTCGCACGTCGTAGCTCGTATTAAGGTGTTTTAATCCTAGGTATGGCCACTCCTCAAATTTGCATGGCTGCTTATATTTTAGTTTCAAGCTTTGCCTTTCATAAATAACACATTAAACAACACATTACCTTTCAATAAGAAAATTTTAATTTCCATTCAATATATATTTGTAATATAAATAAATAAATATGAAAAAAATTAGAATTATTAAATATATAACATTTAATAATAATTGTGTTGGCGTTACGATTGAAGGTAGATGGAGGAGTAGTGGGCGAAAGTTTCAACAATAGATTGCAAGAAATGTTGGTGCTTATTGAGCGTCAATATTAGTGGGGCCCGGTCTTCAATTGTGATAGGTCGGTTTCTTGTCCCCTGTCAAGCACTAATGCCATCCCAGGTTGGCTAGTGTAGTCATTCTATCTAGTATGTGTCGGGGGTGGAAGGATGTTTCTTTCCCGCCTAAAAATATTTGGGATCACGAGTCCTCATGCGAAGATATTCATTCATGGAAGGGAAAAGATTCCCATTCATCTTCCTTTTCGTAAGCCCTTATTCCACAGCTGGCTCTACAAAGGATATATTCCTTCCTCCTCAAAGCGGCCGCAAATTTAGGCTCTCTTGAAACCAAAACCCTAAGCCGAATAATCCCGCCACTTGTAACCTCTTCGGATAAAGCTTCATCATCACGCCATTTTCTTTCTAGTGCGAGAAGGATGGCTAGAAGATTAAACAAGAGGAAGCTCCTTTCCCATCATCGACTCAAGATGGTAAGGTGGAGCTTGGTGAAGAAGATGGGCCGGAAGGGCAAATAAATATTTTCAAGAGTAGAGGCGAGCATTGCCAAATTTGCAAGTGGATGGCTCTCGTTGGTGAAATTTCCTCCTGGAGTGAAGATTAATGGGGAAGGGCTTGCGAATTGGATTTTTGGCCAAAGGCATTTTTCTAATCCTCTTTCACAACAAAACTCACTAATCGGATGCCCTTAAAAAAAGGATAACTTTCTTCTCAATTGGGGTCTCCTTCTTTGTCCATGGGCTCCCAAATTTGATCCCCAGAAAGTCAAGAAGAAGAATATCGGGTATGGATTCATCTCTATGCTCTGCCGATCGAATACTTTGGAACCCTAAAATTCTTACCATAATTTGTAGTAGTATGGGGAAGGTTATCTAGATCGATCCCAAAACTTTAGAGGGCTCTTTAGCTACTTTTTTCGTGGTTTCCATCACTTTCAACCCTTCCAAGCCTTTACCGTTTCGATATCTATTCGAGCCCCTCCAAAACTTGGATCCAAGCTACAAAATTCAAAAGGATCTCTTAGAAATTCTTTAAATTCAAACAATAAGAACATCTTCAAAAAGATTACAAACTTCCTTCAAAGATCATTGGTTCAGGTGGATCCCTAAAGCGGTCCCCTCGGCTCATCCTGCTAAAGCTAACATAGGAGAACAGACCTCCACCATCCTCCTTAAGGACCCATCCGGATCACCTCCTAAAAATTAATATGCTCCTTCTCTAGATCAAAATCCCTCCCTTTCCCCTTGGTCCCTCATTAAAAATGTCTCTCGTGTCGTAAAAGAATCTGCGCAACTCCTTAAACTTATGCGAAGATGGTGTGGATGCGAGGCATGACGATTCTCAGTGAAAGAATTGAGCAGATGGATCCAGAGAAATATGCTCTATTGGATTCTCATCCCACCCCTCATAATGAAGAAATGCGGAGGAAAGCTTCAAAGAAGATCGGTTTATTGGCCCCACTAAGGATTGTACTCTAATGACAACTCCCAACCTTCCCAAACTTCCCAATATAGGTCCTTCGGCTTCGGTGGGTAGGCCCAGTGATTGAAGCCAAGACTAACAAAGAGATTGTTAAAGGCAAGAAAATTTGGACCAACAACTTTTTCCAAAAATTAAGCAGGGAGGGTCAGTCCCTCCCGAAGGGCCAAGGAAAATCGAGATCTTGGAATGTTAGGGACCTTAACACCCCTAACAAGCAAAGGCTTGGTCAAGCGTTACATTTCCGATCAAGAGGCGGAGATATTTGCTTGCTTGAAAACAAAGGTGAGCATGGTGACTTCGGGAAACCGATCATCCCGAATGGAAAGGTTAGCAGGGCATTTTGTTGATTCGGTATAAGTGCCTCCCTGAGGCTTGGGGATTATTTGGAGGGAAGAGAAGGTCATCGTTTCTTACATAAAAAGAGTAGTAATAGTCACCGGTGTTGGGTCCTAGTGTTACATTCGAGGTTAGTTTCTTAATCAGAATGTATATGGCCCTTTTAATCGATTTTTAAAAGAGGCCTTTGGGACTCACTTTCTAGAGACATGGAGGGATTTGGAGACGAGTTAATCCTTGTAGCCAGTGATTTCAATGTGATCACTTGATAAAGATAAGAATGGTGGCATCTCAAGAAACCCTCAATCACAAAAGGACTTCTTATCTTTCATTCATAATTCAACCTTGTTAGATTTGGAACCTAAACAAGGTTGGTTTACTTGGTCTAACAGAAGGTTAGGATTTAGCAGGATTGCGGAAAGATTGGATAGATTTCTATCCAATGAAGAATGGTTGCACCACGACATCATTTTGGAAAGTGTAGTTCTCCCTATCTCAGGTTCTGATCACTTCCCCATTTCTCTTCAAATTACCTTTGACACAGCCCCAAGAGGTCTCCTTTCAAATTTGAGCTCATGTGGTTAAGAGATCCATCCCTATTCAGCCTGGTCAAAGAGTGGTGGTCTTCCCTCTCCTTTAGAGGTACCAAGATGTTCATCCTTTCCCAAAAACTCTCCGGTTTCAAAGGCATGCTTTTAAGTTGGAATAACAGTCATTTCAAGAACATTTTTTCAAAAAAAGGGGTGGAAGTGGATCTCAAGGCTCTGAATGAAGAAATCTTTAGGACCGGGATGGGTCGGAAGAGTACATGAAAGAAAATCGATACAAGTAGAGCTCGAGAGCTTCTCTTAAAAGAGGAAATTTTGTGTAAACAAAAATCTAGGGAAACATGACCAAAGGGGACAGAAACACTAAGTTTTTTCATTCTTCTGTCAAGGCTAGGAAAAGTTCCAACCACATTTCAAAATTAAAAACTAAAACCGGGGATTGGATCATGGATCAGAAGGGCATCAAAGAAGCTTCATGCATACTTTTTCTCAATTGTTGGTGGAGATTCCTTTTCCCACCTTTTGTCTCAGAACGCTTTGTTGGCTCTCGTCCCTGAATTGGTGGATGTTGCTTGGAACAAACACCTCTTTTCCCCTTTCATAAGGGATGAAATCAAAGTAGTTGTCTTCTCCATGGAACGAGACAAAGCTCCGTGCCTCGACGGATTCCCCTTTGCCTTTTTTCAAGATTTTTGGGATTACGAGGCTCTAATGTTTGGGCTACGGTGGAGGAATCTAGGTCCTCATGTAAAATTATTGGGGCTCTTAATCACACTTTCATCTTCATGTTCCCTAAGAAATCCCATTTGAAGCTTTGGATGATTTCCATCCTACTTCATTATGCAATACGTCTTACAAAATCATTTCCAAAGTCGTAGCTCTCCGCTTAAGAACCTTTCTCGGATTCCATCATCTTAAAGGAGAAAAGTGGCTTCCTATCTAGTCGTTCAATCTTTGATGGTATTCTTCTATCCCACAAATTAATGCATTCTCTTTCATTAAACCATCATCTCAGGCATGTTACTTAAGCTAGATTTCAACAAGACCTATGATAAATCGAACTAGCATTTCCTCATCAAAATCATGCTAAAAATGGGCTTCATCTCGACCTTTCACAACTAGATTTTAAACTACATTTCCACCCCAAGCTTCTCGGCTCTTGTTAATGGTTCAAGAGAAGGCCTCTTCTCTTGTAACAAGGGGATAAAGCGGGGGTCCCCTATCTTCCTTCCTATTTATTTTGGTGGCCGATTCACTGAGTATGGCCCTTTCTACAGCCATCAGAGATGGGTGCTTAAAAGGTCTCCACATAGCCATCGGGTCGAACCAATCTCTCATCAACTGTTCACCAATGACACTTTCTTATTTGGGAAGCTTCAATGGCCAAGGCCGAGAACTAGGGCACATCCTAGATTCATATTCTCAAGTTGTAGGCCAAATCATCAATTCCTCAAAGTCCTTGATCTTCTTTTTTAATTCCTCCCCCAGACTTCAAAGGCGTATAAAACATATTTTGGGTTTTTCAATGGGTTCCCTTCCTCAAAAGTATTTAGGCATTCCTCTTTTCATGGGGGCAGGGTTATCCTCCTTGTGGAAAGACCTTTTATCCTATTTTGAAAAAGGATACTTTCTTGGAAAGGTAAGTGGCTCTCCTTTCACGACAAAATTCGGCTTATTATATCTTTTCTTAGCACTCTCCCAATCTACATGTTCTCGGTTTTGAAAGCTCCCAAAATGATCTTGTTAATGTGAAATCACAACACCCCCAAATGAGTTATGGATCTACTTTTCTAAGGCAGGGTCATTTGGTGTGATTTGCATAACATGGGACCATCTCTCAAGCTATGGGACTTGCGGACTTGAGATGGCCCTCGGAGAAAGTCGGCTTCTTCTTCCTAATCCTAATGCTAAACTACTCCTAAGGAAGGAAATGTGACTATCTACTCCTAATCTAACAATTCCAAGGAGACAAGGAGAGAGAAAGTGCATAAAGAGGGAAATCCTACACTAACGAGGTGATAGCACCAAGAAAAGGGAGCGAGATATTTTGTTGAGGGAGGAAGAAATAGAAAAATGGAGATGAGGGAGGTCAGACAGAAGTGACATGGCCCAAATCTGCAAATCATCCATTAAACTCCATGAAACACAACATCCTGCACTTGCAAATGTGAAATACATGCACAGAAAACCAAGACTGAAAGGGAGAGGCATGGAGAAACAACAAAACGATGCAAAGGGTTGAAGAACACCACAAAAACATGTTTTTATTGCTCTAGAAGGTGCACAGACCATTACATTTATGGAATAGAGGCATAAATACATTTTCCAGGCATGGGAGAAGGTTCGTTGCTCAAAAATGGCGTCGAGAAACAAATTTGACAGAGTTTCTCTATGCCCAAAATGTCTCTCTTTCTCAAACGAGAAGTGTTACAGTATATATAGAAAGAAAAGAGAGAGAAGAGGGAAAATTCAAATCCTGCTCCAACCACCATGAGATACGCATTGAATCCTGCCTTGAAAGCTCAACCACTGAATATCAATGCCTTCTGCAAATCGCCCACAATATGTCGCTTCTGGTTCCCCAATGGATTGAATCGAATCAAATTTGGTAGTTGAAGAGATTGGATTCTGTGTTAATGGCCTAGAAGACTCTTCTTCATTTTTCACCTACCAGGGCCACGCGGTAGCCTGACACTCATTTGGGCTTCCCTTTTGATATGGGACACGTGGCAGCCAAATTAGAGCAAAAATCAGGCTTGCGGGTCTGTAACTTATCTTTTTCCCTTTCTATGAGAATCACAAAATCCAGAAAACTCCCGCAGCCCCGATGCTCCGCTTGGACACGTGGCACCCTTTTGTTGGCCCGGGAATGCGCTTCACCTTTTGTCTTCGACTCCCGCTTTGATTTGACTCGGGTCCAAACTTTGACTTTTTCCTTTGCCTCGTTAATCCCTCTTTAGATTTGTTTATACATGATGTTAACATGGTGGTGTTTAAACATATTCATATTCATAGCTAGTGCTAAACAACCCACAATGCATAAACCAGATCTAGAGCTTACATTATATGAAAGACAAACTAAACAATAACTATGATAATATTAACCATACAAGAGTCGGATTCAGTTATGTCTAATGTCATTATCCAACCAATATATTCCATTGCATTAAATATTGTTAAACACATAAGCTTCTTACACTATATCAATATCTTCATGAGTCATGTGCGCGTGTCAAAACCAAAGCACACAACTCTACAATAATTCACCACACTAAACTACGCAAATCAATACATATTTATAGGGGTGGGGACTTTCCCTTCACCACCCATGCACTTCTCAAAATAGGTCACATGTTGATAATAGCCATGCCTTTACAATAGTATGCACAACATGCAAGTGCTCTAATAATAGATTTCCTATAGTTAACTCCAAGTAGAAATCCTATTATTAGCTTAAACTATGCATGGCACTTATCTACCGCTTGTTCCCAAAATACCATTGCATGGAGCGCAAGTCTTCATCTCTATGTGTGCTCCACATGTTATCTCCAAAAATATCCTTATCCACAAAAATGGCTAAGTCCTGATCCAAAGTGTTTTGGTGTGTGTTTCCTTTCCTATCTTCCCACGCCTTCAAATGTGCCTTGTTCCCATGTGCACATCCTTTGTGTCTTCTCCTTAGAGAAACATTTTGTCTCTCTTCAACATTACCCCACACTAAAGTACATTATCGTCCTAAAAATGGGAATTCTTTTTGATGTCTCCAATAATAAAGAATAAGTAATGAAAGAATGAATGAAACACTATACAAAAGAATGAAATTTACTCTGCAACACCCTCTTCTTTGACTGGAAGGATTAACTCTGGATATTCAGTTTTGATTTCAGCCTCCAAGGTCTTCCAATCACTTAGTGCATTCCTTGTTTTCTCTAGAATATCAATGTGGCTATGGCATCCAATTCATCTTGAGTGATCTTCTCTTTCTCATTTTGTAGCACCTGAACAACATTGGCCATACCTGATAACATTCCTTCCATGAGATCCATCTTTTACGCTATGAGTTTCCCAATCTCATCAATTTTATCCTTGTGCGGATCCTGGGTTGTTATGCGAGGGCCTCACACTTTTGTTTTACCAGTGCTAATCTTTTTGCACGCCCAAGTGTTTCATCTTTCATTTCCTTTAAGAACTTCATTGTCCTCTACTATAGTTCTAATCCTTATTATGGCATCTAGGCTCACACACATAAATTGAGAGCTTGGTCGACTTTCTTCAACTCATCTTTCAAGGTTTGGAGCAAATCCTCGTAAGTTGAAACTTTTCTAACAATATTGGCCCTTTCTCTTCTTTACTTCTTGTTCAAAATCTTTTGGTGCGGGCATTCAATTGGTCCATCATCTAATACCAAATTGACCAAAGTGCACAAATAATGCATAACAGAAGGAAATTTTTCAGAACCTGAGATTCTAGATGAGGCCTTGTTTTAAGAATGTGATCACCAAGCTCCTCAACCATGCTAACGAAGGCCTCATTCTTTTCCTCTTCTCATTCCTTCTCTTCTTTTAAGCACTTTATCTCTATAGTCTTATCCTTGTTATCTTCAAGTAGCGCTCAAATGGTGGCGGCCTTATCAATGTTCCTCCATGCCACCTCAACAGATACCTTGACCAAGGCATTGCTTGACCTGCTCATCAAACATTACAATAGGTTTTATTATCATGTGCCTACTTTGTGGTGCCTTCTTCACTCTACGCGAGACACATAGACTCTTCACACACATCAAAATCTGGTTCATCCATATGAGTCTACATGGACCAGATAATTGCTTTTCTTCTTGTGTATGTATGTAGTAGCCATATCTAGATCCATCAGCTCCCACCCATATAACTCTTTCAGGCCCACAATGCTCTGAAAATGGGCGCGAATGATTTTTCTCATGTCTTCAACATAGCCCATATTAGGGACAACATATTCTTCACTTGTCCTCTCTCTTTTTTTCCTCGGCCCCTTAGGAACCTAGGTGCTAGGGTCTGAGTTGGCCCTTCTCCTTCCTGAGTAGTAATGGGCATGCTGCTGGGTGGCTCACCCACAACTTCCTCTACTTCTTTCACCCCTTCCTCATCATCTCTCATCTCCTCATCCCATGGGCTCTTCTGCATCTTCAGGTTGAACCGGGGTTCCTGGCGCGCTCTCCCCTGACTCCTCCTCCTCATCATCTTTAAGCTTCAAATTTCTTCTCTTCTTTTTCTCGGGTGTTTATTTTTTAGGGAGAGTCGAGGTGACCTTCATAAAGGTTGGGATGTCCCTACCTTGGGTTTTGGTTCTTCTAACACCCTCTTGAACTGGCATTCCTCATGGACTGTTTACATCCAAGTCTTCCTCTTCTCCTTGTTGTTGTGGAGGAGTATCTCGCACTCACTTTCTTTTTTAGTGGGCTACCTCCGGCCTCTGTGGTCCAAGCCTCCACTATCCTCATTGAGTTCTCCTTCCTCATCTTCCTCTAAGGTCAAGGTAGGATTTGAGAGCTTGCCACATTTTCAACTATATGCTTGCCTTTAGGTGGGCCTGGGAGCATGAACTCATTCTCCACGTATTGGCCCTTTTCCAATCTAGGCTTAAGTTGAGATAGATAAGCACGGCCCCACTGTCCCCAATGGCCAAACTTATTGCTTCATACTTATAACATCATAAATAAGCCTCTCAATGTAGGCAGATCGACTTGATAAACATAAGTTTTTCTTAAGGTATGGTAGTCACAGTCTACCTTGTCCACATTGTAGCTTAACTAACCGATGTGTGCATCGATAAACCTGTGTACTACTTCCTGGAAGAATCACATGTTGTGAAGGTGTATGGTAGTTTTCACTAGGGACTCCATGTCCCATCCTTCATTGTGAACCGCATGATGCAAAAATGTTGATATACCACAAATTGCATGACCTTTCCCACCACTGAGGGTAGCTCCTTTGGAATACACCATTCCTCCTCGAAGGCCACATGAAGTCGGTCATACCATAACTCCCTTTTTTATTGAATGGACCACTCATTGATCCTTCACATAAATACTTTTCAAACCTCTCTCACGAGGGACTTCTTTTCCATGGGGTATTCCCAGATTTTGTTGTTTGGCCCATCGGCACTCCAATTTCTACAAACACAAGTGATAACAGATAGCAAAACCAAAACTTATCTTCTCACCTGTGCGCTGCTTCCTCAATGATTGTATCTACTATGTACCCAACTAAGTTGTAAACTTCTCCTTGTGAAATCTTCTTAGCAATGTGTAGCCACATGGTGTTCACTTGTGACCACCTTTCCTGATCATTCAACTTGGTGAGTAAGTGTGTGGTACTATATCACAGGGTACTTCCTCAACTTGTAAATATCCATCCCACGGACCCTTCATATATCCCAACTCCTTATTGGTGGCCATGACAACTACCTTATCAGTTAGATCACTACTAACCTCTTGTCCCTATGCCCTTTAATCCTATCAACATAGCAATTAAGGGCACTGATCCTCACCCACCACCCAACAAAGTAGAAGAAGTCCTCATGGACTCTACTCATCAGCCACCGGTATAGATTCTCTAGTTTTCCAAAGTACGGAGTTCATATAGCTGGTACACCCCTACCTTCTTCAACAACTTCTCTCCAACATCATCATAAACTAACATGTCATCAACCATTCACTTGTTGGTCTTTCTATTCAACAATGCATCCAATTCCTCCTTGTTCTCGGTGGTGTGATGTTTGTAGTCACACACCTTGCACTACGGATATATGGGAATCCCAATCCCATCTGATAATTACTTCTTTTGGATACTACATTTCCAAAAAATTACTTTTGGGAGCATCCTCGACCTCGGTTTCTACCTTCTTCTTCCCTTTTGTCCTACTCCAGGTGCTTTCCTCGGTGCCATGATAAGACAAAGTTGTGCCTTTTTCCTCTGTCAAGCAAGCTCTCATGCCCTAGCTCAAAACTCGTGCCCTAGCTCAAAACCACATGTGCCCTAGCTCCTTCTCAACCTTAGTGCTTTATTTCTTCTCTCTGCATGCTTCTACTTTTCACTCAAACCCTTCTCAAATGGGGACGCAAGCCAATTCTGTGCACAAATCTACTCTCCTCGCTTAGTTTCACAGCTCTCTCTACACCTCAACATTTTTCTCGGTTTGGTCACAACTAGCTCACTCAAATACTCGTGATCACAAAGGTAGAAATGAACCCACATCACATCTTTATATAGAGTTGGGAAAATTTATCACATTTATTTCTCCTTTACCTACCACCGATCCTCTCATTAATTGACCATTTTCCCAATTTCATGCGATACACCTACGCCACAGCTATAACCTTCTAGTGCTGCCTTCCTACCTTTTGGCTACAGACCTCCTTCTACGCACTTCCATGCACCAAGTACCTCACCATTGTGTGCCTTCCTCTAGTAGTTTTTATGGCCATAACTTACCTCGTGTTATACTTGTGCATTCATTCATTTCTAGCTATGGTCTTCTTTAGGAGCAATTTTCTTTCTAAAGAACACCTTTCCATACTATCTACACTTTTTAACAAGAGAAATCACCTATAATAATATTTTCTTATGTGTACCCATGTTTGAATGACAACCACCCCACACCAAGGGTATGTGTAGTCCTCTCATGCATAAAAACACTTCAGATTGTGATCAGCTTTCGCACAAAACACTTATTACACAAAACACTAAACTAAATTGACAAAGCATAACGATGAAGAAGGAAACACATTAAATGAAATACAATAAGGGAAATCTATACTAAATGGAAATACTTGCCTTATTACAAACACCAAGAAGGCTTATTTATAGTAGGGCTTCAACCTACTCCCATTGAAGTAACTGGTAACCATGTTCCATCAAGCACCTCTAACTAGAAAGTGCCTGATTCAAGTATGTGAGTGATAACATACGGTCCCAACCAATGCACCTTAAGCTTTCTGGGTGGCACAAAAAACTTTGAATCATAAAGAAGCACCATCTTCCCAACCTCAAGCTTCTTTTCCTTGATGTGTCTGTCATGCCATGCCTTTTGTCTAGCCTTTTCCTACTTCTGACTCCAACATGCTATGGCACGCCTCTCATCCAACTTGTATTAATTTGTCAATTCTTTCTTCCAATGCTTTCTCATCAGCTAGACCTCCCCACACAATACACAAAGAAGGTAACATAAATTCTATGGGAAGAACTACTTTTGTTCTACGCAAACACCAACTGAAAGGGTGTGGCCTTATTCAACCTTTTGTAGGTTGTTCTATATGCCCAAAGTACAACAAAAACTTTATCATCCCAATCTTTCCTTCCAACATCACAAATTTTTTTCAAGGTCTAGCTCAATATCTTGTTGAAGGCCTCAATAGTCCCATTTTCTTGAGGGTGATAGGGTGTGGTCTTGTGGTGTGACCATAAATTCATCCAATAATATCCTGATTGTCTCATTCAAGAAATGTGTGCCCCTATCACTTGTCAAACTCAATGGACATCCATACCTAGTAAGAATATTTTCCCATAAGAACCTTGTTGTTGTAGCCATTGTACAATCCTTTGTAGGTGTTGCTTTTTCCCACCTTGTAAGATAATTTGTATAAGTGATGATGTAGCATGATCCAGTTCTACGCGCGGCTAGGGAAATAGGACCCACAAAGTCTATTGCCCATTTTTCAAATGGCTCTACACTAGTAATAGGCCTTAAAGGCATTTCATCTCTTTTCCTAGGTTTTCCAAGGTGCTAATAAAGTGATCACATGCCTTACAATACTCCTTACAATCCTTGTACAAGGTTTCCCACCATAAACCAATGAGTAGAATCTTGCACGCGTGGTGGCATCACCTGCATAGTGTCCACCTATAATACCACCATGAGCCTCTTCCATGATTTTCATGTGCTCATGCTCTAGTACACACCGACGCAATACTTCATCTCATCCTAGTTTGTATAGGTCACCACTGATCAACATGAAAGGTGTGGCGTGAATTACAAGTTGTTTCTTTTCCAAGGCTTTCATTCCTTCTAACATACCTATGCGTAAAAAGACAACAATATCCTCCAATTTCGAGGGCACATTTTAACCTGTATAAATTGTGCATCTGGCATTATATCTTCAATTGTCTGTGCATCCTCTCCTGATTGAATTCTTGATAAGTGGTCTAGGCTAGAATTACTTTTTCCTAGCTTTACCACGACTATAAAATCAAACTCTTGGAATAATAGAACCCATCGACATATGCGCCCCTATAAAATGGGCTTATTTACCAAGTATTTCAATGCCATGTGATCTATATAGAACACAAAAGGTGTTGCTAGCAAGTATTGTCTAAACTTATGCAGCGCGTAGATCATCGACAAGGCCTCACACTCTAGTAGTTGTATAATTTTTTTCTACAGAGTCAACTTTCTACTAGCAAAAAAGATATAGGATGATCTATAATACCTTCTCCAGTGAGCTAATACTACACCAATGGCCATGCCAGAGGCATCCACATGTACATGAAAAGGTTGGTTCCATGAGGGAAAGCATGCAAAATAGGCACCGTAGTAAGCCTCTCCTTCAACGCTTCAAATGTGCGTTGTGGTTCTCCCCAATAGAATGTCCCTTTACCTTTTAATAACTCCTCCAAGGTGTGGAAATCTTAGCATATCCTTTGATAAATTTTTATAATACCCTGTGTGGCCCAAATCTGCACACACCTCACTCTAATTGGTAGGCTCCTCCAGGCCTAAGATAACTACAACCTTGGTTGATCTACTAACAAACCCTCCTTGCAGATGATATGCCCTAGCAGAGTTCCAAAAGGTGTAGAAAATACACACTTCTTGATGTTTAAAGAGATGTTTAACTATCTACACCTCTCAAACATTAATCACAAGTTGTCACAATGATCCTTGACAAGCCCATATACTATCCAATCATCCAAGTAAACCTACAAGAATTTGTGAATAAAATCCTGGAATGCTTGAACCACAATGCACAAAAATACTGTAGGTGTGTTCTTCAGTCCAAAGGGCATCACTGTGTATGCAAAACTTCCCCATTCAATGGTGAAATTTGTTTTCTCTTGATCCTCCTTTGTAATTCTTACCTGATGATACCCAGAGAATCCATCTATAAAAGAGTAAATTTCACCCCTACAATGCCTTCTAATATTTCCTCGGTGAAAGGTGTAGGAAAAGGATCAATCACACATGCAACATTCAGCTCCCTATAGTCCACACAAATCCTAATCCTACCATCTTTCTTTATACTGATTACCATGGGGCTAACCCACTCTGATTCTTCTAGGGGCTTAATGATGCCATATTTCAACATCTTGTCAATTTCTTCTTTAACTTTTACGCACAGGTTAGGGTTCATCCTATAAGGTCTCTTCCTAACCGGGTGCACACCTTCCTTTAACTTAATCTTCATCTCACCCAAAGACTCATGCACTCCCTTTAACTCATGGTAGCCCCTAGGAAATAAGTCCTGAAATCACGTAGTAACTCAATTATCTTAGCCACTTCAAAATCAGACCAATAGTCTCCAATTATGGCCTCCTTAGGTTCAACATCCATGTCAATGTTCACTTTCTTGGTCTTCATAGGTTCATGATAGGCACGCGCCTTCTTATCCACACTGTCTAAAACCTCACATACCTCTTTGAATGATCTATGTCCAAATTTTCTACTTCTTCCTCATCCACTATGTAGACCATCTTTCCTTTCTCCTTCTCAAGGAAAGTGCACTCAAGTAGTTTGGCATCTGTCTCATCTACTTCATCAAAATGCACTCCTAGGTCTGCCTCACCAAATAACTCCTGAATGAGTTCTTCAACCTTTGCACTATCTCCCATAGTCAATCACTCCATAACTCATAATGCCTCTTTCACTGAGGTTTAGTGGAGAAGTAGTCAAAAGTCTAGATCATTCCTGTAGTCAAGTCTTGCCAATTTCTAGTCTCCCTATGCAGCTCCACATAAACATACCAAGCATGCATGCATAACCTCACAAAGTGAAATAAAGTTTGTGCACCCACAAAAGGTGGTAAAGCTTCCTTCCCTCTATCCAAGAGTCTCTCACACTACTAAACATGGTGTTGAACAAGATGATTACCATGATATGTGTAGATTTGAGTAGGTGCATTTCCTTGAGAAACCGGGTTGTTAGAGAAATTCTCACTTCATTCCATTCTATGAGATTATCCCTGTGAACCATCCACCAACACATTGTTGTCCCCATGTAGGGTATATACTAACATATTTCTTCTATCCACTTGATCCTTCCACTATTCTTCCATGGCATGCAGGAATACCTCAGGGTCTCCTTCTCCAGTGTACCGGGGTACAAGGTTGTTACTTATCCTCCTAATACAACGAGGTCTACCTCCTCACATGATGCACTTCTTACTTCACACCCAACCATCTCATAGTTCCATGTGCCCAATTATCACAAGAAATACTTGTAGTATCACTAATGGACTATGCATCATCCCACTAGAGGATTCCTTCCTTAGATGGCTCAAGTACTTCCGATCTCGAATGACGCACACATAAATTTTGTTTAGGTCTTCCTCACTCAAAGGTTCAACATAAGGTGCAGATTTCCCATCTATCAAAGGGATAATAACTCATTCTTCCTTGTTCTCAAAACTTATATACCCCTTTGTTGAACCATAGATCAACATTATTTGCATAACACCAAGGGTGCCCAAGTAGAGCTGGGAAGTTTCTCTTCTACAAGTGCTAAAACCTCAAAGTCCCTAGTGAACTTGGCCCCTTGTATAGTAATGGATGCATCCTTTAAAACTCCTATCGAGTGGCCTTAGTTCAATTTTCCATAAATAATACATTAGAGGATGGTTGTAATGGAGGTCTTCCCATCTACACCCATGCATCTAAAGTAAGCACATTAACTTCCGTGCACTATGTCAATCAATATATTTCTCAAAAGCCACCCATCCACAACAACATTCAGGGTGATCTCCTTGTCATAATCCAAGCTATGAGGGGGAGATTAGCATGCAGGATCTATCATCCATTCTCAATACCTACACATGCAGAGTGTTTCCTTTAACCAATTCCCTAGTAATGGAATAATATTCTCTTGGTGTAACATCTTGCATACCTCTTTCAGATCATCAACATCTTTATTGACCGACCATCTCTCTGTTGCCTTCTTTTTTCTCCAACTTCCACGACTGTTCCTTTAAACATTGTATTTCACCTTGAAGATTTCTGAGCACCTCCATGGTTTCCTAATAAACCTCCTTCTGATGTGTAGGATCTGGTATCTTGCATGTAAGACCTCCTCCCTAGTAATGGTAGGATTTTGTTTCAACACTTCTCTGGCATGCGTGCACAAACTTCAACGCGTGTAGTAATTTTCACAGGTACTACCTCAGGATCCGTGCCAACTTTGGCATCCATTGGTTTTCCATGGCATGTTGTATTCTAACCATCCCTGTGCCCTTGTTCTCCTATTTATGCTGCTTTCTAAGATGCTCATATAAGTCTGGGCACTCTCATAGTTATGATTCTTTCCACAAAAAGAACAAGTAATATTCTAAGGACATTCACACTGTAGTGGTTAGGAGATCCACACGTATAACATGTTCCATGAGGAAACTCACCTCATCCACCACCAGGCCTCGGCCTCCCTAATCCACCATGATATCCTCGACCTCTACCACGACCTCCTTCAAAGCACCCTTCATTTTGATCATAGCACCCTTGAGTGTGATCATGATCATGGTGCTCACTTTTACCTTTAGAGTTATCCAAACTCCTCCTATCTATCATACACCAATATCAATGGCATCATGGATCTGATCAATCAACCTATAATCTTCAGTATTGTGAGTCATGGACTGAAAAAATCTTATAGTAGCAAGATATGTTCTTCCTTATCACACATTGTAACAATGGGCAATGGCTTGCATCATGGTCTAAATGACATATCTCATAGTCTAACAACAATGAACATATTGATCTATGGGGACAACTATCCTTAGTGTGCCCCTCTACTTCACAATCTATACACCAAACTCCCATGTGCATGTTCTCATGCATGCTAAATTGGCCGATAGTTTCTCCAACTACTTTTCCATAGCTGTAATCTGAGCTTCCAGAATGGGCTCACTCTAGTGTCTATACTTCCAACTTCCTCAAATGCAACACTGCTTTTCAAGCTTTTCACATGGATCCATATATATGTCTTATGTGACAACACCTCCTAAAAGGTGTGATCAAGCCTCCGATGAACCATTATGCATGTTGGCTTGCATGGATATCATAGGAAAGTTTGACAAAAGTGTTTTGAAATGGGCATCATATTCCCGAACACTCTCAAGAGTGCCTTTAATATCCTTGAGCACTTATACTCTTCTACTCAAACTCGGGATATAAAATTCCTTAAGGAAAGCATCCCATAACACTATATAATCTACACAAGTCTTGATCAGGGTCAAACTTCCTATACCAACTATGTGCATCCCTGTAACATAGTTACAAACTAACTTGCCTTGCACTCAAAAGCCGTGATCCCTTTTACACGCCACAATATCTCACACATGTGCACATGCTTAGCAACATCTTCTATTCCCCTACTCTAGAAAGATGAAGTGACATCTCCATGTAAATATTCTGGGGTTGGTGAGGACCATGCCCACCGGATCCAGAACCTCCTGTGTTACCTCTACCTCCAGACCCACCAGATCCACCAGAACCAGAGCCACCTATGCCCCCTGATCCTCCACCTATAGCAGGAAGTGAACCAGAGGATGTACTTCCCTGTGTCCCAATAGTGGTACTAAATGAACTCCTATAGTCTGCGAGGTGGTACTATTCCCAGAGGTGAGTCCAAAATTCTACGCGCCTATGTTTTTTGCCGATGAATTACCCCTGAAAAGGTTCCTCTAAAAAGTACCTCCAAATAATAAGGAAGATGTCTCTTCCCCATAAATGCACATATATGATTTACTTGTTATTTGATTCACTCCTTATTATTCTACTACCCAAACTAGCTTGTTGACTACTAGTTGTACTAGAAACTAGAAAACCAAGCACAAGGGCTAGGTCACTAGGTAGATTCAGATGCACACCCATGGCCCATGTTGTCTCTATTGGTGCATGCTCTCATAAGAGGTCGATGAGGGTTCCCTATCATGCTTTCCCAAATGGGGGAGTTCCAAATGCTCTCTAGCTCCATGCCCTCTGCATGAGCTCTAAATCCTTCATGAGCCATCTCTCTCCTCAATGCCATCCATTCTAAATCTCATTGCTTCCTAAATCCCTCTCGCATGCCTCATTATACTTAAGCCACCTTTCTTCTCTTTTCCTCTCTCTGCTTAGGTCCACCATCCTTCACCAAACCTGCTCTTGCCCCCACGCATGCATGGTGGGGTTTAGCTAGCCATCAACTTCTCTTCCAAATTTAGGGTTACCATCAAGATTTTGATCACTAGTGGAATGCCTTATAGATAGGTTCCCTGGGATAACGTAAAAATAAAACTCAGCTACCTCAGGAAAGAATAAGTGGAAATTGAGTACTCCAAAATATAGCTATTCCTAGAACACCACAAACCAAGTGTCCACAACGTGCATCCAAATCAAATCAACATCATAGGGGCCTAAATTCTTCCTGCATCCAGAAAAGTGTGTGAAACCTCCAATTCCTTTTAGATGCATATAAGCAACCAGCCACTCATATAGCTCTATCGAAAGATAACAAAGAAACTCTCATATAAACAGTCATACAAGTTCTTCTCCACCCACACGTGCATGTCAAAACTCAGATCTAGTGTTGAATCTCCAAGTGTATTCTTCTTCCAGATCTACTATCCACTCCTCAACACTTGATAAGGTCAACCGATACGTCTTCATCATGAAACATCCTAAAAAAAAATGAAAAAGAGGTCCCGAAAATGGAACCAATGATGCAACCTAGAATTTATCAGAATAACCTGTGTGCTTGGCATCACTCAACTTAAGCTGAGTGCTCACCCAAAGCACACAAAGGCACCAGTCCTCTTTAGAGTTTTTATATAATGTTAGCATGATGATGTTTAAACATATTCAGATTCATAACTAGTAGTAAACAACCCACAATGCATAAACCAAATCTAGATCTTAGATTATATGAAAGATGAACTAAACAATAACTATGATAAGATTAACCATACAAGAGCCAAATTCAGTTATGTCTAATGCCATTATCCAACCAATATACTCCATTGCATTAAATACTATAAAACACAGAAGCTTCTTACACTATATCAATATCTCCATGAGTCATGTGCATGCATCAAAACCAACAACACAACTCTACAATAATTCACCACACTAAACTACACAAATCAATACATATTTATAGGGGTGGGGACTTTCCCTTCACCACCCATGCACTTCTCAAAATAGGTCACATGTTGATAATAGCCATGCACCTTTACAATAGTATGCACAACATGCAAGTGCTCTAATAATAGATTTCCTATAGTTAACTCCAAGTAGAAATCCTATTATTAGCTTAAACTATGCATGGCGCTTTATCGCGCTTGTTCCCAAAATACCATTGCATGGAGTGCAAGTCTTCATCTCTGTGTGCTCCACACGTTATCTCCAAAAATAGTCCTTATCCACAAAAAAAAATAAGTCCTGATCCAAAGTGTTCTGGCGCATGTTTCCTTTCCTATCTTCCCCCAAATCAAGTCGATTACTCAACAAAAGTAGGTTATGAGTGTCTCATCCAATTGGAAGGAAGAGGTCTTAAATCTTGGCATGGGTGTTGGGATGCCAATTGCCTACCCAAAGCAGGTGCATTCAGTTGGGTAGTATACAAAGGTAATATTCTCACTCAAATTCAGAGAAGGAAATGGGGATACCAAGGGCCCTCAAGATGCCTATTATGTGAGAGGGAGGAAGAGGATATAGATCATCTACTTCTTGCATTGTCCATTTTCCTCATAGTGTTGGTCTTGGATTTGTCAAAAAGTGGATCTAGCATGGGTGTCAGGGGAAATAATAAAGGAGGTTCTATAATCATGGTTGGTTATAGGAAAAGGTCATTCTCTCGGTTCAATCTGGATTTACAGTCCCATGTTGCTCATCTAGCACATCTGGTGGGGAAGGAATCTTCATCTCTTTAGAGAGGTCTCCTCTGATATTCACGTAGTTACTTGGAAACTAGAAATAGCCATCTCTAAAAATGTTAGCTCCTACTGTAAAAATCTAGCAGACTTTTCCAGTAGGGACGCCACCTTGAGGAAATCTTGGCCTCTTATCAAGCTTCCATCCCCTGGCGTAATTCTTAATCAAAGTAAATCTAAATGGGAGCAATGCCTTTAGAGGAAGGATGTCAAGTGGGTTCCACCCCCTAGGTTTTAAAAATTTAATTTTGACGGGGCTTCCAAGGGGAACCATGGACTTTCAAGGGTGGGGTGCATTCTTCGTAATGAGCAAGGTGAGTTGGTTAGTGTTGGTTTGTTCCATTTGTAAGATGGGACATGCAATTTAGCAAAATCTCAGGCCCTCCTTTTTGGGGTAAAAGGGCGATCGAATGCGGGAGTTCCCACCTTATCATAGAAGGTGACTTGCAAACTATAGTCCAGGTAATAAAAAATGGTAAAGCTCTCCACTGGGCACTCAACTTCCACATCTCAAACATTCTCTTTTGGCTTGGAAAGTTGGAATCATGGAGCATAGGACATGTGTTTAGGAAGTAACTCAACAAATAATTACTTGGCCAATTATGGTGTGATGTAAGCGGAGGAGGCAATCACATCTAATGATGTGGATAAGTGGCCCGAACTAGCCCTCATCATCGTAGGAGACTCCGAATTTATTATCAGACAGTTGGCGACGAGCCTTGGCTCGTGGGAACTTGTTTTTAAATATGAAATTTGACACCTCTCTTTTCATTCATGCCTTCTCCCCTTCGAATTATGCGTGCATTAGGTCGGTGGTTCGTCGAATTTTTCATGGCTTCTCCAACCTTTTCATGCCTGTTCTTGAGGGGTAATCATGCGAGATGTCCTTCTATGGAGAAATTCCCCACTCTCATATGAGTAAAGTCTTCGTATCGGATCTCGGTTCGCTTTACAATGCGGTAGAGTGAATCTTGGGGGACACTTACATTCGTGGTGAGTGGGGCTAGGGTGAATGCTGAAATTGACCATGCATTCGCTCTAAATCTATCGCTCATTGGAAAGAATAAGCAATATGACATCCCGATAGATTGACATATCATTTGGCCGAAGCATGTCGTGGATTTGGAGGAAGAAGTCAAAAAAATTTACATGCCCTCGACCTTTCTCCAATGACGATAGCAGAGGAGCCCGAGATGGTTTCTAGGGTGTGCTTGGTCAAACTGGAAAGGAGAAATTCTGCACTTTGGGATTTTGTGGTCATTGTCCACAAGAAATGTCAGATGAAGGATTTGGGTCCTGTTTTCATTCCACCTTGGATCTCGATTCACTAGCTGCCCCTGATTGGCATTGTTCTATTGAAAATCTCACAACTCATGGTCAAAGGTAAGTCTTCATACGATTTTATCCTAAATGTAGCAAAAGCGGGGAAGTGGGGCATTGCCATAGTAAGGCCAAGAGGATTGCAGAGGCTGTGATTGATGTTGAGGTTCGAGTTAAGGAGGAGGTCATTGTCAGGCCGGACTAAGTTCCCGTAGTAGGTTATGTTTTCCTTCGATTTTTCGATATATAGTCTGGTTCTTTTTTGTAATACTTGTATTACGGTGGCAACCATAATTGAATTATGTGTAGATCCTTATATTTTTGGCATTTCATTAAATATGGAAATGTAAGGGCGAGGCCCCAACAACCCCTTGTTCATAGCTCTTGATTAAAAGCATTTACTTATAAAATACATTTAATAATAATTTTGAAATTTATTTAAATTAAATAATCAAGATTTAAAAAGTAATTATACAAGTTATAAGTTTGAAAAATCCTTGTAACAAATTTATAAGTTGACCATAGAAAAAAACAAATTTTAGCATGAGACATGAACCTTAGGCTCACCAACTTAGGTAATCGTAGTGCCACATCTTTCAAATCATTTCATTCCCAATAAAATTGTCTTAACCAATAGAAAACATGGGTATGGAAGAGACAGAGGAATCTCCAATTTAAAGATTATTGTTCTCAAACTAGATTGTACCTTCCTAAGGCAACAAATAGAACATTTGTGTAGAATTTAGGGCATGCCTCTCATATATTTGTTAAAACCTATAATTCAAGAAGTATAAGGTTATTGATTTTTTATAAATATAATAGAATGTCATACATTGAATCAATAATACCTTCTTAATAAACATATTGAGTAATATATTATCACACTTGAAATATTGTAGAGACAAGAAATAATAACAATTTACTATTGAGAAAATATTGAGAAATAAAAAATGGCATAATTGTGGTTTTAATGTGTAAAATAGACATGTATTTAAACAAATTATGCATTACGTAGCAAGTTGTTCCAAAATTCAAAATCGGTATTTTTATCAAATAGTGTCTTGGCCAACACATTTACATTGATAATATTTAGAGCAACAAAACTCACCAGACTTGACTTCACTTGTTTCTTGTACAAATTCTCACTCATACATAAGGTTGTGGATTTGGTAATCAAACATTTATAGAAACAAGTAATATTTAAATGACCAATTTACAAAATAAATAAGGGCATTGCATAATAAAGCATCAAAATCCGAACATGGTTTACAAGCTAGCAAAAAAAGTTAAAAGAGAATATTGCTATTTCAAAAATAGAAAGAGTAAGCTAATTTTTTATTTTTAGAGATTTATCCTTTTTCTAGTATTTGTGTGCATGATTTATGTGAAGTGAATGAAGATTTTTTCAATACGAGAAAACATAAAGGTAACAATAATGAATTTTTTTCTCTAATTATTATTTAATATTTCATTTATTAAAATAAATTTAAAAAATTATAAAAATTAACTTAGCATACAATTTACATGACAAGTGATTTTTAGTTAACCCTTCTAACGAAAATTTATATTTTAATGTCTTTTAGTATTGAAGTGTAATTTTAAATTTCATTTTTTTAAGTGTAAATTTTTAATCACCCTTCTATGACAAGATGAAAGACGTTTGAAGGGCATTGATGACTTCAAATTTGATCGTTGTGTATGACCCTTGACTAGTAAATGCTTCTAACTTTTGTTACAAAAATGGCAAGAATGACACCCAAGAAAAAGTCTTTGATGAGGTGACGAGTCACTAACTTTTCTTTTTCATGGTGATTTTTGCTTGATGTTACTTATATTGAACCAATTGATTAAATAGTATGAAAATAAGTGTTTAATTGCTTATTATGTTAGTCACATACCCTTGGAGGATTCTCTCCATATTTGAATTAAACACCATTAGGAGCCCAATTAAATCTATGTTTCTATAGTCTAAAATCTTGCCAAGTTCTTTTTCCTATTTTCCTTTAGAGAACCTTCATAAATGTGAGCTCTACTCGCTAAATCCATTTGTCGATTCTTGTAAATTACCCTCGTGATATTATTCCCTTGGCCACATGAATTTAAAATCATTAAACAAGTGTCCCTCAAAGTCATTGTTTGGGTCAACCTACTTGGCCTCCTATATCACCTCTAGTATCTTATACTAGAGATTATTAAACCCATTGGGCATGTGATTTGAAGCACGGTTGATCACTTCTACTCTACTTGACCAAAAAAATAGATTTGTGTTGAGGTTAACCTCACAAAAACTTAAAAGAGTTTATTGTTATCCATGTTGATTCAAGTGTTTTATGTAAAAATTTATGTATGTCGATCTGCCCAACACTTGCTTCTTTTGTCAAGCCTCCACCCATAATATTCATGATTTTCCCCTCACGGATCGCTCTAAATCGGTTTTGGGTACTCACCAATTGAAAAGCAAGTGGCAAAAATAATAATGATGGTTGGACCATCATGGCTAGCAAAAATTCTTTCGATGGGAATAGAAAATGTAAAGAAACTAGTGTAGTTTCCAATGGAAAACTTCAACCAGACATGTAAATATCATAAAATAATCTTCTTACTCCCGTATTGGTTCCCCTAATCTAAAATCCTCTAGCCATCCCTCATAGTAGAGTTTCTTAGGATAACTCTATGGAAATGAATCTTTATGAGTTGGTGATCTTTATGATAATTGTTCCACCCTCTCAACACTTGTGTAGTATGCCTTGCGTATGGTGGGACAAGAATGTCTCTTAATGGCTTGCACTCTCAAGTCTTTCATTCTACAAGGGCATGCGACAACGAATAAGAGACACACATGAACCGACATACAATTGATTGATTTAAAGGGGTTACAACGAGCGCTAAGGTTGCATATCTAGAGGGCAGTAATCCCTACACTAGGTCAACCTAGGGTTTCCAAGGCCCATAGTCAAGATAGAGGAGAGTACCCTTCTAGGATATTAGTTGATGGGGGAGAGGTATAGATCGATGGGAATATGAGACAAACATGCACAATCTACACTACTGTCAATATAACTGAAATAAAGGAAAGGAAAGCTAAGGAGCTAATCATATAAGAGCACTATGCTAACTAACACCGATGTACATACAATACTAAGCTAACATAGAGCAATGGGGAAGGGAAATGAACTAATCTATGCAAAATGAAAAAGAAGGTTAGAGAACTTACTGCGGGGGGTGGTAGCGATGCATCTATCTCTCCAGAGAATCAATACAAAGAGAGAGAATCACTATGGGTGGAGAAGGGGAACATCGTTCCTATCCTAGAATCACTATAGATGACCCAATAGTGCAAGCAATCCAACAATCAAGAAGAGTGTCCAATCCCAAGTCAAATGCAAGAGGAAAAATTGAATATTTTTAATGTATCAAGGAAAAGACAAGAAGCATACATGCCTTGCACATAAAAACAAGATAACTATTAAGACGATTAATATGTGATTAATATAGTAGTTGATGGGATAAAAATATAGTTTCCAATTCGAGGAAGTTGTTATCAAGAGCGAGTCATAATGATTTTCAAAATTTTTTATCTAACAAGCCTATTAATGAGAAATGAAGTAACATTCAAAGATCATTAGAACTAGTGTGAATGGGTAGCTTGAAAATCTATATTTTTTCATACCTAAACATTCACCTCATACTAAAATTTATTTTTTGTTTTTATTTCCCTTTACGGGCGATTAAGCTAACTTCAACTTAAGCGATGACAATATAAATAGTTGAAAATGTTAACATAAGAAGCTAAGCTAATAGAAAGTTGTTGAATGCTTTGTTGGACCCATGAGACACGTCAAAGAAAAAATTGAACGCAAGGCACTCCCACATTTATAGTAGGTAGATAGAAGAACTACTTAGTACTACTCAAAATATATTATAGAAACTTTGAATTTTTATGTCTAAATGTGGAATAATATATGTGAGATTTGAGGTCTATTTTGACTTAAAATTGTAAGATGTAAATATTGAGAGAGACCTCTAAAATTATTTAAAAGCATAAAGAAAATGCTTTGTTTTTCCATTATTAATGAGTAAAAATTAAATTTAATGTAATTTATCTTAATTTTGTTGAGAATGTGGTGCAAGGTAAATTTTAGTGGCGAATCTTCACTAATTCACGAATATTTAAATTTTTGAAATTTACATTTGGTGATTTTGAGGAGTCATACAGAGCAACATTTCACCTAAATTTTTGGGTACAAGTTAATTTTGTGGGTCGGCTCACCTAGTGTTTAAAATAAATTTCATACTTATGCATGTATATCACCACTACCTCGAAACACCAATCAAGTACCTTTGCCAATATATAATAATATAAATATAAACATCTACAAAATTTATACATAAAAGACACCCAATAAATAATATCGATCACATAGTCCAGATGCCTAATTACGGACACCCGACGGATGAGATTGACCACATAGTCCATATGCCCGATTAGAACGCCTTTGACGAACGAGCTCGACCACATAGCCCAAACGCATGATTGTAGACGCACGATTGCATACTCCAAACACATGACATCATATTCTAGATTCAAAACGCATAATTTCATATGTGTGGACTTATAATCTAGACGTCTCACTGCGCATTCTATAGTTCCCCTAACTATATAACCCGATGTCCGACTACAAAATCTAGACACTTGACTACATATTCTAGATGCCGATCGGAAAATGTAGATGTCGCCCCTACAATCCAATTGAATGACCATTAGTGCCTCGCCAGATTAGATGATAATCGAAATGTGGTAGCCCTGGTGGGCCAATCATTACAAAAAGGGAATCTTTTATCTTATTTTAGCCATCCACAAAAAGGGGTCATACAGATGCAACTGACATACACATTAGGTACAATGTATTAACTAAATAATTAAGCCTTCTTATTTATTTTCAAATTAAAAATTGCAATAATATACTTAATAATAAAAATTAAAAACTCCTTTTTTTTATAGAACACACTGATAGAGATATTCCACATGAAATAATTAATCACAATAACTTGTCACCACCTCGAATATTATTGATGATGACATGCCTCCACTTGAGGACAATCCGATTATGTGTCTACATTAGATCGTTCATTATTGTGGTATGAAACAATTAGAAGACATGCATCCACTTAAGGACAATCCTTATTATGTGCCTACATTGGATGACAATCACATTCATGATTACGATATGCAACAAGTAGAAGACATTTCTAGTCATCAAACACCAACTTCAGCTAGAAATTCTATTGTCAATTATTTGAAAAGGAAGAGAATAGATGACATTCCTAATGATGAGATCCACCAAATAGAAGATATTTCTACACATAGTGATCAAACACCTATTTCAAGTGATAATACAACACAAAAATATGTGTGAAGAAAGAGAAGTAGATGGACCATTGGAAGGTATTTTAAGTTCGAATGGGTAGCTAAGTATCCATTCATTGAACCAATATAACTAGAAAAGGGTAATGACACTCTAACAAAATGTATAATTTGTAGCTGGAAACTTGGAAAGGATCACAAAATGCAAGATAAAATATATGTATCAGTTAAACAAAAAGATGGTCAAATAAAATGAACACAAAGATGGAAAAATGTAAAAGAATGCATGCATGTAAGATATGCAATAGAGTATGAAAATGAATAGAAATGACTACAAAATCTTGTTGAGAAAGGAGGAACAATTACAACTCAGTTAGGAAAATTTGTTCAATCTAATCTATGTGCCAAAAATATACAATTCTCAACTATTTACCACATTCTAAAAAGGGTAGACCTATTTCTAATTTTCTGGATTATAAAATTTTATTTCAACATAATGGATTCCCTAATATTCCACAATCGCATTGGTCAGATAACAATGCTTGGGAAATGAAAAAATGTCTAGCAATGATTGAGAAGGAGGATTTGAAAGAAAAATTAAAAAATGCATGATTTATCTCACTGTCTATTGATGAGGTCACAATAGTTGACAACACATCATGGGTTTGCATTCATGTTTATACTTTTGAGAACCATATAAGGAAACCTCATTTATTAACAGTCCATAAAATGATAGAAAATTGCAATGCCGAGAACATTTACAAGTCGGGTTATTTCAAGTTTGAGGGATATAGTGGGATTGATGATTATAATATCACTACTAAATTGGTGTGCATTGGTACAAATGGTGCATCAGTAATGCAGGGGAACATAAATGGTCTTTACATTCGACTACAAACCACTGTTTCCCCATATATGATTCCAATCCATTGCATGGCACATAGAATGAATCTTTCATACAAAATAGTTAGCACATTTGAGAGTGTTGTGAAATTCAAAGAGCTTATCTCGTGACTTGCATGCATATATGTCCAATAGTCTGAAAATATTTATAGAGTTCTATAAATTTACAATTGGAGTGATTGATGGTAAAAATCTTCTAAAAGATGTTGATACAAGGTGGATTTCCATGTATGAACCTGCATGTAGAGTTTTTGAATAATATCCATCATTGGTAGGTTTTATGTATAAATATCATAGAGAAGTTGACAAGGCAAAATATTTGTTATACCATTTAACATATTTGGAAACATTACTAACATTAAGTGGTATTTTTCCCATGTTGATATTGTTTGAGTAAACATGCTCAAGATAGGTCCATATATATTGTTGATTTCATACGGTTGAGAAAACGTGTATGTTAAATGTTAGGAAATTTATATGTTATTGTGAACATTATTTATGTGTGTATTTGTAATATATGAGTTGTCATATAAACAACTCATATAATTTTGTAATAGTTTAATTATATTGGTGAGTTGTGATAATAACACACGTAGATTATCTCTAGAGAGATATTAGGAGTTGAGTGAGAGATATGAGGGATTAGAGATAGGTGGAGAGATTAGTGGATAAGACTTGACTCCTGGTTAATAGGATCAAGCATTTGTATAAAAACTCCATCTCTACATGAATAATACATCCCGAATGAATTAAATTGCAATATTTTTATATTCGGTGTTTTATTAGTGTGTTATATTTTATTGTTTCTACATTTGAATCTGAACCAAAAATAATATAAACTTTAGATATTTTATACATGTCCCAAGACAATTTTAAAGGGCGTGTATTTGAGAATTAGAAAATATTAAAAAATATTAAGGATCCTAATTGTTATTTGAAATTCAATATTAAGGATGATCTTTTTATCGTTATTAATGGGATGGAAATTTTCAAAAAGAGTTGATTTGATGGGAGTAGAAATTGAAGAAGTTTATGTAATGCATGTTTTATATGACATTGTTATTTCGATACACGATTAAAATTAAGAAAGATTTCACAGAGCTTATCTGCAGAAATTCGTGATCGTATTAAACGGGATGATATGTTAGAGGTCATGGGAGTAGTGAATCCCATATTTTGGAACATTGTTGATGGTCATAGTGAAGAATTAGTAAGTAATCTATTTCTCAAATATATGAGTGCTCTGATTAAGCATTTCAACAAGTCCGTACAGATAAATGGAGTTGAAATTAAAGGAATTTTGTAAAAAGATTTATTGACATCTCAATCAACACATTTTGGACTTACAATGATTGATCAATATCAATATCTAAATGAACCAATGGAAAATGGAGCTATCACAAGGCTATAAAAAACTTTATCCTAGCAGCATCTTGCAAGAAAATATTAGTGAATATTTTTTATTATATGAACTTTGCCAAATGATGATTTTGGGATCAGTGGAAGATGAACGGGTCTTTAGTGCATTATCTTTTGTTAAATCAAAACTTTGAAACATGTTGGATAAAAATCTAGAGACATGTTTGAGATTGTATGTTTCACATTATCCCGTGGATGCATTTCCTTATGAAAGGGAACTTGCCATTTGGACTTCACTTACTGAAAGAAGAGGAGTCACTAATACAATGAGCAACAAATATGATCTTAATATTGACCCAAGAAGTGGATGCTCTACTTGACATAGTAGATACAAATGTCTCTAAAGAAAAAGGGCTTGCTCAAGGATTGTTTCAGCTGCTTGAGTTTTAGGCTTTTAGCTTGGTAAGAGGTATGTTTTATAAATATTTATTCCTATCTAAAAATTCATATGAAATTGTTATAGTTATGTAATAATGTATGTATTTTTTTAATAAATGATTTTAGTATCCTTATTTCTTATAATTTTTATATAATACAAGATATGAAAACAATAATTACGAATAGAACTCAAATATTATACTTTACATTGTTATGAAAAACAAAACACTAGAAATTCTATGAAAACAATATATATTAATAACGTTCCAATTTAAATTGTTTCAAAATAATTTACAAAAGTGTAAAATATCTCAATTAAAATTTGAGATTTACATTTCAATTTTCAATATTACAATTATAGTTATACAATATAAGGAAATACAGTCTCATTCTAAGATGCTCCCTCTAGTCTTGTATCTTTTGTGACTAGTGCTCCTGATTTAATTAGATCATCAATTGTGGCATTGATACTAGTGAGATTTTCCCTATCTTGATTGGTCGCATCACCTACTGAAAGTAAACTAGGATCCACATCTGATTTCTACTTGAACAATATTTCGGATCCATGTCATGCTCCTTAATTATTTTCTTTAGTGCATTGTTCTGTTTATTAAGAAGCAAAAATTTTCCTTCAATGAAATAACAACATTTAAAATTTTACGTGCATTCTTCAGATGAAGATCCAAGACCAGTACTTCATTCTTAAATTTTTCATATTTTGATTGCATTTGAACAAAGAAATATTATTAGTTAAAAATTTAAAATATGTAAAACTAAAATCGATTACAAAGAAAGATTTAAACTTACAATAGCTTTATCTTTTTTAGCATTTGTAATGACAACAAGGTTTTTGTCTCTAGCCCATTTGTTATAGTAAGCTTGGGCTTCACCATTTAAATTTTCCAACCTGTTTAACATTACATCCAAAAAATTATCATTGTAGTCATTACTTACTGTAATGGCACTCTGAGAGAACTGTATTCAATAATACATATATCTTTGTTATCTCATTTTCAACTAAAGCAAATAAACAATTTATTGGGAATGGTTGTGAAAATGGCCATTATTTTCTTCATCAAAGCTTTGGACCAGAATTACTGTGTTTTTAAAGTCTCTAAATCATGCATAACAACATCATTAATAGTAACATAACACCTCTCTCGTGAAAAAAGTTATGTAATGTAAAAGTAGTTAGTTGATCATAAAATAGTGGTACTAGTATATGTGTTGAGAGAGGGTGTGTCGTATGGATAACTAGGCGTTTGTGCCTATAAAAGAAGATCTATTTAGGGAGTTTGTGAGTCTTGAATCATATTATGTGGATTAAAATTAGTTGGATCCCCAATACCACTCTCAATACCCAAGAAATCATCATCAAGATTATTATTTTTGTAAAATGGTGGTGCCCATTGCACTAGGTAGACCACCAAAAGAAAAATTTAGAATTTTTTTTCTGTCAGATGAACCATGCCACCACTTTGAGATGGAAAAGACATTTGTTTCCCTTTATTTAAACTTGTCTTTGCAATGATGGTGGTAGCATCTTTTTCATTTCAGAAGTGGGAAGTGGAACTGCAAAAATAAAATGTGAAAAAAACACATAAGAATTCAATGTTTAGTAAATTTAGCATAAAAGTTAAAGTTTGAAGTGATACTAATAATGTACCTACCTTGTAGAGTATGTCTAGGTGTAGTTCCTTCCATTATCAATGGTTCATAATTATGTGGGGAAGTTTGATGAAAACTATCAGAGGAATTTGTAAATATGCAGTAATGATTAAAAACAAATATAGTTTTATTAATAAAAAATTAAAATAATGTATGTTCCATTATTCATAGCTTGAAAGACTAATAATAGTAATACCTAGAATAATTGATGAAGTTTCTTGTAGCACTTGCAATTGAGGGGGTGTAATAGAACTCCTCATGCATTTTTGTCTGAAACTGAACTTGGAGTCGAGAGATGATTGTACATCCATGTATGAATATGCAAAATCCTTAGGAGGTTGATGACCTCTAACTGCAACTTGTCTTCTTACATGCGATAGAATTGCTTTCTTCTAAATATATATTTTTAAAAATAAATACATGAAGCTATTTTACAATAATTTAAAGTTACCTCTTGCTCATCATTTGAAAGACAATTTACTTTCATTTTTTCATCAAGTGCATTGGGATATTAATATTTTGTGAGGATTACTCATGAAATACTTCATATAATATAATGCAATTATATAATTACAACATGAAAATGTTGTAATCTCATTGCAAATAGTATATGAAAAATCATGTCGTATCCTATTGGATATATTTGTACACCAATCAAATTATTGGCAACTTAGAGAATGAAGGATGTAGACAACAACCCAAAGATGGGATGTTAGATTTTATTCCCTGCAAGACTATCCTAGCCTAAAAAAATTCAATCATGGCCTACAAAAATGTGTGTGGAACAACTTGCACAGATAATCCCCTTCTTGATTTAGAGGAGTTAGCAATACCTACACAAAAGGAAAAACATGTTATTAGCTTATTGTGATAATAATAGAAAGAAAAAATGTAAAAAACATATTATTACCTTCAACTTGTATGTTGAAGTGGGACTTTAGATTTTTTTGTCTCGAGTCGAGAGTAAGGATTTTGTTGTCACAGGTTAACATTTGCATGTGGAAGCCCTATTAAGGGGTGGATATCTTCTAGAGATGTTCCAAAAGAGAATTATCATGACGACAACTTGACTATGAAGACACATGGATTTTTCATAATTTGATAAAAGAAACTACAACAAACCGGTATCAGTGTGATATTGAGGCATGTAAATTATCCCTCGAAAACAACATTTATCTACCCAACCACTGAAAGTTTCCTTCAATTTGATAAAGGTGGCAATTTGTGGGCACATAAGGTTTCAAAATTGAATTTTAGATTGAGCTTGAGACTCGAGAGGATGTTGAATTGCATGCCATTTTGGATTGCATAAATGTAGATGTAGATGTATAGACTTTGGAGCTTGAAATGATAGTTGTATGAGCCTAGAGATTGGAGGTAGTGACTAGAGCGGAGCATGGAGGAGAGAGGAATAGTTAACATCATGAAAAAAATAGGCTAAGAATTGATTTATGCATTTATACTCAAAATTTATCAACACATCAAAGTGTGTGGGAACAAACAAGTTAGGAGAGATACAATAATATGTACTTAGTGGGGATATGACGAGGATGTTTGTTTTAGGAAAGGTGTAGACAAGGTTCATTTTAAGACCCCCTCTAAAAATATATTATAGAATGGGTGGCAAATGTGCCAAAAATATATTTGCATTGTTGGTGAATCTTGGAAAGGAGGGTTTTAGGATGATGAGGAATGTAGTTTTTTCAACCACCGAATTTATGTATAGTCAGTAAAACTATTTAAAAATAAAATCATGTTACCGTATGGTAAAAATATTGGTTGTCGACCAAGAATAAGTATTGTTTGTCATCCGGTAAAAATAACGTCTTTGATATGTGCCAAGTTCACAGACGATGCCACTCGATAACACATTTCGTTGACATTTGGTTTTACTAACACATTTCCCGATGTCAACTAAATGTGCCACACTATTATCAAGCATCACCAGAGATGATGTTGGTGTATAGGATCTTTTATGCCATGTTGATGTCTTCAACTTTATAATTTTAGCTAGTAAATAATCCATGATATTGGCGCCATCGACATCACAAAAGATGTGATGCCGATGACATATTATTACGTTACTTACACGATGTCCTATTTATGTTTCCACTGTAACACTCCTATGTTACAAGATGTTATCGCCCATGTTCCCCTCCTCGACCAATGGGCCCCTTCCTTTCCTATATATACACCCGTCCCCATTCATTTTTTCCCATTTGCACTTTGAGGTCCTCTCGCACTAGAGTTTTTTAGAGAATCCATCATTTTCCACTATTCCAAATGGTTTGTTCTATGATCCAATTCACATCACACGTAGATGGGACCGATACAGGTATTTGCAAACACCTCTTTTTTCGTAAGACTAAGAATCATGGCACAAAGAAAAATTCAATTAGCATTGTGTCCTTTGTTTACAAAAAGCTATTGTATCCTTAGTTTTTGTCTACAATTTGCTAGAAGATGTAGATTAAAATTCAATCGATTATATTAGAAACTCATGTTTCCATGGAATACTTTACATGCCTCAATATGAGACAAAAACTAAGTTTTTAGAAAATTTAATGTAGTTGTATGATAATTATGATGGATCTTTCACATTTGCATTACCATCGTGTTAATTTGTCATCAGAATAACCCCTGATGATATTCATCGTCTAACGGGCTACCCGATTAAAATGTATCTCCCAGTATTAAAAACATTCTATCTAACGAGAAAAATAAATATTTAGAGCCTCATACAAGATTTTTATTGTGGATAAGGTTAATAACCCCTCCAAAAGAGGGATTAACACACAATCAATCAAATAACCCTTTCTCCTGGCCATGGTGGAATTTTACCAGGCCCACATCGTTTTATAGGGAAGATACACTAACTTTCCTTAGTGAGCAGTGTACTACCTTCTCCAAACCCTTTCCAATGTTAGATTCGATTGGTGTACATATATTTTAACAATGATTCACTATGACCTTGAAAAAGTCATTATGAATCCTAGTGCAATTATTTCTTCTTCTTGTTTTATTCTTGCTTTCTATTATCAAGGTTTTCATGCACTGGAATCAACAACTATTCCAACTACACCGCATTTTGCACAAGAAGACAGAAAAATATGCAATATCTATGGACCAACAATTGGTGATAATTTTGTTTTTAAATCATTCTATCTTGATTCTTTTCATAAAAATAATCATTTTTAAATCAATTTTGAAAAATATATAATCAATTTTGAAAAATATATAATCTTTTTCAACAGGGGCAAAACAAGTGAAACAATGGGTTGATGTGTTGCAACTATTCATGCAAATAACCTTGTTGGGCCCGAGGGATCTGGTGATAACATTGCAGTCGATCTCACCATGAACGATGACTCTATGGTTGTCACTAGCACCCAACAACCTAGAAGTAGAAGAAAATGCATTCGCGGTTCATTTGAATCATCCCACAACCAAGACATAATGCGTACTCAGGCTAACCTAGGTTTTAATTAATCCACAATTGTGTTAATTTTGATTATTATTTTTTATATCCAAATGATAATATGAGTCTTGATAATGCCATATGTCATTTTCCTAATATGAAGTCATGTCCGACACATCACCTGCACTCCATGGTGTCTACTACTGTAAACACTACTTAACATACCTGAGCTACAAGAAATTTAGTTTGTAGAAGTTTTTTGCCCTTCAAGTTCAGGTATGAATAAATCATAGATTTAAATTTTATTTATATTAGTCTTTGTTTTAGGATTTTATCATTCAATTTAACTGGTTTTCCTTAAAATCAAGGCTTGCAATGCCACCACCCCCTTCTAGCCAATGCAACAATATATCGATTATGGACAACAACAACATTCGAGCATAAAAATCCATATTGATTTCATTATTTTTAAGTGCTCAATGTTCTCTTGTGTGACTTCATGCATACATCATACTGATATTGTTAAATTTTTGATGCTCGTAGAGTTTTGCAACCTCAATCTCATGTTCAACCAATGGCCACCCCCTCTACTCAACACTTAAGGAGTATAACACTCCCATCTCCCCTTCTTCATCATGGTATGGGAACGAGGATAGTGTTCCCTAGAACGAGCAAGGGAACACAAAATTATACCACTTCAGAGTTCCCCAAATTTTCATTGGGTGGCGTGTAGAGTGCCAAAGGCACTTCTATTTTGAATAATATAGATATGGATGAGGAATATCTTGGATTTGAAATCCTCTACGACATGGAAGCAATAGGGAAACATAATGATGATTTCATTCAATCTGCACAAAAGGAGATGTCGGTGCCACAAAAACAAACCACTTTAGATCCTCCTTCACCAATTAGGGAGGAAAATTTGGATGATGATGCCAAATAAGATTTTCAACTGACATTCTTGTGGATGATAATTGTACAACCCTTGTGATGGAAAAAATTGTTCCTAATATTAAGGAATTAAGGATATGGGAGATCATAGAAAAATCTATGATCAAAGAAATTAATGAAATATATCATAATTTTTCACATAGGGAAAATATTTTTCATTGATAAAAATGAACCGATTATGATTGATGCTTTACTTGCTCAAGCACAATCTGGTAATTCATCACCAACAATAATTACAATAATGATAATGTTTTAAATATCATGCTTAATAGATTGGAAAATTTAAACACCGAGGCACAATCATATTGCAATAATTGGAATAGGGATAAAAAAACTTGTCACTATTGCAAATGTAGAGAAAGACTTGGCCTTGGTAATTAATTAATATTTTGAAGATTATATTCTGTGTTGTTATAGTTTATCTACTTTCTAACTAGGGATTTTTACGTGTAGTCCAAATACCTAGACATTGAAAAATGAAGTGTAGGTGTTAGATGAGCACCTTTAAAAAACAAGAGAAAGTGTGCGGGAGAAATAACCTTCAAAGAGAAACTTGTTTTGTTAAACAAGAAGAACAATACATTGTGAAAGATTATAAAGGAGCATGGATTTGATCCTGATATTTTGTTGAAGAAAAAAATTGATGAGGATCTTACTCTCCTTTCAAGAGTGGCAATGCAGCTAGCGAGGATAGGAAAAATCTTGAAAATATTTCCACTACAAATGAATTAGTTCAGGTTTTTGTTATTAAAGATAGATCAAATGTTGATGCTGTAGAAGTTACTCCTGGAAAAGGATCCAAATGAAGAAAATTGTTGATGTTAATCATTGTATTTGTGAAATGAAAACATTATCTCATTTTAAAACTTGTACAATTGATGAATAGTAATACATGGATTTATAATTTAGTTTTAAACATGGATGGATTCAATATTGAAAACTTGGATGTACATTTTGCTCTTGAATCTTGATAGTTGATTCTTGATGTATAGATAGATTATACTTATAGTGTATAGATAAATTAAACTTGGATGTACATTTTTCTCTTGAATCTTGATGGATATATGGATTATAATATGTTTGTGAACATGTGTGGATTGGATATTGAGAAATCAAATATTTAACATACTTTCCTAAGTAATGTAATTAAATTTTTTACATCATCCATTTTACACAACTAGTTACTATATGTTATTTCACGCAACATATAAAAACATATAAGTGATTTAAAAATTTCAAATATTATATATAAAATATATGTAAAGGAAAAATAACTAAATGACGAGTCACAATATATATATTTTAGAAAAGGAAAACATTCAAGTGTCTGGTAACTAAAACAACCCTATCCTTAATGGTCCTTCATCACTTATTTAATCTCTTGTTGTTGTATGTTTGTTAGAGTCCAAGTCAATTTCAACATAGTCTAAGTCTCCATTGGTTGCTATTTGATTAACATTTATCCTCTTTGCAAGGGATGTCCAAGTAGCTAATGCTATTTCATATGGAAATGTGTCCACTCCATATGTTGAAACATACATCTCTAACAAATTTCCATATTCTTTTTCCAATCTATCACAAGTTTTTATTTAACAAATGTTAATGATCTAAAAACCCTTTCATCTTCAAGTGACCCAAAATCATTGTCTATATGATTTCATATAGTTTGAATTATTCACTTATAATTTCCCTCAGAATTCTACTGTGATACAACTTTCTCCACAATAGTGTAATAACTCCATTTTTTGTTGGTTCAATAAGAGTCTTATATTGATCACTCATTGAAAGAGAGCCATATGAAAGAGATGGATTTACACAAACAATCTTAGTTAATTATTCCATACATACATACATACGTACATACATACATACATACATACATACATACATACATACATACATACATACATATATAGGACATATAATTCCTATATTTTAGGAGGTAGCCTTAACTACTTCTCCCACAAATCTCTCCCACACACCATATACGTGAGTGGTTAAAACTCACTAACAAATAGTTGTTATATGTTGTTTTATATAACAACCATATAACAATATATACTAACTTAAATAATGATTACACACAAATAAACTAATGGAGCACTAATAGTTAGGATATTCCTAACATTCCCCCCCTTAGTGCGAACATGGGGAAAACCTACATTTGTACTTGCACATGCTTTCATGATTAGGTGATTTTCACAGGAAAATCACAAACCCGACACATGGTTTTATAATGGTTGGCCATAGATCGATAATGGTGGGTTTCAAGTGGTTTACCACAAACCACATTATGATGTGCCAAGTATTATTTTTAGCCCTCATCAATATCTCATCATGGAGGAATAACATAGGAAATACAACTCAAAAAATGGAACAATAGAACACATAATGGAAATATTTCACATTTCATCTTATAAGAATCGTAATGTTCTTAATTGTAGCCACTGCATCGATCGATGCCACTCAATCTCGAACAACAAAGGAAACTTCCACCGCCACTAGAAGTTTCCTCGACTTGAGTAGCTTTAGTATTAGAATGGAAATGGAACATTGGTGTCATGTCCACCCCCACAATGTGAAATTTCCACATGCGAACACTTTGAGAAGAAATTTGTATTGAAGTACATACAACTGAAATTTTTTTGCTAGTTAGATCTTCTTTGCACATGGTCACCATCAGCAAGTGAACGTATTCACAATCAATCATCTTCCAACGAAGTACAACATTCGAGGATCACCGACAATGTTAGTGTAGGTTATTATTTATCCTTTTATTTATTTATCAGGATAATTCTTATACTTGTGTTAGCCCTACACTTGTTGGGTTAGCTTGCTTAGGTGTACTAGTTGTGTGGAGTTAGCTTACTAGTTGTGTTAAGTTAGCTTCTCAATTATGTGGAGTTATCTTACTAGTATTTTGGAGTTAACTTAACTACCAATATTAGTTAGTGGGAGTTATTCACCACCGATTTAGGTAGTATTTGCACTTCCCTCCTCCTATATGTACATCTTTCTTATTGAGTAATTTAAAGTCATTGTATTATAATGTATTGATCATTATGGATTATGATGGATTTCCATATATGGTATTTTAGCTCTTCTGTTTTGCAAATCTAATGTGGTGTGCTATTATCATCTAAGATCGCGGCTTGGAACAATCTTCTTATCATTCCTTTCATGGTATCAAAGCGATAGATGATGTAGACATCCATCTGTAAGTTTTTCTTTGCAAGCAAGGGTTTATTATTTTCATGTATTTGGAATTTTTAACAATTTTCTGCAGCATGCATTTTTATGCAAAAGAGTGCGGAATTGATTTGAAAGGTAACCAAACCATAGAATCGACCATGTTTGGAGATAGTCAAATCTGGTCATTTTAAAGGTTTTTTTGGCACATTTCTCAAAAATCCATACAATTATGTACATACATATTTTTGGCTCAAAATTGTATCGCCTTTTCTGGTTTTTCAAGAAACTTTCTGCGTTTCTCTATTTTTGATACAAGTGCCAAAAAAATATATTTACTGATCAAAGTTTGTATTCACAATTGTAATTTTGGGTGCATTCTTTTATCCATTGGATATAAGCGTGTACCTACCGGATGCATTCTTTTACCCTTTGGATATTTCTGCTTTGATACGATACTAGTCTCTTATCCACTTAACGACATTCTTTTATCCATTGATATAAGCATGTACCTTTCATATGCATTCATTTACCCTTTGGATATTTTAGTTTTGAATGTAGTCTTTTATCCACTTTGGACACATATTTGTACCCTCTGGTGCATTCTTTTATCCATTGGATATAGCGTGTACCTTCTCGGATGCATTCTTTTACCCTCCTAACATTTTAAGTTTTGGGTGCAGGATTTTATCGTTTAGTAGTAAGCATGTATCGTGTGGATGCACTCTTTTACCCTTTGGACATTTGGGTGTCACGTGTACCTTTTAAAAAATCAGCATTAAAATATTATTTTAATAAAAAACCTTCTAGAGCCCATAACTTTTTATCTATAGCTCGATTAAGGTGATCTTTTTTTTAAATTGTGTATTTTTTCTAGATCTACGCATTGGTGAAATTTTTATACACATATTCAAATGTTAAAGGTAATTTTACTCATTGTAATATTTATATGCACTCAATTATAAAGTGTCAAATTTGGGAGGGTGTTGTGATCACTTGTGGACGCAATTTTGGTTGAGCCCGATGTCCTAAACTTTTAGGTGTTGCATTCTTGTATCTATGAGTGTATACATTTATATCTCTCTTGTTTAGTGAGATATTTTAGATCTGTATTTTCGACACTTTTTTTTGGCATGTTGACAGTCTCTCTTGTGGGGAGCTATTCTGGTGAAGCCCAGTGTTAGTTTGTCAATGTTCGAGTAGTTGATTTTGGCAACTCATATAGATATGTGGTATCACTCTACTCATTCAAGTAGTATGGGAGGGTGTGGTGTTGATACTACTTCTTCGGGTTTTGTGTCCTTGCCTTATTACCTTGGCTTTTCTTGGATCGTGGCACTCCTATTTATTTAGATCTCGTGTCCTTGCCTTGTTGCCTTGGTTGTTCTTGGATCGTGGCACACCTATTTGTAATTGATCAAATTATGTTTGGTGTTTTTTTACATTTTTGACATCACTCCATTGACAATCTCCTTGCATGGAGCTATTCTGGTGAAGCCCAGTGTCAGTTGTTTTTGAGTTATATGATCGAGCAGTGGATTCAGACCATAGTGCACCACAATTCTTCAAAGATATTATAGGAGTTTTGGAGCCGAGCTTCGAGGATATCTTGCAGAGGATTTTTCTCTCTACTTTGTTATTACTGGTTTTGGGTACCTTGCGGTGTCCATTTTTCCTAGTTGTTGTCACGCGGGTACCTCATCGTGCCTTGTTACGGACCCACCTTCTTTTCCACCCACCTAAGCTATGCTTATGGGAGGGTGTTAGTGTAGGTTATTATTTATCCTTTTATTTATTTATCATTATAATTCTTACACTTGTGTTAGCCCTACACTTGTTAGGTTAGCTTGCTTAGGTGTACTAGTTGTGTGGAGTTAGCTTACTAGTTGTGTTGAGTTAGCTTCTCAATTATGTGGAGTTAGCTTACTAGTCTTTTGGAGTTAATACCAATATCGCTAGTGGGAGTTCTTCACCACCGATTCGGTAGTAGTTGCACTTCCCTCCTCCTATATGTACATCTTTCTTATTGAGTAATTCAAGTCATTGTATTGTAATGTATTGAGCATTATAGATTATGATGGATTTCCATATATGGTATTTTAGCTCTTATGTTTTACAAATCTAATGTGGTGTGCTATTATCATCTAAGATCATGGCTTGGAACAATCTTCTTATCGTTCCTTTCACAATCATCTCTTCTCCAATACAACTTCCAACACTACACAAAGCAACATGAATACAACAAACTTAAGTACATTGAAAAAACTAAAAAGTACACCGAAAAGCATATACTCAAACTATATATATGCCACCACATCTCAAGCTATGTGGACTCATCATTGGTGAATGATGAGTGGATGTTAATTTTCCTCCACCCTCCTATGCCTCCATCATCTAGTTTTATGCTTTGCCAACTCGGTTGGATTTGATCATGGAGCTCAATTACAACTCGAAATTTGGATTCCACCGATAATGTGCCTGGTTAGAAGTGATGACTTTTTTTAAGTTTTACAACTTTTACAATGTTATACTCCACAAAAAAACTATACATGAACAACATGACAATACAACTTAAACTTTGAAACTTGATACTTTGATGGACACAACAAATGAATATTCTTACATATATACATATAATGGCACTTGACACCCAAATATATATATTAATAAGATGACACAAAATGAATACAAGATTTGTAATGAAAGAAAATTACAAATCTTTATACTATTTTGTAACACAAAGACTAGACACAATAATAATAACAAAATATTAACCAAAAACCTATATGGGTCTATAGATAATTTTTATTTGTTTTGTAACAAACAATTACAAATATATAACCCCGAGTTATAAAAATATTATATCAACTACAAGACTTTGAACAAGAGAAAGACCTAATGAATTAATAATTGTTTTTATTGACATAAGACTAGATTGGACTGACAACACTGATTGAGCTAATAACTCATATATGCAAAAACATTATTTTGATATTCACCTTGTCATTGTTTGAAGCACATCGAGTCTGAGTCTTCTCGTGACTAGTGGAGCACTAATAGTTAGGATATTCCTAACACTCATTATCAATGCAAAATGTGTTGACTATGATATGAGTAATTTTCTATTCAATATACCATTCAATTCTCCTCCATTAACATATGAATATTTACAAAATTAATCCATTAGTCTAGACATGTATTTTGTAAAGAGTTGAGTTGTTTATTCTTCACCAATCATTGGATTCTAGAAATTGGGATTTACAACTCACATGGCCTTAAGCGGATCACTATTCTTAAATCATTCTCTGATCTTAGAAGATGATATTTTAGATATCTTCATAAATTTTTTCCTTGTATAAAACACTAGCAACATCAAATAGAATGCTCGTCACTAGTACTTCCTAAATACCGAACCTAGAACATAAGGATATCTTTGGAAAGTGTGCATTGGTATATTTTTCCCATCAACTGAGATACAAAGATGACCATTGATATTAAACTTAAAATAGTTGTTGGGGTATTTTTTTTAATCTATTAAGACTTTCTAACTACTGAATATTGGCTTCTAAAACCAGTCTTGGTTGGAATATAAGTTATCCAAAATCATACATGTTTCCTTAATTTGATAAAATCAACAATGTATATAGATATTTCATAAGCTTGTTTCACCAAGATGTTTATTTCCTTCAACATTGGAAAATACCGCATAATGTTAATAATGTCTCTAAATCATTCAAACGATATAGCAAATATTTCACCTTGTTAACTTTTAGATATGATTCTTGAACATATACCTTGCTAATAATAACTTGTATTCCTCAAAAATTCTGCAAGTTTGGATCATACAACGATATCCATCTTGTGTCAACATCTTTCAACAATTTTTTACCATTTGTAATTCCAACAAAAATTTCTAAAACTCCAAAAATATTTTAGGACTACTTGATATGTATGAATACAAATTGTGTATAAGCTCTTTCACTTTAGTGACATTTTCAAAATTACTTACAATATTGTAAGTGAGATTCATTCTGTGAGCCATGCAATGAATAGGTATCATGTATGGGGCAACGATTGTTTGAAGGTGAATACAAAGCCTAGTTTTGTGACCTTGCATGGCATATGACCCATCAAACCCAACACAAATCAGCTTCATAGAGATTGAATGATCATCCATACCAACTATTTCTTTCAAATTTTTAATAACTAGTTTGCAGAGGTTCTCAAAATTACAATTCTCCATCATTTTTTCATAGCTAGTAGATGATTTTCCCTCAAATGGTTATTGAAATTGAAAGTGTAGACATGCATGCAAACCCACAATGTATTGTCTATTGTTGTGAGCTCATCAATCAATAATGGGATAAAATTAAATTTTTTACCTTCTCTCTCAAATCAGTGATTTTAATTTCTACCATACACTTTGCCATTTCCATGCATTGGTATCTAACCAATGTGTTGTTGGAATGTTTGGAAACCCATTACATTGAAATAATATCTTATAATCAATGAGATTTGAAATAGGTTTTCCTCTTTTTAAATGTAAAATATTGTTTAGAATTGTATAAGTTTTTCCTGAAGACTTACATCAACAACTTTTACAAATTTATCCTTTATTATTCCACCTTTCTCAACAGGGTCTTGAATATGTTTATGATGATTGTCATATTCTGCTGCATACCTCGTGTGTAAATAATCTTCCTTAGTTTTCCATCTAGATGTTTTTATTATTGATCCAACTTCTTACTTTTTTACTCATATAATTTCCCATAATGCTTCTCTATTGTGTCCAACTTCAATTGTATTATGTGGTCTTTGCGTGGTTTCAAACTATGTATAATACATATACATTCTTTAGGAGTATCAATAGTGTTCTTTGGTTCAATAGGCTCAATAAATGGATATTTGGTTGACCATTCAAATTTATAAGTCATTCTTAAAGTCAACTTCCCACTATCACATTTATGATGTTTGTTTTTGGAATCTTTAAATATGAAGTTTGATTTTGATAGCAATTGGATTATCACTACTATCTATGTGAAATGAATTACTCTGTGACAAAAAATTTCATCCGCGTAAATTCATTGGTAGGAATTTTTACATTTGAAATAAATTGAGTTTCTTATTGCATCCTTCAGGAAATCAACATATAAAGTAGCATCAACATAATAAGATTCAAAATTACTTGTTGATGAATGGTGTAACTATGGGTTGATCAAATATTTTGAAATGTCCATGTCACATTTTCTTTTTCCTTGATCTCTTTTCTCATTTGCACCAAGGGCCATCGTATGGGTGATTTTGAAGTCTACACATGTACAAAAATATAAAGTTTAAAATAAAATATGTAAAAAATAAATTCAAGACATTGTGAAAAATAAATCTCATGCTACATGATAACATGGCTTAGGCTATCGAACAATTTTATGTGAATGCGTTATCGGGCCACTGTTCGGTTGTATACATTCATGCCATTGAATGGTAACTTCGGATTCGTGTTACCATCCAAGAACATGTGTTTGCTACCATCCGACATTATGCAATCATCTTATTAGGTGACATCATATATTTAGGTTGCTTTGTTTGGTAATGCTTTTGTGAAAAAATGCCTTGGCAGTTTAACCTTTATTGCTTACCTTTTCACTTATACCTTCTCCCTTTTCACATGATTATTCACTTTTACCTTCAACTTCAACTCCAGATCTCAAAATTAACAAATTTTGGAATTATATTGTATTACTACATTATGGTGAATTAATCCTATGTATACTAGTATATTATAACATAATGGTTAATATACCAACATTGGTCGATTGTTAGTGAAAACAATAAGGTGGAATTAGGGTCAAATTTATTTATGTCTTTGAAATTTTTGGTGAACATGATGTTACCGTATGGTAATGAAAAAATTGCCAATTTTAAATTTCAAAAATCTTAATATATGCAAATTTATGAATATTCGCCTCTTAAATGAACCCTAGGTGTAGAGACACAATTAGTAGTGTAAAAGGATACATTTTCAAGTTCAAGTGTCTACAATACCTAATGAGTAATGAATTCATCAATAAAAGAATTGAAACAAAATTATATATTAAAAGGAACAATTTATGTCAAATTTTGATTACTTGTTTGTATGTGGATGACTTAATATTTAAAAAAATATGTCAATTGACATGTTCAATTCAATAATGAAGAGAGTTTGAAATGATATATTTGGGGTTAATGAAGTATTTTCTTGGCATCAAAGCGAATATATCATAAGACATGACACATTTATATGTCAATCAAAACATGTTAATGATGTTTTAAGAAGTTAAGGATAAAGACTATTGAGCCGACATCTACACCAATTGACACAAGATTGAAGCTAATTAAAGATGATAATGGATCCAATGTTAATCCAACTTTGTATAAATGACTAGTTGGTAGTCTAATGTACTTAAAGGCAATAAGGTCTGATATCATGTATGGTGTAGCCTAATGTCAAGGTATATGGATTCCCAAAGGATTGACATTGGAAATATGAAAAGTGAATTTTGAGATATATAGCTAGAACAATAAGGAAAGGAATTTTATATTCCACATCAAATGATTTCAATTTGGTTTTTCTATCAATAGTGAATTTGCAAGAAGTGTAGATGACAAAAAAATCTTAAGACATGGTTTCCACTTTTCTTCAAGAGCAATCGCATGGGATTCCAAGAAATAACCCATTGTTACCATTTCTTTAGCAAAATAAGAGAATTTAGAAGCCATATCGGTTACATGTCAAGCGGCTTAGGATGTCCAAAGTGTTGTTAGAATTAATGCATGAGTATGAAGAACCTACATAGATATTTTAAGACAAATCCACCGTGTGACAAGTGTCTAAGAATAATTTGTTTCACAAAAAGGGAAAGCACATTGATACAAAATATCACTTCATGAGCGAGTCATCAACAACAAAGAAATATGCATATCGGAAGATCAATTTGTTATATCTTCACTAAGCCCTTAGCAAAAGAGATCTTTGAATACCTCATAGATTATCTAGGATTAATAGACATTAGAAGTCAAGTTTAAGGGGAAGTGTTGGAAAATGTAAAATTCCCTTTATAGCAGCGATCAACTACGATTAATGTAGCCCTTTTGAGTCACATTTTTAGCAAGTAGCTCCAATGCACCTCTACCAAATGCAAATCCCCACGAGCCACTCAAATCTCTTGTTTAGAAAATTTATAATTTAGCTTGTAGTTCAAGTTAGTGTCTAGCATGTTTATATTTCAACTATATATGTGATGTTTTAGTTTGTATTTCATAAGTAAATTTTAATGCACAATTTTTTTGTTGGAATTATAATAAAAATCATGTTTTAAATATTTAGAGTTTTGTGTTTATATGTTGTAGTATATGTTCTTGTTTTTATTCTCGCTTAACACACACCATCTAGGAGGATCGACCCATTCAATCTTTCAAATTTTGCATAGGTGGCCACAAAAAAAACTTGTCTCGAAGATTAAAACAAGAACTTTGTAAATATAATTTTGAATAAAATGAAATACTTTAGGTGATTTCCATAAATAGCATGACCAAAACTATCGAAGTATTTATTACATTAGAGTTTATATTGATCAATTAACTATATTAATTGTAATGTTGAACGAGAAGATTTACACAGAAAATACTATTCTCAGTATAATAATTTAATGCTGCAAACATTTTACAAATATATAAGAGACGAATTCCTATTATTAAGGAATCTCCTAAAACCACTCAATCCTATGATATCTCCTAATCTCCTATATTCATGAGTTAGTTCAACAACTCTACTAACATACAATATAATAACAAACTCCTATATTTGAACTATTATTATATTTTTGTTAAACACAATAATATTACAACAAACATATATAGCTAAGTTATATTTTACCCTACGGTAAATCACCCACAATCATGTGAACATAATATTCCTAACATTCCCCCCTTAATGTTTACATGGTAGTAAATAACTATCACACTTTTTTTGCAGCTTGCTTGCCTTTGCTTGCTTATGATCTTGGTACACAACTTGAATCAAGGTAGAAGAAGGAACGCATCAATTTCTTATCGACCATGTACTTCAAGAACACATCCAATCGACGAGGATGAGAACACACTCAGAATCATCTACTTATCAACTAGTCACCGTAGGGAACACATACAACCTAGTAATGTGGGTGTTCGAGATTTTCTTACCTTTCTACTTAAATTAATGAAGTGAAACAAATAAAAAAATGACCTTGAAAGATGCGGGGTACCGATACTCATGTAGAGATGGATGATGAAGTTGATGTTCAATTAAATTTGATCAAGTTCGGATCGTTGTAAGTCCTCTTTTCCTTTAAAGTAAATTACACTCAAAGACACTAAACATAAAGGATTAGATAAATGGATAGGAAATTTGCTCGACAAAGGCCGATTCCAGGAATCCAACGAGACTTCCTTAGAGGATGTTAGCTCAATTTTAGACAATTAAGTAAATTAAAAAAACAATGATATGGATGAAGATGAAGGTATACAATAAACGTATATATATAGGTAGAATATGAGATACTCTAGAAATCTAGATGAATGGGAAGGTCCTGTATAGCTTCAAAATGGCCCAAGTGAGGCTAGATGCAATCTGGACATGTTCAAAATAGTTGTACCAGAAATCCTTGGTATCTTGTTTGATATCATGAAGGAATTCAAATTGATCCTCAATGTCCCTTCGATATCAACAAATCAAATCGGATAACACAAAGTGTGAGCTCATGCAAGATGTTATATTGTTCCCAGAAGAATGGATGTCAAACTATTGGAAGGTTGTAAATGTTGGTAATTGGATGTGAATGACCAGAACTACCATCTAATAGAGAGTCATGCTTGGAGAAAACAATGTTAAATACAATGGATTTGATAAAAGTTGATAAAAAGATGATAAAATTGATAAAATGACAAGTTTTGACAGGAATTACAGGTGATTAGGCCAATTCACGGTGATTAGGGAATCACTTGTGATTTTGAATTTTTGACAGTTTAATAAAAATGAGTGTTTGATGATACAAAGTGATGTTTTAGACTATTTTAAAGACTACTTATGATTGATAAGAGACAAACGAGGATGAGAAGGTACCTTGAAATTTTTGGAAGCTAAAAGCTTCCTCAAACCTTTATTGAGAAGATATGAGTTAACATGATGTGATGTGTTCTGATGTGGATTACAACTTATGTGATGAAAATGATCTCCAAGAAACTTGAAGGAGATTAATGATGACTTTGGAAATGCTTAGTGATGTCCTTGGTTTTGTAGTGTTGAGCAACAAGATGCGAAAGAATGAGATTCGAGTGAGGGAATGAAACTCCAAAGTTGAAGATCCTGAGAAGAAGGCTTGAAACTTTCTATTTATAATCATTGGCGATTCAACATAATCATCAACATCCGAGGTTTTGGGATTTTGAATGGTAAAGTGGTTAAACCACTTCCAAAAAAAGTTGTTTTGTTTTGTCTTCGGTAAATGGTTGAAGGGATGTTGGAGGTCGAGGTATAATGGTTAAAGAGGTTATAAAATGGTTTTTATGATTTGTTTTATTTTTTTGGTTTTGAGATGATTTTAGGTGGTTAAATTAAATTTAAAGATTTTACACTTGTGGATATTCACATTATGTAAATAAATATGGGGGATTTTTGACTTAGGATAGGGGGTATGAATGAGTTAAATGATGAAATTGATTAATATATTGTAAATGACGAATGTATTTGATGGAGCAAAATGAGGTGCATGAATTTTGAGTGTCTACATTTGCCCTTTTTGTCAAGTAGTTTGGTGTAGGCAAAGTGCTAGAAAAAATGATAAAATATTGATTTGTATGGGTGATCCCCCTCAAAATGGGGTGACTAATGATGAGTGTAAAGAACACCAATTTGATAGGTTGGTTATATAGTTTGACATGTTTTTGTTTTAAAAAAATTTCCCCAGTTTAGGTATCAAAATGAGGGAATGCTACCATGGAATCAAGTGATAGGGGGAACCAAAAGGTTCATTACCTATGGACATATGATCCAAAGGTAGGATGTAAGGATGGGGAAGTCAAGTGATGGGGGGCCAAAGGGATTGCATCCCATAGATGTATGCCATATCCTAAGATGATTTGTTTTTGATATTTAATATTTCGAGGATTGGGGTCTTTTAAATGAGATAATGGGTTGAAAAAGTGGGATAAATTGATGATTGATTTTGAAAATATAGATGAATGTGAAAATAGGGGAATCACTAGCGATTTGTGAAATCATGATGATTTATGAATCATTTCAAGGAATCATCGGGTGATTGCCGGGAAAGGTTTTTTGGGGGCTATAAAAGCCGAGGGTGGTGATGAATAGTGCATTATTGCGACCACATTTGTGCAAATTGAGAGAGTGACTAAGAGTGATTAAGAGTGATTAGAGCAGGTTGAGAGTGATGGCGTCTTTGAGAAAACACAGGAGGCCCACACAGCAAGGGTGAGTCCTCAATTTGTTTATTTTTGATGAATTTTGTTAGTTTTTGGATTTTTTTCTTTTTGTCACGTACGGAGGTCTTTTGTTTTGAAATCACTAGGAATCATCGGTGATTCACAATTATCATGAATCACCAACGATTCAAGTGAATCACTAGCGATTGGTCTTATTTTAGCTGTAACCGATGTTTTTGTTGTCAATCTATGTTTTAGATAGAATTTTTGGATATTTTTGATAGTGAAGTGGATTATAATGTTGGTTTTTGTGTGCAAGTGGATGCAAAGTTGACCCTCCGAGATAGGATACCATTATTTTAGAGGAGGTGTGGGAAGATATGATAGATGATGATTGGGCCCATGTAGAGGTAGTGGGATTTGTGGGGATGAGGGATTACAAGCGAGATCCATAGGTGGTAGTCGGGTTATTGTTGGCATTGATGGAGAGGTGGAATCCCACCATCTGTACTTTTTGGTTACGACAGGAGAGATTACTATTACGGTGGAGGATATTCATAGGATCATGATATTTCTAGTTTGTGGAGAGGGGTATTTATACTATTGATGAGTCTGAGAGAGAGGGTGTTATGAGGAGGTTGTATGGGGATGAGGAAGATGATGTGAAGTACTTGTCAAGAGATTTTTCTTATCATTCTTTATATTTTCCATCGAGAGATGGGTGCACAATGATGATGACGATGATGATGATGGTTATTTCATGTTTTTCCCTCCCGATTCTGGGAGGAGGTAGGTTCTCATGGATGATGATAAGAGTAGTGGCCAAGATGATGGAGCATCGATACTATTTTGAGTGGGCACTGACACTATTAACACAAACATATAGAGAGTTGTGGGCTTGGAAATTCCACAAGAGGTTTGGTATTGATGTGGCATTTTCATTACATTGTTGGGCATACGAGCATATAGCCATTTCTCATCCGTAGGGTTTTCCATGGGGTGGTTTCATGGATATGCATGTTGGTTTTATGAGATGGAGAGAGGATAAGTGTCGGGTGGAAGATGAATAAGGTGAGCTACTATAGAGATATTTTGACAGGATTACAAGTGGGTGATGTGATATGGAGGCCTTATCTGGAGTTTCTTGAGTGGCCAAGATATGAGGATGAGCTTGTTGGGACACAACAAGACTTGTGGGTATAGGCTAGGTGGGGAGGGGAGTATGAGATGGTTATATTTAGCCATGTCAGATAGAAATTTTGTTTGATACAGATGTACCTGAGGATCCAGTACCTTATAGACAGAGAGGGGAGATTTAGAGACTCCCAAGGCAGTTGTAGGTCATTTGTTTGTGATAGTAGAGGAGTAGGGGGATATGGGTTTAGATGAGGATGGGGACTTAGTTCCTATTGATGATGATAAAGTGATTGTTAACTACACTCAGTGGTGGATGAGAGCATATGTTGAGTTTGAGAGGACTAGATTGATTTAGAGGGGGAGGAGGGTGCATGCTCGGGTAGATGGAGCATAGGAGGTGGTGAATATTAGTGATGATGATGATGATGATGATGATGAGGATGAGGGGACTTGGGAGTAATGACATAGTGACACAGTTGATGGCGAGAAGGCCACAGTGGAGGCTGAGAGGGATAATCTAAGGAGAGAGAGATGATTTGGTTGGGGTGAGGATACATTGATTGGAGAGAGATATAGTGTCATAGGTGAGTGAGATGGACTTAGAGATTAGTTGGCTCAAGTGGTAGTTGATCGAGATTGGTACCATTAATAGTGAGATACTTTGAGGAAGGCTCTAGGTATTACAAGGTCTTCTATATCAAAGTGCAAAGTTCAAACTCATGCACATGCTAGCTAGATCGGATGGGAACATGGTATGATTAGTGTGGCCCACTATCATCCTTGTGTGAGAGTTGGCATACTATGAGGATATGGTTATACATAACTTGCTAATGTTGTATTGTATGTAGATCATCTAGCACATCGAGGGGGATGCCCAGTGTGAGTGCAGGGAGTGTAGGCCAGCCACCTCGGGGCTGGATGGAGGAGTTGGATGTGGTGGGGGGGTCTTAGGGAGGTGATGGGAGTGTTATCCATGTCAGTGAGTTCCTAGGAGATGTCTAGTTTACTGGAGAGTGATTATGTGTATTTGGATTGTGGATTTTGATATGTATATGACTCTTTGTGAAGCCTTTGAATATATATATGATTTACGGAGACTCTTTGATGATGTATTTGGGATTTTGATTATATATATATGATGATGTGTTTGTGATTTGATTTGATTATTTGATTTATATGCGTTGATTATGATATATGTGTTTTAATGTTTTTTAATTGATGTGTATATATGTGTTTAAATATGGAAAATGTGAATTTATGATTAAATGTTAAATGTGATTTGGATGATGATGTGACTTAATATGTGATCAAAAATGTTAATCAAAATGTGTTCTATCTTTTTGAAGTAGGAGTAAAAATGGAATGATTGCTTTAGATTTGGATTTGATACATACGTGATGGGTATAGAAATGTGAAAGCACTTGCACTTTTAGCCTTTAATAATGTTAACACAAGACTATTAGTGGGTAGTGATAATGGGACCTTGATTATAAAGATGAAGTGATAAGATGTACCTTCCTAGGACATGAAAAAGGGGTTTGACATGTATAGGTCATGTGGGAAAGAGGGTTCTCCTTTTAACAACTTCATAAAGAAATGCCCAAACTTTTACATATTTTAATTTTTTTGATGCAAACTGATTGATGTGGGAAGTTTTTTCTTTGATGGGAAAGCTGATCGATGTGGGAAGATTTCCTAGGATGCTTTTGATATTTTGACTTTTTGAAGGTTGATCGATGCGGGAAGCCTTTTACATAGGTAGCCATCCTTCGAGGGAGTGGTCTACAATTTTGACTTTGATTTATACAGATAGTAGCCATCCTTCGAGGGATCGGTCTATGATTTTGACTAGTAGTTGTCCTTCAAGGGATCAATATACATTTATTTTTGATAATATGATTTTGATTTTTTGAATAGATTTCTTTGAGGGATCAGTCTATTATTTTTAATTTTGATAAAGAACATCCATAGATATTTTTGACTTTATTTTGAGTTGAGGGAAAACCCTTACTAGATTGTTTTAAGGAGGGGAAAATATGTGTACATGACCTACACATACGTGCCCCATGACATGTTTTTCAGTTGGTACAAGGTTAGATGGATGTAATGATTATGGGGTTCCTACTAAGGAGGAACTTTTCTAGTGTGAAATATGTGATGAACAAAGCCATGGTGCTCATCTTTAAGGTTTATAAGGAAAGTGACGGAAAACCACATGCTTTCAAATCATTACGATGAGAAAAATGATGGTTAATGGTGGATAAGGTCTTAGATATAACTATTATTCATGATGATCAAAATTTAATAGTAGAAAGGCCGCAAAAGTGCAAGGCATTCAAAGGTTCCTTTTTAGGTTCACCATCAAGGGAGGCTAAGTGATACGCTCACCCATACTTGTGAGTAATGATGTATGGACCAATCCAATTAGGGGAAAACTTTCCATGTTTACTTCATTCTAAGGTAGTGACATTTTGATTTTCCTTGAGAAAAGATCACCAATTTTGAAGTCATGTTATTTTACATGTTTATTATAGGCACATTTGACATGTTCTTGATAGACTTGATGATGTTCAAGGGCTATTAAACATTTTTCTTCTAATAATTCTAGTTGTGCAAGATGGTCTTGTCGATATTCTTCATCGGGATAAAGTATTTGAGTGATACATGAAGTGATGGGATTTGAACTTCAGGGGTAGTACACTACCTCAGATCCATAGACTAATGAAAAGGGCGTAGCACCTGTAGGGGTATAGATGCTAGTTCAATAATCCCAAAGAGAAAATGGATTTGGAGATGCCAATTCCTGCCTATGTCATCTACTATTTTCATGAGAATTTTAGTAAGTGTTTTGTTAGAGGCTTCATCCTATCCATTTTCTTGGGGATAGTATGGTGATGAAAAGATGAGTTTAATGTTGAAAGCATCACAAAGTTTCTTAACATCCTTTGTTTTTGAAGGATTTTCCATTATCTGTAACAAGTTTATGAGGGACGCCAAAATGACATATGATGTATTGATAAATGAAATTGATGATTTGATTTGCTTTAGTTGAAGTTAAGGGAATAACCTCAACCCATTTTTGAAATATTCAATGGTTGTGATAATTGAATGGTGTTGTTGTGATGATTTAGGATTGATAGTGCCAATGAGGTCTAACCCCATTGAGAAAGGCCATAAATCGTGAGTAGGTTACAAATCCTGACTAGGGACATGGATAAGATTTGAGTGTTGTTGACATTTGATGACACTTCTTGACATATGCACAACAATCTTGATTGATAGTAGGCCAATAGTAACCAAGTCGTAAGACACGTTTAGTGATGACGTTACCACTTGAAAATGTCCACCACATATACCATCATGGACTTCTTGGATTGCTTTGATAGATTCGTGAGGATTTAAGACATCTTAATAAAGGCCATCAAAGCCACATTTATATAAGATACCACCTATGATGATAAAGTGAGAAGCATGTTGAAGAAATGATCTTTTAGCATTTCATGATAAATCGAGGGATTTTAGATTCAGAAAGATAGTCAAATATTTGAGAATACCATAGATCAGTTGGATGATTTTCAATAGTGTCGATAGGGGAGTTCATTTTGATGTGAGGGGTGATCTAATCTTTGAATGACCACAAATAGTTTGGGATTATCTATTGATTCTTCGGTTTGTAAGGGGATGAGGGCTCCTAAAGAAGCCATTGTATCTAAAATATGTTGAAGATCATGGAATTGTTTGGATAGTGTAATGATCAAGGATCCAAGGAGAAAATCAACATTGGCTTTATATTTTTGTAAGATTTCATTTTTACATTGATACTCTCCTTTGACTTGATTGATAATGAGTTGTGAGTCTCTCATAGATTTCCAAGATATGAACACCCAATAGGATAGTGGTTGTAAGACCCATAATTAAATATTCATATTACCATGTTATTAGTACATTTGAAGTTAAGTTTAAATGATAGTGGAATAGGAATCCCCCAGGGAGGTATGATAATGACACCCCCCTCCCCCTTGTTAGCATTTAGATCCATCAAAGAAGGGTCATTTTAATAGGAATGAATTCATGTTCATCGATAGTGTTGATAGATTCATCAGAAATTGTTCATGAGGAAGATGGAGTGTCAGGAAGGGGTGCTTCAGAAAGCTAGTTTGTAATGGCTTGGCCTTTAATAGATTTTTGTGATATAAATTCAAGGTCAAACTTCAGTCATAAGCATAAGCCACCAAGTTATGTGTCACTATGATATGATTTAGAATGCATGGTTTTGAGTGGGTTAAAGCTAGTGACAACATATGTTTTGTGATTGAGAAGATAGTGTCATAGTTTAGAGGTTGCAAAGTATAAAACACAACATAATTTTTCAGCTTTAGTATAACGGGTTTCATATTCATGAGTGTGTGAATTATGTAATAGATGGATTTTCATGGCCTTGCTCATCTCGATGAGTGAGCATAGCTCTAAAGCATGATCTATGGTAGATATGTAGAGATAAAAGGGTTCCCCCTCGCGAGGAGGTGTGAGTACAAGTGGTGATAAAAGATAGTGTTTGAGCTTGTCAAAGCATTTTGACAATTGAGATCCCATATGAAGTCAACATCTTTATAAAAAGGTGATGGAATGGTTGAAAATGATCTGAGATTTGAGATATGAATCATCGGATAGACTGCAATTTACCTTGAAGGCTACGCAATTGTTTGAGATTTGATGGAGGAGGAATTTCAATGATTGCTTTAATTTTGGTTGGATCTACTTCAATACCTCGAGATAGATATGGTGAACCCTAAGATTTTTCAGTGAGAAACATCCAAAACACACTTAAGTGGGGTTAAGATGAAGGAAATATTGAATAAGATGGATGAATATTGATTCAAGGACAACAAGATGATGATTTTTGCATTGTTTATATTTTCCTAAGAGATCATCAACGTAGTCTTCTATAGTTTTGGATAAGATCATGGAAGATATATGTCATGGCACGTTGATAAGTGGCTCCTGTTTTTAAGTCCGAAGGGCATAACACGGTAGTAGAAGGTCCCCCAAGGGGTAATGAAGGATGTTTTGTGTTGATCATTGGTGGCGATGAGGATTTGATTGTAACCAAAAAGCCATCCATAAGGAGAGCATTTCATGGCCAGCTATTAGGTCGACTAGCTGATCATATTCGGAAGAGGGAAATCATCTTTAGGGTAGGCAAGATTGAGATCCTAGAAGTCAGTGCATTGAGATGTGCATAACTTTCCTGAGGCTTTGGTTATGGGTACAATATTGGAGACCCATTGTGGATAGTCAATGGGTATGATGAAATTAGTAAAGAAGATGTTGTAATTCTTCTTTGATAAGGAGAGCCACACGGGGATACATCCTACAAAGCTTCATTTGACATGGGTTTGGCATTAGGATAGGTGATGATATTATGTATGATGATATTTGGATTGATACCTGACATATCACTATATGACCAGGTAAAATTGACTATATTTGGATAAGAATTTGGTGAAATTTTTAATTCTTGTGGATCTAATGATTGACCAACCTTAACTATATGGGGTTCTTATGGGGTTCCTAAGTTTACGTCGATGGTGGATTCATTAAGGAAGTGTTGATGTATTAGGTGGTAAGGATTTTTTGAAGGAAATGGTCATCTGCTCCCATATGGGAGAGGATATCTTGATCATCTGGCATTGAAGGATATCGATGGTGGGAAAATCTTCTTCAATCATTTTGGCCAAATGAGAGGAAGTTGCTTTGGTGACATGGTTGGATTGATAAGTTAATGGACCTAAGGAAATAGTATTGACTAAAAAATTTTTAGGTGGGATGGAGATGGTGTCATATATGTCCATATGATCGTCAGGTTTTGTGGATGGAGATGGCTCTAATTCAGTGATACGTACAAATGTGGTTTGAGAAGATGATTTGACAGAGGGCCTTTCATATCCTAGCCTATAATTTTCATGTGGTTTGAGAGAATGTTGGAAAATCAAATCATGTATTCCTTTTTCGTAGCATCCAAATCCAAAACCTTTCCACGTGCAATGATGGAGGTACATTTGAATGAAGGCGGGATTATATAAATAATTAAAATCATATTTAAAGGGCATGACATGGTGTTGATGATTATATTGTGAAGAGGGATGGCCAATCCCCCCATAGACGAGGTTGGTTTTTAGATAGGAAGGTCCGTAGGAGATAATGTCTCTAACATCAAGTTTGTACAATGGTTGTTTGTCTCGTCTTCCATATATCTTAGGTGTGAGAAGTGAGTTAAGAATGAAGAGATGATACTCCCCCAACAAAAGACGTTCCATAACATCATCGGGAGGAGTCATCGGGTAGTTTGGATGATGAAATGGATGTATTGGTGGATGCTTTTTGGAGGATTTTGATTTTGGTATGAGAACATCATTTAGATGGTATGTCATATTATAATCGAAAAGGATTAGGATCTATGGGACCATGAATGTTTTACCTTCGTATTCATATTTAAGACATCGGTGAAGTGTCAAAGGGACACAATGCATGGTGCATATCCAAGGTCTTCCTAATAACATGTTATACTATAACTCTCCTTCTATGATATATAGAAGAGCTTTGGGAGTTTTGACGCCAAATTTAAGAGGTAAAATGAAAGTACCTAACGAGGGTATGATTGTATTGCTGAAATCTCAAGGAGGACTGGTGTCCGAGTGATGACGATATTTGGTAATCAAAGTTGGTTAAAGGTGATGGATGAGATGATGTTGACTATGGTGCCCCCATCGATCATGACCCTCTTGACAAGGACATCATTGATTTTGGTGGTAATGAAGAGAGGTAAGTCATGATCCTTAGGCCAAAGTGATGGTATTTCAATAGAGTCAAAGGAAATAGCTGAGGATGTTTTGAGAGCACCTATAAAGTCTATGAAAGAGTGGGGATCATCTACGGGTAATGATATAGAATAGATGGCTTTGATCATTGCTTGTTTGTGTGGTGGGTGATGTTTAAACCAACTTGTAAAGTGACATTTCAACATGAGCCTGGTGTAATTGTTTAATGATTACCTTCTCGTATTGTGTGAAGAATGGAGGTGTAGTGAGTATAAAGATCTTAGTTTTTTATTGTGATGTTTGATTAGAGGTCTCAGGGGCAAGAGGAATGGAGATATTAGGTTTATCTTTAGATGAAGAAGAGGTGAGCTCTAGAGGTGGTGGAATAACGATGAAGGTTTTTGGTTTATTTTGTTATGAAGGATTGGATTCATGGGTACAAGCTCGGGTAGTAATGTGGACAACATCGATTTGATGGGGAAGGAGCTTACTCAAGGATTCTTCGATAGTAGGGGTTGATGATGTTGTAGGTGTTGAGTGAAGTTTCTTTGATGTATGTAACTATGAGGGGAGGAGGCATTTATATTCAATATTTTAAGGGCATGCGTGAAAGGCTTTACATTCTTCTCATAGTGTCCTGGTGTTTAATGGTAGTCACATAAGGATTCAAAATTATACCAAGAAGATTTCCAGTCCCCAGTATTGGATGGTTTAAGGGGAACTAATACTATGAGTGATTGTTGGAGAAGCTTTTCTAGCATAACTGCATATTGTCCTTTTGATGCGGAGGTTAAGGACAAAAACGCTTATTTTGATTTAGTGGTAATGGGAGGCATTGTTTTTGGTGTGGGCTCTTGGTTATTTTTAGATAACTAGTTTTTGATTGCATGATAAGTGGTAGGGATGATGGGGCCCTAGGATAGAGGGATGATTTGTTTGATTCTTTTTATAGGAGTGGTGGAATTTTAGATGGGGAAGAAAAACTCCAAGTGTTATGTGGACGATCTTGGGATACGAAGTCATCATATGAAACTTATCATAATCTGAATGATGGGTTGTTCTTGAGGTGTTTGTGAAGGAGCCTTAGAAGGGTCGGATGAAGAGGAGGTAGTTATGGATGTAGAAGGTTAATTTTGGACAACAGATTGTGGGGGTGTTTACAGTTTGTTTGTCGGATGTTGACTTAGAGGTGTCTTTAGAAGATGTAGGTGTGGATTCGGGGTTGGTGATGCCAATGTATTATTAATGGTGTTTATGGAAATGTGGGTTTAAAATTTTTTCATTTGGGGTTGAATACTCGATGGGGGATGATTTGGAAATGGTGTTTGAAGACGTCAATATTATGATTCCGAGGAACATTAGGATTGTCTAAATGTAGCTCTCCTTTGCTAATCGAGATCCTCGAAGGACATTATAGAATGAACAAAACCTCTTGATGTCATGACCTTTGACCCTATGGTATTTACAATAGTCATTATCTTTGTACCAAGAGGGTTTGGAAATGGAGGTGTCGATAGGATAGATGAGTGGAAGAGAGATCATATTAGTGGTGATAAGTTTATCAAAGACTGAACTATAAGTCTCTCCAATAGGGGTATAGCTACGTTGAGGGTGGGAGTGTTTGGTGGTCGAACATTCCTTTGAAGTGTATTTTCCAACTACAACATTGGTTGATGATTTGGGTTTTTCTTGACTTGGGAAGATGGTTTCAACGGGAAATCGATTTTGGTTTTTTGGTCTAAGTTTGACTTTGCCTTTCTTGAGATCATGAAGTTTAAGTTTACTCAGGCCATAACAAAGGCTTCATCAAATGTTTGAAATGATTGGATTTGGAGTGTGGAAGAAATATGTTTTGCGTATGAATGGGAAAATAATTTGATTAATTATGTCTGTGGGAGAGAGAATGATAATTGATTGATTATACTCCTCAAAGAAAGTCAAAGTCGATAATGGATTCATCCTTGAATTCTTTAATGGCATATAGGTCTGCAATGGTGATTTTATGAGTGATATTTATCAAAAAGTGTTCAAGATATAGTTGGATTCATTGTTGTGTGAATGAAAAGAAAGAGGGAATATTGTGGGATCTTTATTATACCTACAGATCTAAATGGGTCTTGCTTCATAATGACATAGGGAATGTCCTTAGCATAAGGTCCTGGTCATGAGATATAAGGTAACAAGCATGATGGAAGGCTTGAAGGTGTTGCTTTGGGGTCTTCCTTTTTATCAAATCCGAGGAATTTGGGAATCTCCCGGTGAGGAGGGTTAGTGATGCGAAGCATAAGAATAATCCTAATGTAAACTTATAAATATTAAAAAAGTGTCAAATGAGGGGTGTGTGTTAGAAAGAAAATAAGAAGAACTTATATTAGACTAGTTAAATTGGTGTTTAGATTTGAATATTTGAAAATAATTTATAATACCTTCACACGGGCATAAACCTATATAATTTACCTTTGAAGGTCAATGGAATATGGTAGAATGTCTAATTACATATGTAAATGTTACTCCTCTTATGTAAAGGTAAAAATATATCTTAAACAATATCTAGAGGTAGCCTTCTATGTAGGAGCAAGATAAAGAAGGCATATTGTTAAGGATAAGATTTAAAGAGAGAATATTGGTCTTATTTAAGACCAATCCAAACTTGTAATAAGAGATATATCCCATGTACCACCAATTAGGAGGATAAGGAAGTATAAGAACATGTAGGCGAGTAGTTAAAAAAGAAGACTTTTGTCCATTATGTTAGTGAGATTTCCATAAGGTTTTGTAAATATTTTGTAAAGTCTTTAAAGTATTTGAATGAAGAAGCCCCATGCCTTTGTGGCTATATGGAATGAGAATATTTTATGGTAGTATGTAGGTACATAAGAGATTATTGTATTCTCTCTTTATTATGGGTAATGGAGGTTAGAATTCTTATTGAAGATTGAAATAAATTTCTATTCTCTAACCGTGAATGTCAAGTGCACTTTGAGTAAATTCAAGAAGCAAGGCAATGGGAATAAAGGTATTGTCATGAATGAAATTCATTGTGGGCATTATAATCCTGATGATCTTTATTCAACATTAGAATGTTAGAGATAATTGTTGAGTGTGGTTGTATCTTTGGGCATTGAGTATATGGTAGAATATGATTTTTCTTCTTTAAATTTATTGAAGCTTCCAAAAATAGTGATATTGCAATTTTAGATGACCACAACAAGGCAATAAATAACAAATCATCATTTTTTTGAAAGTAAATTCCCATGTCAATGTAGAGGGATAAAATATTTTGTTGTTGGCAAATAAATAGTTTATGAGAAATTGCAAAAATCTAGCTAAACATGTCTGAAGATTAGGTCGTATCTTTAAATCTACAAACTTGGTTTCCTTGAAATTTAATGGGATTTTATCCTTATACTTCATAAACAAGCTGTCCATTTTTAGGAAAGCCCGAGAAGATATTTTAAGATAAATGAATTTTTCAATATTGTTGTTCAACCTGTTTTGATTTTTTTATGAACGTGTAGTGATGGTGAAGATGGTTATTTATAAGAGGAGTTGTCGTTAATGATCATCGTTTTAAAGATCAAATAATAAGATGAATAAGAGAATAGGTGAAATACATGAATTCAATTAAATAGAAGTGAAGAGGAGGTGAAGAATACAATGATGTCATAGTGCATCAATAAGCCTTATATAAGACAGAGGGGGTGAATAGGTTCATTACATGTTTGTTCATATGATAATTTATTCTTTGGACCCATGGAAGCGGCTTCAAGGCTGGATATGCGGTTCATTAAGGCTCTAAGAGGGTCAATATATGGTTGTTGGCGTATGCTAGATGAGGATGAACCAGGTTGATTAAATGAGAATTGATGAGGTTCTTTGGTGTGATTGATATTTTTGTGGGATGTTTTGTTGGAAGGGGATGTTTTTTGAGGAATGTTTATAGGAATAAATTATAAGAATGTTGTGAGATTAAAGGTTGTGATGGTTGGATATACTGATACTATGGGGGAATGGATGTATTAAAAGGAGGTAATAATTGTTGTGTTGTGTGTTGGAAGGGAATACATGTGTGGATAAGGGGTCTGCGAATATTGAGGTACTTGTTGAAAGGGGACAAAAATGAAAATAAGGGGTTGTGATGATTGTGGGATGTTTTGAAGGGGTAGATGCATGGATAAGGGGGTAGATGCATGGATAAGGGGCTGAGATGGTTATAGCATAACTTGGGAGGAAGAAAATGATTGTGATGGTTGAGGTATGTGTTGTGATATAAGTGGGGTCGAGACAGTTGCAAGCAAGTTGGATGAGTATTGGTAACAACGTTGACATTGATTAAAGGTGTATATGTGGGAATAGACATAGTAATGTTTTGAAGGGGTGGTATGTTTTGTTGAGATGGCGATGGTTGAGGTATGCTAATAAAGGCATCAAAAGAACTCATAGGAGGTATTTGAATGGTAGAGGAAATTGGAGGGGTTTGTGTAGGTGAAGAGGTGTTTGTATCATTTTGAGGTGGTGTAGATATAGTTGAGGGGTCGAGTTGTTGAGTGGTCGTGTCTTGTGAAGAAATCACGTTAAGGTCGAAGGTAATCATGGGGACCGAAGACATGATGGTAGATGTTTGTGACTAACTACTAGTATGATATGAATATATTTGTTGGATGAAATGTTTATGGTTTGGATTGATGAGATGGGAAAAACCACATGAATGATCAGGTGTATATGGAAGTAGTTCAGGTAACGATGATTGAAGATGGACACCCCTAGTAGCAAGGTATGCATTAAGAGCCATGAGGCTTGAGTCGAAGATCTCCGAGAAGACCAGATCAGGTATCTCAGATGAAGCAGATTGATTACTGGGAAAATGTGGTTGTTCTTGATCTTTGGGTGGGGGTGAAGTAGCATTTTGTTGTGCATGAAATGCATGCTAGGAATTTCAAAGACGTGTTTGAATATTATAAATGGAAAGTTCAATTTCATCTATTATGTTCTCTCAGTGTTTTTGTGGAATGGGGTGGACATGTTTTCAAAAGTTTGGACACAAGATTGTTGTCTTGTAAGAACCATATTAACAAACACACAATCACCTAAAAATTAAAATAAATCTAGACTGGTTGATTACAAACAATAACAAAAATCACATTTATTATCTTGATTAATTTAGAAGAAGTGAAATGTGTAAAATGACTGATAAGGTCATAGGAAATGGCCGTCTATGGATGGTTTCAGGAATGTTTAAGGCTGGATTCCTCGATATACCTGAAGGTATGCGAGGCCCAAATATCTATTGGTGCGATACATGGCCTAGTATTAGGGCCTACCCCCTCACTTCATGGTCCCATAGTAATAAGGGAGTCAAGTGCTTAGCCAATATACTGACAACCAATTATTTATACTCGGCTAGAACACCGAGTCGGTTTCCCTATTGGGTGATGAAATCCCAATAGTTATCACCTGGTAGGAGTGTTTCGATGCAAGTTGTGTTTGATGTGATTCGGTTGTGTGTGGAGAAAGCTTATGTGAATGAAATAAATTAATCCTTCTAATTAATCTATGTGATTAGGTAGGATGCAAGGTTCTTTTTAAGCATAAAAGAACGATTGATTTCGATGAGGATAGATAACAAAGTGTGATGCGTGAAAATGAAAAGAAAGGGAAAGGACTCACCTCAAAAATGTTTCATTTTCAATTTTCTAAATTTTTAATTATTTTTTTAAGCAAAGAAAATCTAGCAAGTAGAAGCCTCCAAAGCAAAAACCTACAAAAACGTTAGCGAGAAAACAAAACGGTACAAAAAAATAATGTTAGAGGTGAATGATAGAGTAATAAGAAGAAGTCACGAGATATCATCGGTGATTGAATCACTAGCAATTCACCCAATCACCAAAAATTTGACCGTATCATTGGCGATTACAAAGCAGGAGGCCTAAAATGTATGAAAAATTGATTTAAATAGAATGAAAACACAAATGCGAGAAGGAAAAAGAGTCCCACTGGGCATGCCAGATGTTTAGAGATGTTTTTACCTTTCTATTTAAATTAATGAAGTGAAACAAATAAAAACAAAGTAGACCTCGAAAGATGTGGGGTTTACTGATACCCGTAGAGATGGATGCTAAAGTTGATGTTTGATTGAATTTGATCAAGTCCGGATCAATGTAAGTCCTTTTGTCTTACAAAGTAACCTACGCTCAAAGACATAAAAATAGAAAGGATTAGATAGATGGTTAGGCAAGCTTCTCTACAAAGATCAATCCCGGAATCCAACGAATTCGTTGGAGGATGTCAACTTGGTTTTAGAAAATTAAGTAGATTGAAAAATCAATTATATGGATGAAGATAAAGATATACAATCAATGTAGATATGTAGGTAGAAGATGAGAAACTATAGAACTCTAGATGAATGGTAAGGTTTGGTGTAGCTTCAAAAGTGGCCTAGGAAAGGGTAGATGCAATTTGGACACGTTCAAAATAGTCGTACTAGAAATCTTTGGTCTCTTGTTTGATCTCGTGAAGGAATTAAAATTGATCCTAAATGTCTTGATCGATATCAGCAAATCAAATTGTGCAAAGTGTGAGCTCATGCATGATGTTGTATTATCCCCGAAGAATGGACATCACACTATCGGAAGGCTATAAATGCTAGTAATCGGATGTGAAAAACCATGCATTTCCATCTAACAAAGATCCATGCTTGGAGACAACAATGTTAAATAAAATGGATTTGATAAAAGTTGACACAAAGCTGATAAAATTGATAAAATGACAAGTCTTGACAGGAATCGCCAATGATTAGGCCAATCAGTGGTGATTAGGGGAATCACTGGCAATTTAAGAGAATTTCAATAGTTTAATAAAAATGAGTGCTTGATGATACAAAGTGATGATTTAGACTATTTTAAAGACTGATTATGATTGATAAGAGATAAACAAGGATGAGAGAGGTACCTTAAAATTGTTGTGAAGCTAAAAGATGCCTCAAACCTTGATTGGAGAAGATCTAAGTTAACATGATGTGCTCGATGTAGATTACAACTTATGTCATGAAAACTATCTCCAAAAAAACTTGAAGGTGATTAATGATGACTTTGGAAATGCTTGGTGATGTCCTTTGTGTTATAGTGTTGACCAACATGATGTATAAGACTGATATTCGAGCGAGGAATGAAATTCCAAATTTGAAGATCCCGAAGAAGGCTTGAAACTTGCTATTTATAATCGTTTGGGGACTTAACAGAATTGTCATTGATTCTGGTTTTTTGGGATTTTCAAAGTGGTAAAGTGGTTAACACTACTTCCAAACAAAGTTGTTTTATTTTGTCTTCGGGTAAATGGTTGGGAACATGTTAGAGGTCGAGGTGTAATGGTTAAAGAGGTTGTGAAATGGTTAAGTATGATTTATTTTACTTCTTTTTGGTTTTGAGATGTCTTATGGTGGTTAAATGTAGATTTTAAAGCTATGAAAGGGATATTCACATGAAGTAAATATGATGGGGGATTTTTGACTTAGGATAGGGGGTATGTGAGTTCAATGATGAAATTGATCAATATATTGTAAATGATGAATGTATTTGATGGAGCAAAATGAGGTGTGCAAATTTTGAGTATCTATAGTGGGAACTCAAATAGGAACACATCTGAACAACCTTAAATGGTTTTCTAGAGGCTAACCACAAACCTAGGTATGAGCAGGAACACATCTGATTGTTCAACCTCTTCAAGTATCATGATACTACATTTCATTTTGCTATTTGTTCTTCACTATGTTATTACGTCAGAGAATTATGTATGAATAAACACATATACATGTGAGTATGAATGATCCTCTGTTATTATTTCTCACACCACACTAAAAATCTAAAAAAATAAAATCCACACCACACAACTGAAAAAATAAGTCACCATACCAACAATGTGGCTCGTCGTTGGTGACTTACGAGAGGTCACCGGTTTTCTCCACCTCCGATGCCTCCGTCCTTCATCCTCATGCTGCTAGCTCAACCTGATTTGAATATGAAGCTCACAATTTCCACATTAGGTTTATTTGTTTAACTTCCCCTCGAAATGTGAAATAGTTTATTTTCCAGACGTCGAGTAACACCGAAAGTGCATATGTGAGGATTTTTATTTTTATTTTATGGACTTTTTACAATGACACAACTTTTGATGACAACTCACAAATTTGACAATGACACTTTTGACTCGGATAAGAGGACTCGACTAGAAATTTAAAAAGTAATATAATGAGATTATTTTTAAATGAAAATGACATTGACTATGACAATACCAAAAAAATGTTTCGACTCTTTTAACAATTTGACTATTAACTTGACAACACGACTTGACTAAAGACATATTTTGACATGACTCTATTGATGACATGATACTTTTGAAAAAGAATATTACATTAACAACTAATGACTTAACGGATAGTATAGACTTTAAAAATAATGATCTTATAATTGACGGTTGAATTTGTGCTTTGGTCAAGACATTTAAATACCATAAGGATCATAATTACGTGAAGGTGTTCCCCTATGGAAAGACCATTCCAGATGTTTCGACGACTATCCTAAATTTGACAACCGTTTAGAAGTTTTTACCATGTTATTTGATTTGTGAGGCCTTTTGATGTTTTCACTTTTTTTAAATTGATAAACCATATAAACGATCATGTCAAGAATATGAGCCGTGCACTACAATTCTTTCTATTTGCCTGGGCCTCGCATGTACAAGATCGCTTCATCAAAGGACATTGCAGGATCGACTATTCTGGTCATCAGTGGCATAGCGGTTCTTTGTTCTGTCTTTTTGGTTTCATTATCTTCTCTTCAATAAAAGAATGAAATTCACTTAGATCTAAAAGAAATGATTCAAAAATAAATAACACTCACAGGCATAGTCGAGCCATCGTAAGCTTTATTAGACTTTAGCCCTAGTTCTGTCCCCCATAGAAATTCTACAAGAAGCTCCGATCTTTTGCCTAAAATTGCTCGCAGAAATGGCATGTATGAGATCAGTTTGTCAAAGGGCATTATGATCATCAACGGTGGTGTGGATGGTTTGTTTGTCTTTTTGCTTCCATTCTTTTCCGTTCAATAAAAGAACCCTGATCGATTAGACCTAAAAGAAATGATTCAAAAGAAATAAACAAATAACACTCACATGCATAACCATGCGATCATAAGCTTTATTCAAGTTTAACCACTAATTCTCTCCCACCTACGTGGAATTTCTACAAGAGGCTTTGATTTTCATCTATAATTGCTCGCAGAAAGATGGATAAGACTTTGACAACAAATGGAGCAAGGTGATATAACTTACGTGGCTAGACATGATTTCATATTGTATAGATTATCAGACAACAAATCACACAACCCAAATGAAGACTTTGCACTTAATTGGCTTTGATTTCTAATGCCAAGCCGTAATCGTTCAAGAGTATTTTCTATTGCTCAACAGGATTAGAAAGGTCAAAATCAAATTACAACCAATTAAATTTTTGGACTGACATGAGTAATCTTGAAGAGAGTTTTTGTTTTATGTCTAGTTGTTCATATGATTTTGATCCATCCCCTAACCTATTGTACAATAACATCTTAGAGGAGACAATTTATCAAATATTTTGTTTGCCTCCTAGGTAGGACACAATTCACGATACAATGAAGACAAAAGGAGAAAAAAAGAGGGGAAGAGAGAGATTGGAGCCAAGACCACACATTCACAAATATGGTTTAGATATTCCAAATATTAATTTATCTTAACCCATTTGTTTGAATACGATGGAAAATAGGAGAAAATGGATCCTGAGAATAATTTATAAAAATATTTGCAGGTTTTCAAAGAATTTAAAACTCTCAACTTGATGTCGATATCTTCAAGTGTGTCGATATTGTCTTATTCAAGTGTCGACATTATCAACGCTGAAATAATGTTAAAGCCTGTATAATATTAATACTCAACATGGTGGGAAGTGCATAGAAACAGATGAGCCATGTCATGTAGGAAAAGGTTTTTTGGACGGTGGTCGCTACGTTGCATGATTTATTTCCATCTTTCTATTCATGTCTCTGCCTTATCTAACAAATTAAACATCATCCAGTCAAAAACCTTGATGCCGTAAAAAAGTTACATAAAAAAACAAATCTCAATTGGCCTATAAAATCTTCTTATTACTCATATGTCCATCTTTTGGAGGGGCACAATTACCAATGATTGTTGCTGCATCACATGCTCTCATATAATTACTCAAGCTTAAAATTGAAAAGTAGGCATGTAATGTGCCACAAGAAGCAAGGAGTGTGATTCAATTTTGAACTTGGAACCTTTTGAATTATCATAATTGTTCATTTCCAAGTTTCCATTCATGTCTTTGTCTTATCTAACAAACTAAATGCCGCTCAAAGAAATCCTTGACATTGTACAAGAATAAAAACATAAAAAAGATAACGATTGACAAAGATGGCAAGCGATTGTAGGAAACACATGTTTTTCATATATTCCTTGCAACATTTTACCCGCCCTTCAACTACTCTTCCTTCACACCCAACACACATGGTTTTGTTGAAATCATGAAGAAATCAACTTGTTTCAATGGAGCCATGGATGATTGCATTGGTAGCATCCCTGTCGACGCGTCGCCATAACGGCCTATATCCTTTACATAACATGCTCTAGGAATCTTCACTGGAAGTCAAATCCATAGAAGCCTTTGATGAAGCCAAAAGTAAGTACTATTTAGGGCTCCAAAATAAGAGAGGCTTCAACATATCCAAACCTGAAACATAGTAACAGAGTTGCAAGTGTGTGGAGAATCAGTGACAAGTTTGGCCATCATTATCCTCTATGGGTCTTCAAATGGAATGAAAACCCATCACTAATTTTGGAGGTTGTTGAGCAAGGATGGGCCCTTTATGAGGAGTCAAGACTACTATCACTCAACCAAAACAACCTGTTGTAAATACTACCCTCTATTTTGATAACACCTCCACTACTACTTTACTCAACACTTCTTGTATCCAAAGTGGTAGTGTCGTTCAAGGGGTATCAAATGTATTCATGTTTAACGCAAATAAAATTGGCCACAAAAGGCTATCGCTCATGATATAAATCTACAAATATATGGAGGTCTTAATGTAATATCGTGATATAAGATTTTCTAATGTATATGTACAAATTTGAAATGTACACATAGAACCTTTCAATGTAATGTTTCATCTATATTCCTACACTTCCACTATCAATCACACCCCTTATCAACATGTTATCGACAATACAAAAAAGGCATTTTCAACAAAAAACCAACCAAACAACCAATGCAACCACCATCTCAAACACATTGTAACACCAACACAATTTCCCCCAAATAATTACAAACCACATCAACTACAAAAGTAATTAACTATCCAAAGCGGTATCAAATGTATTCATGTTTAGTGCAAAAAAATTGGCCACAAAAGGCTACCACTCATGATATAAAATCTGCAAATGTACGGAAGTCTTCATGTATTCATATTTAGTTCAAATAAAATAGTCAGCAAAACGCTACCACTCATCATATAAGATTTCAAATGTATATGTACGAATTTGTAACAAATTTGAAATGTAGAGATAGAACCTTTAAATGTAATGCTTTATCTATATTCCTACACTTACAAAATCAATCACACCCCTTATCAACATCAAGTACAAAAGTAATAACTATCCCTCTAAATCAAATAACATATACAATTCGGTGTTCACATTACATTGTACACATGTGATTGCTAGTATAAAATCACTCACATACCTCTAAAATTGTCCTAAAGGATAATACCTAAATCTAAAGTCAAAAGATACGTTTATATTTGATACCAACATCCAAATTCCATAACTCACTTGATTGGTTGCAAAAACTTTGAATATTCCGCCGTACAAGGAACTGATCATGAACAAGTGATTGTTGAGGCCCATGATGCTTTGATGTATTACCACACATACACGTCTTTAATATCTTATCACCATTGAGTGAGCCACGATGCAAATCTAGTGTAGTTGAACACATATTTATTGACAAAACTGATGTAATTTTCTCTTCTTGATTTTAACAATTGCACACGCCCTGGGAACAAGACAAAGAGGAACGAAGCGAATGAAAATAACTCGATGCGGTTGATTCCTTGAACACGATGAGCATTAGTCCTTGATCCTTGTAAGTACAAAATTAACCGATGCATTGCAGATCACACCAAAGTTGAGTTACAAATACGTTATATAGTACACAAAACACACCTTCTATACTCTGTTAGAATTTTGATCACAACAATAATAATGGAGAGGAGGTAATTTGAGACAATGGGAAGACACCAAACAAATATCAGATCTTAATGTCAAGACATAGCCTTCACAAGATTGCGCTACAATTTCTTCAACCTGTGTATATCCAATTCCTGACAGGATTCAATTCACGTTTAATATCAAACACAAAGAATGTAATACATGCAGAGAAAATAAGGCCACCTTCTCCAAGCGATATGCAATACATAAAAGACAAACACTAGTTCTAAGAAAAACTAGATCTAATAGATGATTTAATAATTGCCTAAGTACACATGTCTAACTTCTAATATTCGGGGCAACACTGTTAACAATAGAGTCTGCCCCGGACATATCATTTCTCCATCACAAAAATAAGATTTGCTCTAATACCAAATAATGTTGAACGAGCAAATTTGCATAGGAAAATAATATTCTATGTAATAATTAAATATTGTAAACATTTTACATATATATAGGAGAGGAATTCCTATTATTAAGGAATCTCCTAAAACCACTCAATCCTACAATATCTCCTAATCTCCTATATTCGCGAGTTAGTTTATAACACGTATAATATAATAGCAAACTCCTATATTCGAACTATTGTTATATTGTTGTTAAACACAACAATATTACAACAAACATATATAACTAAGCTATATTTTACCCTACGGTAAATCACCCACAATCATGTGAACATTAATATTCCTAACAAATTAAGTATACCTAAATTTATCACTAACAATAATTATTCTCTTGGGATAAATTAATATAACTTAAATGTCAATAAAAATATTTGTATTAAAAAGGGAAAAGTCAATCTCATCATAAGAGATATTAACATAAAACTAGATAATTATTACAATATTATATTATTTGTGTGTTTATAGTATACATTTTTGACACAATAAATATATTAATCCACAATAATACTTTTAAAGATTTTTTTCCTTTAATGTCAAATTTTAGATTTAATAAAATATATGAAAACGTTTATAGTATTCTAATTTTCTTAATTAATGATTAAAAATTAAAAATATAAAAATATCATTAAAATCACATTTCGATCTAAAAATATTTCAAACAAATGTTACAAGGATAAAGATAAAACATGTTTAAGATCAACTTATAGGTATAGTTACACCTATAATATTATAATATTTTTATAGTCTTGGATAATCTTGTGAAGTTTTGACTTAACTGCTCTCGCTTTGATCAGTGGAGTATGTTGCCCTAGTATTATGGCGGATGGCCACCAGACTCGGAAGTGATGCATGCTCTTCTAAATTTCCGTAAGCTGTCCCGTGCATCGTTTTTTCAAGCATGCCCTCCACCTCCCTCATTGTTGGTCTCTCCCTGGATTTTGCCTTGTGCATTGCAGTCCCACCCCAATGAGAGTAATAAGGGTGCCATGCTCGGTGGAATCAAATTCCCCTGCTGTTCTTGACACTGCTGCACCTATTTCCTCAACCAGCAGCTCTCTGTCCACCACTTCCTTCACTGCCTCAGGAAATGCCCTTCTCACCCATCTTGGCAGAGTGTTGTTTCCTGTAAACATGTCATCAGTAGGTCTCTTTCTTGTCACCATTTCAAGGATGAGCATCCCGAAGCTGTAAACATCTCCCTTCCTCGTCACCTGTCCCCCCATTCCATATTCTACAATAGTTCAAAGCAATTTCAGTGTCAATCTTATAGATTTAAAAGGGAACAATCCTAATGCGTGGTGAAAAAGACAAACAATGGAAGAAATTTACCTGGAGCAATGTACCCTACTGTTCCCTTCAGCCTAGATGTGCTGCTGCTTGCACTATCACTGGACGTCATTAGACGGGCAATCCCAAAATCAGCCACATGGGCTGTCATGGTTTCATCCATTAACACATTTGAGGGCTTCAAGTCACAGTGAACAACAGGGGGAGAACAATCATGGTGTAAATATGCCATTCCATGTGCCACATCGAGTGCAATGTTCACTCTCATCTTCAAATTTAATCTGCATTGCGTTTCATCCTCGTGCAGATGTTTTTCTAGGCTTCCCTTTGACATGAACTCCAGCACCAGAGCTCTGAAATCTACAGTTGAGCAGGAGGATAAGACTTTGACCAGATTGCGGTGTCTAATTTTGCTCAGTATTCTGCATTCCCTGTAGAAATTCTTGTATGAGTTTTGAGGGTCCTGATCAAATACCTTAACAGCCACCAGCATGTTGTCGGACAACAGTCCTCGATAAACCGACCCAAAACTACCTGCACCTAGTAGATTTCCGGGACTAAATCCTTCCGTGGCCCTGTGGAGTTCTTCGCTGGAAATTTGCATAAAACCCACTCTCAACAAACTATTTGTGAATCTTGCCCTTTGGGTCTTTCTGTAGAAAGCGTAAACTGCACCCAAAATCCAACACAGTGCCAAAAAGCTGGGGATGGAAGCAACCAAGAAAACCTTTCTGTTAAACCCATTTGAATGACTACGGATTTTGGCAGAGTTTGTGCAATTTGGTAAATTAAACCGACCCCAGTCTGCAGTACATAATCCCGGATTTCTCAAAAATGATGTTGCGCTTAGGTTTCTGAAAGCTCCTTGATTTGAGACTGATCCATTGAAGTTGTTGTAGGAGAAATTCAAATGGCGAAGCATGGTGAGATTTGCAATAGACGGAGGTACTGGCCCAGATAGCTTGTTGAAAGACAAGTCAATGTCTTCAAGGCTCTTGAGCTGCCCTATCGACTTTGGAACTATTCCCTCCAGTTTGTTGTTGGCGAGGTTCAGGGATTGCAATTCCACACAACTGCCAATATCGCCAGGAATGGCTCCCGAGAGCTTATTACCAGAAATATCTACTTCTTGAATGTGTTGCATCCCTCCCAGCGAAGGCAATCTTCCTATGAATGCATTGTGTGAAAGATTGAGGTAAAATGTCAAGGAACGAAGACCTGAGATCTCCATGGGGATATTTCCTGTAAGGCTATTGTAAGAGATGTCAATCATCTCAAGACGAAAACATTGTCCAATGGCATTCGGTATCATTCCTGTGAGCTCATTATAACTGAGGTCGAATCGCCTCAGCTGTTTCAGACTGCCGATTGATGAAGGAATATTTCCAGAAATATGATTTTGATCCAGGTATAGATATTCTAAGTTTACCAGTTTATTGAACTCTGGCGGAATGCTACCTTGCAATTTGTTGAAACTCAAGTCTAATTATTGTAGGTTATTCAGACGGCCTAGTGCACTGGGAATTTTGCCAATAACATTGTTACCCGCGAGAGTTAGTTGAGTCAATGCAGTAAGGTTGCCAATTTCTTCTGGTATATTGCCAGTTATATTATTGTTGCTATCTAAGAAGAGTATTGAGAGCCTGGGAGAGAGGTTTCCTATGCCCCTCGACAAAGTGCCACTGAAATGGTTGAAGGAGAGATTTAGCTCTTCAAGGATGGAGCAGTTGGAAAGCACATCCAGAACACATATTGTACCGCAGTTTCCGCTTGATAACCCATTTTCGTCGAGCGCGAGTATTTGCAGAGCAGTTAGCATTCCCAATTCTTGAGGTACCACGCCACTCAGCGGATTTGGTCCCAGCGAAAGAATTGAAAGATGAGTGCAATTTCCCAGAGACTTTGGGATCCCGCCAGTTAATTGATTCCCTCCTGCGGTAAACTCTTGCAGCTCGGTGAGCTTAAGGCCAATCTCTGCCGGAATGGAGCCCACGAACCTGTTGAGTTCCAGACCAAGGCTCTGCAATTGTGTACAATTTAAAAGAAAAGGAAGAACATCTCCCTCGAAGCGGTTTGTACCAAGCGCAAGTAACTGTAGGCCAGTCAGCATCCCCAATTCCTGGGGTATCACTCCGCTTAACTGGTTTTCTACTGTTTGAAGAAAATATAACGCCGAACAATTTCCGAGCGATTTCGGGAGGCTGCCCTTAGCTTATTGTGGGCGACGTCCATGTCTTGCAATTTGGATAGCTTATAGCCCATATCCATGGGAATCGTTCCTACAAGTTTGTTGTGAGCTAGGACCACGTATCTCAATTCTGTACAGTTCATGAGAGAATGTGGGATGGATCCTGCAAGCCTATTTTCAGCGAGCCACAGTTCCTGCAACTGCTTAAGCGAACCCAGTTCTGCTGGAATGTTGCCGTTCAAGGTATTCAAAGATAATTTCAACACTTTCAGAGAAGAGCAGTTTCCCAGCGCCATGGGAATGCCACCTGTAAGTGTATTGCCGGCCAAGTTGAGCACCATCAGTTTCCTTAATTGGCCTATCTCTTCCGGGATGCTACCACTGAGTTTGTTTGACCGCAGGGACAGATATTGAAGCCTGGTCAATGAGGTTAGAATCTCCGATGGAATTTGTCCCTCCAGCATATTATTGGACAGCCTCAAGATCCGCAAGTTTGTGCAGTTGCTTAGAGGCTTGGGAATTTCTCCTGAGAGCCCATTTTTACTCAGATCGAGTACTCTTAGATGCCCGAGAGCGCCGAGTTTAAATGGGATCAAACCAGTCAGAACATTACTGGAAAGATCTAACATTTTAAGCGCAGTAAAATTCGCCCAATCTTGTGGGATCATACCTGTCAAATTATTTGAAGAGAAGTTCAGTTTTTCCAAGTTGTGCAAGGAACTCAGCTCCGGGGGAATGACTCCACTCAAGAAATTATTATTCAATCGGAGTTGCAGCAGATTTGTGCATGCACGCAGACTAATTGGAATTGAACCTTGCAAGCTATTCCCTGCAACTTGAGGAACTGCAGCTTCTCTAATTTGTCAAACCCTTGGGGTATGACACCAGAGAAACGATTATTAGAGAGGTCGAGCGTTGTAAGGAAGAACAAATTGGTGTGTCATATCTGCAAATGAATCCACTAGTTATTCCTGCAATTGCTAACTTTAAACCGAAATCTCACCACTGATTTATGACAGAGGAGAGTTAAAACCCGGCATATTCCACGGTTGGAAACTTAGCCACTAAATGTTAAACCTGTGGGATAGTAAGAGCACGGAAGAAAACTCGGAATTGACCTGCGTTGTTTTGTATGTACGACCTTTCCACTCGTGAGATATACGTTCGATATGCGTGTTCAATTCATTTACGTAAGACGGAGAACTGGTTTTTTTGGGGCGGAGTTTCATTCTGCATTGGGACCTATTTAAGTGGAAGAAGTTATGGAGAGGAACCCCTCTTTGAGTTAAGTTTAAGGGTGTACACATAAAACAAAATATCATATAATTTAAAATATATATATATATTTTAATAGGTTATGTTCTCCTTATTATATATATTTCGTTTTAAATATTAAAATAATGTGGAAGGGACATTTTTTTAATATTTAAATTTGGTTATTTTAAATACAATTTTAAGGTGAACCATTACTTGAGAATTAAGTCACATATTTGTTTCTACCTATTTGTCATCATTTGATTGGCTAATTGGGGTGAAATGACTTGATGTGACTTATTCTATTGGACACTTTTTATTCAAAATGTAAGTGGGAAAGTGACATGTAGTAGCTCCCTAATTTCCATGTACCCTCACAAATATTGGTCCATGCTCAACAATTGGCTCCTCTCCCTTAGATAGTTGTCGAGAAAACAAAACCTTTAATTGTTTAGTGACTAAGGTTAGAAGCAAAATGACCAAATTGGCCACAACTGAAACACTTAAATGGAAGTTTACATTTGTACTTACTTGGACCTCTCTTCAGCTTGCTTACAAACATGGCCTCTACCTTCTCTTCATCAATCTCCATATCAGAATCAACTATGTTCTTCTTTCCCTGTGATTCTTTATCATCTTTGAAGGCTACCTCTTTCTTTACTGATTTTGAGTCACTGATTCTCATTTCATATGTAGTTAATATTCCATGAAGCTCATCCATTTTTAAAGTGGTTAAGTCTTTAGCTTCCTCTACTGACACTTTGGCATCAAATTTTGAGGACAAGGATCTGAGCACCTTCTGCACAACCACACTCTCTTTTATCTTCTCTCTAAGCCTCTGATCAAATTTATGATTTCATCCATTCTCTGTAAATATGAAGAAACATTCTCACCTTCCTTCATCTTTATGCTTTCAAACTGTGCACGGTAAGTTTGCAACTTGGCCAATTTCACTTTATTGTCTCCTTCATATATTGTCTTCATTTGTCCCACATTTATTTATCTATAGTGCACTTTGCATGACCTTTATAAATTCAGCCTCAACTAACCCACAGAGAATTGCATTCATAGCTTTAGAATTGTTCTCACTTTCTCTCTTTCTTGTTGCATCTGTAGGAGGTAGTTGGTATAGTGTAGCCACTATGAACTGATTGCCATAAATGTCAAACCCAAGTGACATTAAATAAGTCTTCATTCTAACACTCTAGAAGGCATAATTTGATCCATTGAACAAGGGTGATTTGGAGGTAGAAAAACCACTAGCTGATTGATTTCTTGTCATATTTGAATTATATCGATCTCCCTTGAATTGTTAAACTCACTACACCAAGGCTGCTCTAATACCAATTGTTATAAAATGGAACACTGAGATGGGGGTGAATTAATGTTCAATTCAACTATTATCCATTTTTACCCTCAAGTAAAAATGGGCAAATTTCGAAGAGAAGTGGACTTGGGTAGTTGATGAAGCCTTTAAAGATGAATATGGACTTTTTAGGTGGAATTCTATGTTTTAAGACACTTACAATTGATTCAGGGAAGTTTGGGATCACTTAGGCATTTGTTTCCTTTTTTGGGTTTCAGAGGATCCATAGCTCAAACGGGGTGAAGAGGTAGGTCTCTAGGACCCACATTAAACCAAAATTGAGAAAATTGGGGAGGTTGATATCAAGGAATTTCAATGTATCTTGCATACCCCCGACTCAGAAAAATCCAAAATTTTCTTAAGAAAGCTTAAAAGGGGCCAAAATTGGCTAAGTTGCAAAAAGTAGCTCATGAAGGCTGTTTGATGAGTGATAACATTCGGTGAGCCAGTTGGTATGACAGTCAAGTCACAAAGCTTGGCCGAGGGTTGTTGGGTGGGGTCATAGAATAGATCATTGGCGATCTAGGCATGAAGAAGTGAGGTGAAGAAAATTAGATCGAGCTCGGCACGGGTAAGGCGAGTTCCGGCGAGGTGGATGCGATCGATTTGGGTTTGCGAGTCCGAGTAGTTTAGGGAGAACATGAGTCGCGAGTTACTGCGGATATATTATTTTGCCATATGACAAAGGAGATGTAGTGGATTGCGGGTCGGAGTGAGTTTGCGAGCCCAGGTGCTTTGCGTGAGAACTCGGTGATGTGGTTGCATGAAGTGCGGTGGGAGCAGCGTAAACGATCAAGGCAAACTCGCCGTGGCCGATCAACCGATGCGGGATTCGAAACCCTCGAGGCACGGGGTGAGTAGGTGTGTATGAGCTCGATATAGCGATAAGGAAAGTGCGAGGAAATTTTTTCCTTGCAGAACATTGTTCCCAAAAAGGTGAAACTCTCAAAATGTGAGGGCGAGTTGGATCCAGGAGCCCACCGAACAAGAAAGGAGTCGACCATTTGGATGCAAGGTGATGTGGGAGGTGTCGAGCGAGGGGGTCGACATGGCGGATAATGCAAAGTAGGTGTCATGTAGGGAATTTTAGGTTGGTCACCGAGTTGGCCAACAAGGAGTTCAGAGGAAACAATGCACACAACCAACTTGGCGTGCCAGCTAGCGAGCTGGCTATAAAGCCAAGCCACCTCAACACAGTGAACCCCAAACTTATTTTTTTAATGAAATTTAACCTTATGGGCCCCTCCAAATTTTAATACCCTCTCTCCAGAAAATTTGAAACATTATGAATTTTATAAAATTGGGGGAAAGTGAAAAATGATTATTTATAGCCACCAATTTAGTGCCTAGTCCCATAAGGTAGAAACAAGCCAATGAGTGACATGCACAAAAATGGCCATAACTTTCTCATTACTCAACCAAATTGGAAAAAATTAGACTCGTTGGAATCATGATTCCATCCTCTACACTCAAAAATCAAGAAATTAGAGATTTGGTGCGATTAGGTGGGTAAAAATGTAGAAAAAAATCTCAGTTCCAAATAACCACTTCCAGGTAGTTGGAAATACATTAAATGAAGCATGGGAAACCATTTTCTTCGCATAAGCTACATAAAACAAGGCATGGGTTTTTCAGGTTCTCCATCATGTTTTATAGCTAATCAATGCACTTTATTAGTGGGTGAAAGGGGAATTTTGGGACTCTTTCTCACCTTCCTCTATATATTGTAATCCTTCTCATTTTAGAAAGGGAGAGATTCTAGAGCTAGGGGAAACTCTTGCAAAATTGTTTCTCATTTTTCCATTGAGTTGCAAACCTTCACATGAGCTCTGCAAATGTAATGGTGCCTCTATTCTACAAATTGTAATGGATTGTGTAAATTCCTAGAGCAATAAAATTGTGCATTGTGGTGTTTTCTCAACCCTTTTGCAATTTTCTTGCCTCTCCTTTGATGTTGTTTTGTTCTGTGCATGTTTTCTCATATTTGCAGGTTTATGTTGTTGTGTTTCTTAGATACTTTATGGTGAATGCATGCCTTGATTTTGTGTCACATCTATCTAACTTTCCTTGTTACATTTCCCTTCATCCTTCTCCCTCAACAATTTTTTTCACACTTCTCTTGGTGTTATCACTATTTTTAGCGTAGGACTTATTTATTTTCATGCACTCTCCCTCTCTCGGTCCTTGAAATGATAGATTAGGAGTAGTTAGTTACATTTCCTTCATTAGGAGTATTTTTAGCATTAGATTAGGAAGAGGAACCACCTTTCTGGAGAATTATCTCAAATGTAAGGTTCCACACCTTGAGATAATTCCATGTTACCCAGTTACACTAATTGCCCAGTAAACTCACATGTTAGCAAATTAGAGAGTGTTGTAATTTGGTCATAACAATTTTAGCATGCCCGATAAAATCCTAGCCTTTGGAGGCTCATTCTCAAAGACATCCGTCTGGTGACTCCTAATCGAGAATCCATTGGTTTTAGTAGCCTAGGTGTCTCAAATTCATGAGAAGGATCCAAACATGGTCAAGAACTAGAGAATAAGGGATATTTGAATACTTGCATCTATCCCCAAGCAAGGGAAGAAGAGGAAGACAAATTTAGAGATCTCCATCTCCACTAAATAGAACTCTTTCAACACCTCCACCTGGTAGGCCATTTCTACAATCTACTAGAGTTCTTAGACCAATAAGAATGGCTCAAGAACTTCATTTGTCAATTTTACGGAATGTAGTCCACTTTCCCTTAATGCACAACCCAATTCTAGTGGCAGCCTTGAAGAAAATTCCATTCTTCAATGGAGAAAATCACACAACCCTAATTGATCACATCCAAGACATTGCAAATGTCTGTGCTATACATGAGATTATTGAGATGGATGTGGCAGTGAAACTTTTAGCTTCTTCTTTCAAAGGAAAATATTTGCAGTGGTTCAGAAGCTTGAGAGCGAAGTCAATTTAGAATTGGGATCAATTGTGCACAACTCTTTGTGACCAGTTTAGGGAAAGGGCGGACACTTTATCTCTATTGGAGAAATTGAATACAATCAAAAGAGCACCAAATGAAAAAATAATGAACTTCAATTTTAGATTCCAAAGGACATGGGATATGATTCCAATTATCGTAAGACTAGCTACTAAAGGTGCATTTCTCTATTTCCTAAAAGCTCTTAATTATGATATAGCTATGATGATACAATCTATGGGAGGTACAACACTTTGTCAGGATCTTATGCCACAACTATTAGAGCTGAGAATTTCCTAATTCAAGTCGGTACACGTGTACCTAAGCCACTTATTCCTATTTATCTGGAAATGGGGAATCCTAGTTCTAGTCAAGCACCTACATTAGCTCTCATCCCAAATCCCAAAAATTAGAATTCTAATGAAGCTTATACCTCTTCTTCTAGCACCTCAATTGAACTCCAGGAGGTCATGAAATAATTGCGAATCTAGGAAATGAGTTAGTAATAATTAAGAGGAAACAATCCCAAAATTTCAGACCTTATCAGCCTTAAGCCCAACCAAATAGGCCTCCATATCAGTCAAATAGACCTCCAACTCAAGCTGCAAATCAAAACTAGAACCAAGGACAACCTCCCGCTATCAGGCCATTTCAACCTTACAATCCTAATGTTGCCTCTTCATCTAGAGCCTTGGTTCTAGTCCAGAACAACTTGGCACATGAATATGAATGGTGTTTCCCTTATAATCAACCTCATAATCAAGCAACATGCTTCAACGATGCTTTGAATCAAGCCTTAATGGTGAAAAATATTGGTGTGTCTCAAGAAATAAATCAAGAAGAAAATCAGCAAGACAATCACTCAAGAAGCACCTCCAAGTGATACTTCACTTGTGAATTAACAAGTTGAAGATTTTTGTGGGATAAATCAGTCTCCTTCTCAGGGTGTAGCAGTGAACACAAGGTCCAAGAAAATAAATATAGAGGAGGGACAGTCATCAAATTCAAGTGCTTCTCAACCTCCTATCATAGTTCAAGGAGTTGGTAGCTCAAATGCAGTTCCAAACTCACAAAATCAGCCTAGAGTACTTTTTGTAATAGCTCATGTTCAAGAGAAAACAATGCCAAGTAAGGGGAAGAAAAAGGATGGCACGTCTCTAAATAACATCATTGATAAAATGAAGAATTTTTTTTTGAGTATCTCAATGTGGGAATCACTAACAATTGCGGGACATAGAGATTTTTCACGAAACCATGGCAAACTTATCCATTCTAAATCAAGAATTCAAGGATCAAGAGAAAGTTCTCACAAATGAAATTCATAAGAAGAAGGAGGTCATCCAAAGGGAAATATGAAACCTCCACCATTTTACATATCTTTGATCATTGGAAACAACCTTATATATAATTGCATGATTGACTCCGGAAAGTAGTTCAAAGTGATGCCTAAGAAAATTACGATCAACTGGGTTTAAAATATGAAACTATCTCTAAAGGAGTGGTGCAATTGGATGGGACAATAGTGACAACTATTGGAGTGATCAAAGGAGTGAATCTCACATTGCATGCTTGTCCTAGTGTCACGGTTCTTCAAGATGTATATGTAATTGACTTACCTCCACTCTTCTCTTTATCATTATCAATGAATTTTGTGGATAAAATTGGCGGTACCTATCGGTGATTGGCCCCACATGTTGTTTAGAACAAAGTATGGAGCTAAAGCCACCATCGAGATCAGAGCCAATTGCAAAAATAATTTTGTATCTCTTGTTGAATTAATGAAAGGAGTCAAGTGAATTTGGCAATGTTCTATGTTTTGGAAATATGTCCATAGTTTCCTTATTATTTTAATTGTCATTTTTGAATGCATTGAGATCTGTGGAAAGGGGATCACATGCAATTAAAATTGGTTTGTGCGAAGTGATTTTGACTAGGCAAGGTTTCACCACATTTGATGAATGGGAAAACAAGAAGCATGACTATGATCCTTAGACAGAAATGGAAGAAGCTGAGTTGGGTCTATATTGCTTGCATGAAGAAAACACACCTCTTCCTAACATCACCAAACCAAATGATGAAGATGAGAAACGAATTTTGAAAAAATTTCTTTGGCCAGTTCAAGGAGCAAACAAGGTGTCGGAGGAGTAATTCTTATATCTCCCAAAGGTAACAAGTACTACTCAAATTTCCAATTCCAATTCAGTTTTCCAATAATATAGTTAAGTATGAAGCACTAATTTGTGAACTACACTGGGAAAGAAAGAGAGATATCAAGAACTTACAAGTCTTTGGGGATAGTGAGCTGATTGTAAATCAAGTTAGAGGACTTAATGCTACTAAAAATGACCTTCTCAAGAGATATAAGAATCGGTATGGGATCTCATTGAATATTTTGAGGCATTCAACATAAGTTCCATACCAAGGAAAAGGAATGAGGATACAAACAATCTTGCAACAATTGGAGCAACATTTGATGTGGTTGAGAGTATTAGGAGAGATAAAAATCAGCCTCGTATCAAAGTGGTTGTGAGGCCATTGTTCCAAATAATAACACAAGCTAGCAAGTGTTTGAAAGTGACTAGAAAATCATCAATTTTCTTCAAGAAGAAGTTAAGTTATCCTAAAAATTCAAGACAAATTGGACTAGTAGTATGGAGATCAATTAGTCCAGCTAAGAACAAACAAACTCCCAAAGGCCTAGTGAGTCTTGAATCCATATTCAATCCCAACGATCAGTTCCAAAAGGAGAAAGCAAAAATCATGGTCAAGGGAGAAGATTCAGAGCCCATTTCCGTAGGTGAAGGAAAATTACTCCAAATTGGAAAAACAAGTAAGTACTCATCAGAAAAATCTGATTTCATACAACTTTGTCAAGAGTTCCCGGATATCTTTGCTTAGAGTTATGAATATTTGAGAGGATTTGATCCAATATTGGCACAACATACTAGCGAGTTAGATCCAGAATCTAAGTCCATCAGGAAAAAGCAAAGGCTGGTGAACCCTCATATTGAGCCTCTTATGAAGAAAGAGATGAATAAGATCATTGAGGCAAGTATTATTTTTCTAATCAAGCACTCGTCATGGGTAGAAAATCTAGTGCCATTCAAGAAAAGAAACAGGGAAATCAGATTGCGTGTTGATTCCTGGGACTTGAATAAAGATTCTCTCAAGGATCACTATCCACTTCCTTCCATGGATCAAATATTGCAAGTAGTATCTAGTTCATAGATATTTTCATTATTGTTTGTTTACTCAGGCTGCAATCAAATCATGGTGAAAGAGGAAGACCAGTTCAAGACAAATTTCACTACAAAATGGGGTACATATGCTTATAGGAAGATTCCATTTGGGTTATCGAATGCTAGAGAAACATTTCAGAGAGCTATGGACACAACGTTCAAGGGGTTAATAAACAAGATGGTTCTTGTTTATCTTGATGATATCACAATGTTCTCCAAGAAAATAACAGATCACCTTTCTCATCTCATGCAAGTTTTCAAGAGATGCATGAAATTTAGAGTGTCTCTCAATCCAAAGAAGTGTATATTCCTAGCTCATGAAGGCAATCTCTTAGGCCACATTGTGTCTAAAGAGGGGCTAAAAAATGATCAAGAAAGAGTTGAAGTTATCCATGCACTACCATTTCCAAGTCATAAGAAGGCTCTCTGAAGCTTCTTGGGGAGGATCGGCCATCAGAAGGTTCGTGCCTGATTTTTCCACTTTTGTTAAACCATTAACAATGATGTTGAAGAAGAATCTTGCATTTAAGTGGAAAACGGAAGGTAAAGAGAGTTTTGAGGCTATCAAACATGCAATATCCCAAGCTCTAAATATCATCAACCCAAACTTCTATAAGGACTTCATTCTCTATGCATTTGGTGGTTCAGACAAAATCTCTTTCATTTTTGCACAACTAAACAAGGAAGAATCCAAGAATCCCATTGCTTTCTTCAGCCAGAGCTTGCAAGACTACGAGGTGAGATACTCTTTCATTTAAAAGCACGTCCTCACTATTATAAGGAGCCTAAAGAAGTTTAGACACTTGGTTTTGAACAAAAAAATCTAGTTGTTAGTGTCTCATGCTAGAGGTAAGGATTTTCTCCTAAACAAGGACTTGAACGAGAAAAGGGAAGGTTGGATTACCCATGTCATGGAGTATGAAATAAAAATCAAGGTAACCAAATTGGTCTATGGTAAAGGCTTATGTGAACAGTTGGCTTCCAAACAACATACCAAATCAAGAGATGAAGAAGGAGTTGTCCTAGTGCTCCAAGATGATCAAGAACAAATTGCAGATGGTATGCCCACTCCTTGTTGGACCGGGACATGATATATTTCCTTCAAACAGACATATGCCCTCTAGAATTGAACAAAGAAAAAATAAGATATTTTAGACTTCAATCCATTTCATATGTTCTTATTAGCAGTATCTTGTTCAAGAAAGACACGAATAGAGTTCTCTTGAGGTGTGTTCCAACAAATCAGATTGAGAAAGTGCTACATGAATTCCATGATGGAGAAGCTGGAGGTCATTTTGCTCCACGAGTAACAACCCTCAATATTATGAAGGCTTACGACTATTGTCCCACCAATGTTTAGTGAATGGTATGCGTGGATTAAGAAATGTGAAAAATGGGCATTCTTCACAGAAAAGAGAAGCTAACAACACTTCCACTCCACCCAATTTCAGTTGATCAACCATTGATGTAGTGGGGATTATATTTTATTGGGGTCATCAATCCAAACTCAAGCCAAGGGCACAAGTGGATTCTCATAGCAACAGACTATTTCACCAAATGGACCAAAGCAATTGCACTCAAAGAAGAAAATGAGTCTAATATATTGGAATTCTATGAGGGAATTATTACCATATTTGGTGTCCCACCACTATCATATCAGATAATGCTCTAGCATTCCTTAGCACCAAAATCTTCGAGTGGGCTGTTAGAAATGTGATTTATCTTAGCACCTCCTCTAACTATTACCCCCAGGGTAATGCGTAAGTTGAGTCCATAAACAAGAACTTGTTGAGGATTATTATAAGGACTCTGGATGAAAATCAAAGGACGTGGCAAACCAAGCTAAAATCAACCTTGTGGGCTAATAGAATCACACCAAAGAGATAAATTGGCAGCTCTCCCTACAAGCTAGTCTATAGAAGAGAGGTTAGGTTGCCCATATCTCTTGAGTTTCCAGCACTAGAGCTTCTCAAGCAGTTGGAGTTATATGAGTTTGTTCCTATGGAAGTTAAATATATTGAACTCATGGAGTTGGAGAAGTTGAGAGAGCAAGTAATGCAAACCATGGAGAAGGATGAAGCTCTAATCAAGAGGTCCTTTAACAAGAAAGCTAAAACCAAGAACTTCCGGGAGGGTGACTTCGTACTAAAGTGGGATGCAGACAGGGTAAAACTAGGTATGCATTCCAAATTTGATGTTATATGGAGTGGTCCATATATGATCATAGGGTGCAAAAGTAACAATGTTTTCTAACTGTCCAAGTTGGATGGAGAAGAACTGCAGATTCCAGTCAATGGAATCTATCTCAAACACTATTACTAAAGTAAATTATGATCTTTGTACATATTAGTTTAGGATTTCTAATTCCTCTAAGCACTTTCATCATGTTGTTGTTGTTGGTAGAGTAGCTTTTCTTTCCCTAAGTGATTTGCACAAGTTCTATTGCTTCTAGGGTCTCTTTGCACAATCCACCATGTTTCCAAAAAAAAATGTTGTAGGAAGAAGCTTGTCGTTATAGGAAACAATTGCTATCCTTGAGAAAATTCAAATGCATAGCAATTAAAATTAGGTTTAGGAACAAATTTAAGTGTTTTTCACTCTCTTGTCTCTTCATATCAACCACAATTGAGTTTCTCACACCTCTTACAAAATCTAAAAATTAGTTTCAAGGGCATTGTTTTAGGTTATAGATGGAAAGTCTCATGGCACTTTGCTGATCCTCGGTCTTAGTGGGCAGCCTCCCTCTTTTCATTCAAATTTATCCTTGGTTTTGAGCAAAAGATCAACCTCAAATTATCCTTGCACATTCTCTAGATCTTGTTCGATTGAAATGTGATGAAATTATGAGTAGCTTAAGCAATTTATAAGCATCTTTTGTTGGTGTGTGTGACCTGCCTAGTCATCGTCCACATCACATGGCGAGTCATCTCACCTTGCGAGAGTCATAGGTCTTAGGGAGGCAAATGACAATGACAGATTCTTTCATAGAATTTGTCATTGTCATTTGTATCAGTGCGTCATAGGAGTTACATTCCTTATTTGGAATTGTAACTCCTCCTTTAGTGGCATCATATGCGTTAGTGGCGTCATAGGGGTTTTCCTTGTTTAGGCATGGGGGTTACACAACACCCCTATTTGTACTTCCTTTTTTCGATCTATGAGGATGAGCATACTTGTTTTCTTATTTGCATATTCTTTCCATTGTTTGAATCTTGCTTATTGCGTTAGAGCTACATTACCATCGGAGTGCAACTTCATTGTGGTGCATTGTTTCGATATCGGTTCTCGCATATCCCTCTTTCATGGTATCAGAGCGCGAGGTTTTGGTAAAACGTGCACTCTTTGTTTATCAATTGCTTATTACTTCTGGTTTCTTCTTATTTCCTCGTGCAAGTTTTTTCAATTATTACTTTGGAATCGTGCTAATCTCTTTAACAATTTTCTCTTGGAGTTTGTGCATTTTTTTGGGGTTTGTGCATGTGTGTAGGTTTGCATTTTTTTACCGCCAGATTTCACTATTTTTGGTAAACATCTTGGTGGAAAAACACTTGATTAGAGGTAGGCCATTTTTGGCTTTTTCAGATTTTTAAATAAAAGTGATTTAAAAAAAAAAAAATCTCTGTTTATTGGCCTGTTATCTGCCTCCCTCTCGTGCCTGGTTATTGTATTTTTTCCCCTACATTAGCTCCTTGAGATCTCGAGTTGCTTTGTTGCTCCTTGCATCGGGTTCCATCTCTCCTTTTTTGCATTGCTACATTGCCCTTTGCTTTGGCTTGCATTGCTTTCTCTTTTGCTCTACATCGAGTTGTCTGCGTGTGAGCCGTATTTGGCATTGGCCGTATTTTTGCATTAGGTTGTTTTTCCCGTTGTCCTTTGCTCCTGAACCGGGTTCTCACTTCTGTGCTCATCATTCGTTGCATTGGCTGGTACATTGTTTGGATGCCTTATTTTTATTCCAACCTTGCCTTGTACACATTGGCTTTGTTTGCATTTGCATCTTGGTTGTTGCATTTTTCCCTGGTTATCGCCTTTCACATTGGCTGCGTTGTGCTCTTGCCCTTGCCGTGGTCACTGTGTTGTGCCATTATCTCTCACCTAATATCACCCGTTGCACGCTCCCCATCTTCACGCCACCATTTCCCAAAAACAAGCCCATGTGGAAGACGTTTACCTTCTTCCTCGCCGATCGTAGACCGAATCTTGCCACCTTGACTGCTTGCTTTAAATTCTCCTGCTCGTTTAAATTCATAAGCAGTTTTAAACTATGTGAATTGTTTTAAATATAAAAAGTTGCGTGGTGGTTGAATAATAGATGTTGATCGGGTTAATAATTGATTAAAGAAGTGTGGCTTTATACGTGGAGCTTTATTATAAATGATGGTGTGTTTTTTAAAATAAGGATTTTTCTATTATAATACACGTGGTTTTTTTAATATAAAGCTTTTATATTAATTAAAAGTGGGTAACCTTTTATTAAAAATAAAAGTTTTTAAAACCATAAGTTTATTATCCTGCCGCATGAGGCATGGATATTGTCTTCACTACACCTATTAGTCATTTGCATTATTTCCAATTGCATTGTGCCATGTGTATTTAAAAATGGTTGAACTAAAGTTTCATGCTCTAATTTTTTTATGTTGGCAACATTTTATTGGTGAACCCTTTTATTTGCAACTATTGCTTGGAAAAGAGGATGTCCTTCCATGCATTTAATGGATTTAATGAATTTACTGTTTATGATGTGCATTTGGTCCATTTTGTGTGGCTCGAGGCAGGTAATTGACAAGGAAGCGGGAGCAGTGCAAGAAAACCGAGCCAGCCAACATTGATTGGTTTTGGCCATCGGCATAGATCTACCCAAGGAACATGTGCCCCCGACCTCTGCAAACAAAACGCCAACTTGTGTTGAATCTGTGCGATCACGATCTGTTTGGAAGGCCAAGCACAACGTAGACTCTGCAACCAAAAACAAGCGTGTGCAATGACATCAACATCCAAATACACAATAAACAAAAAAAAGCGACGGACGAGCTATTCCGAGTGGCGATCTGTACGCGCAGAAAAACATTACAAAAAGACGTTCACAACATGAGATAAGAGACTCATATCCTTTATTTGTGGAAAACCTAAATCCACCCCACTCTGCGCCCTGGTCATGCGGTCTCTCCAAGCACTGCCGTGTCTTTTTACAAGGTTAGTCATATAGGTTGCAGGGAAGGATTTTGGAACGGAAAGGGAAAAACCGAAGGCAACAGACAAATGGAATGGTAGATCCTTCAACAGTGGCGGTTTCAAACGGAGCTAAAAACTTCAACTCCCATCTCAGGCTCCCACAAATCTTGCCCGACTCTGTGCAAGCTGCCGATTTACTGCACGAGTATCTGAGATCTTTTCTTTGGAATACCTATTGTAGAAGAATCTTTTCTTGGGTATATACAGGCATACAATAGACCACTGCACATGGCATACATTTTCAAAATATAGTTTGCTAGAAATATGCCGCGGTCGCACCCATACTTTATGATATGGTTGTGGAGGAGTCTGCCATATATCAAAGATTTCGTGCGAATGCATTTTTTCAGTAGTCGAGCATAGTTATCCGAGTCCATTCATTACTCATTAAGGAGCCTTTATATTTTAGTCTGAATCTTCTGTGTAATACCCACTAAATAAATATATGACACAATGGTTTGTTTACCTACGAGTTTATTGCCTGAATTTTTTGTTTTTTCCTATAATTTTTATATGTTCATGGTGCAGTTTTGGTGCTTTTTACGGCCGGGACAGTAAGAATTTGATTGTGGGTGTTTGTTTAGAAAGAACTAATTTACTTGAATCTTGAATACCCATATGGTCATTCAATTGGAGCATCTGGTAAGTTTATGTGATCAATCAGTTGGGTTCTTTGTTTTTTTTGCAATTGCCTCTTTTCTTTTCTCAGTTGGGTTCTCTGTTTTTTTGCAATTGGGTCATGTATTTTCGATCTTATCAGTATTCTGATAGAAATCTTGAATTGGGTTTAATTTATTCATTACAGGCCATCTGATTTGCAATTCAAAGGGCTTATTGAAAACATAACCGCCAGAAATTTGTACATTACAAGCTTCTCTTCACCAACATGGCGTGCTGCATGTTTAAGCGAAAGATCGACTGCTTCCACAAGGTTAGTGTTAAGGGTTTTCTCCGATCTTATTTTGGATCAGTTTTAAACTACCGAGAGACCTTGCAATAGGAGAATATTCTGTAATTTAGTTTATGGTTTGCTGCAGTAAGTTTAATTGATAATTCTCAATTCTAGGCTTAGGTTCGGATGGGTTAGGGTTGATCTTTTTTTTCCAAAAATTATATACAGGTCAGTATCAGTATGTTTGTTTATAGAAATCCAGCTGCAATTCAACTTTGATTTGGTAGGGTTTCAAGTTTGAGTCCACACCATGAAGTTGGGTTTTGGTCATGGATTATATAGCTTTTGTTGTGGCTTTTAATTATGATGATGATTACCATCCACAGAGGGCATCTACATCCCAGCTAGCAGTTCTCCTAAGCATAATTGCCCCCTTGTTGGGACGAGGAGACTTTTTCACTTCACCTTAGTGTTATTCAAATTTTGTTTCAGATGGGTTTCGGCCTTATCATTAAGCTATGAAATAAACTGGGCATTGCCATTCAATCTCCACAGGGTTACTTGATTTTCTTAATCATAATATTTCTTTTAGAGGAGAGGCTGCAAAATAGGTTCCCAAGGGTTCTTTGGTCTTCTTTTTCTAATAGGGTTTTTAAGTTGAGGTATGTGATGAGATGCCTCAAGTTTCTACTGCTAGGGTAAGCCATTTGCGAATAATTACAATGGGCTGAGAGCTCTCTTAACTTGTTTAATCATTTACTTTTGTTTGAGGTGGACATCAATGATTCTTGTGCCTAAGTTGGTGTTGAGTTTTTTGTTGACATGTTTCAAGTTATTGAAAAAAGTGTGAACTCTTTGACAAAATTTCAGTAATGGAACTAGAAAGCTCATGTAGAGATATACGAGTAGTGGAAAAAGTGATAGTATCTTAATGCGGGGTTTTCTCCTGCCTTTTTGTATTTTATATTTTTGTAGTTTTGTTGTACCTCGATCTTTTCTTGGGTATATACGGGTTCTACTTCATCTCATATAAATGCAGTCAATCTAGCCACTGGGCAAGAGAATGTCCAGTCCACCTGGGGTTGAAGGAGCATATGATGGTGAAGTTCCAACAACTGGCTATGGCATCATTGACAAGTGGTAGTTATGGTGATTATTGAACAGTATGGACGCATCAATTGGCAATATTTCAGTTTTTTTTCAATTGACTTAGTTAAAATGAGTAGGACATGCAGGATCTGCCTGGAAAGATTAAAGATGAAAGTTAAAAGAGTTTATTTTGTAATACAAGGAAAATCTGGATGAGGTCTTTGGATCAAATCCCTCATTGCAGAGAGGTTACAATAAATCAATGACGGTGTCTTTTATATAGAGATGTTAAAGAAAAATCGCAACAGAGATAATTCTTTGCCCTCCTTATCCAATGATTACATTTAATGAGCACGTGAATTGATGCAGGAAGATCTTTAATGAGAAAAAGAACGAAAGCTCTTTTTCTATTGTCTAATGAAAGCTAACAAAAACCGCTCCTCTTTGTCATATTTTCCTTCTACGTGAATAATTTTTCAAAATCTCCAGATAACAACTAAAATAAACTACAACTCAACAACTCTAACAAAATAAGATTTCACTTCAATAAAATATAAATAATGTTTCTTTCTATTCACACATCTTCTCAAATATCTAATGTGCTTCTACACCTCACCTTTAATCAAGTATTCCTTTTACAAAATAAAAACATTATTTTTTTCTATTCACGCATCCTCTCAAATAGCAAATGAACTTCCACATCTCCGCTTCAATCAATTAGAAGAGGGTAGCGGGCATGCCCTTAACTCATGCAAATTCCAACTGCACTTTTAAAAGATGTTTGAATGTTCGTTCCATCAAGTCAACGGCCATTGCAACGTTGAATACCACACAACACATATATAAAGAAAACAACTTCTCTTTTCATTTCTATTCCTAGCTCCATAACAAAGTCCTCCTCCATACCACAAAACTTCATCTTCGGCAAGATTTGCCATATCATGGCCTTGTTTTAATATAAAGTCACAATTAATTATTAATTTAACTTGAAGGTAGCTTTTCAGTTAGTATTTTAATATAAAATTATTAAGATCTAATCTTATTTTAAGGTGATTAATTAGAATTTTATTGCCTTAAAAGGAGTTTTGTAATTTTTTTAATTTAAGTATTTAATTAAAAATTATAAGCTCTTTTAATTCTAGATTAGTAGAAATTTAAAATAGTCAATTATCTAATGTTATTATCGATTTTTTGTCTCTTTATCTTCTAAAATTAAGTTAATTGGATGTTTCTAAAAGGTCGATTTTTTAGCGTTATTGGCTATTCTTTTCTCTAATCGTGTCTTTGAAGTGTGTTGCAGCATTTCTAGCTTTTTTCTGGGAACCTTCGTTGCATCCCGAAGGTAATCTGGACTCATTTCAAGTCGTCTTGAACATTGTAATAACCCTTGATCCTCTTGTCTACGGGTTAGTGAGCGCGACCGCCACAACCCTGCGACATAGGATTGTCTTGTCAAAGTGACGTGAGACACTTGTTTCTCACTTGGGACTCTTTCTCCCCTTCCTTCTTTGCTCGTTTCGTGTTTGTTTACGGTGTTTGTTCAAATTGCGTGTGTCGAAAAACATTGTGGTCTCCACTTGCGCGTTATTATGCCAATTGCAAGTGAGTGACCAAACGTTTCACACCGCACGAACGCACCTAATTGTAACAACGCACTAAAACTATAAAGTGCCAAACTCGGGGGTGTAATATTGTTCTAGGGTGGTTGTTTCTTTTCTCTCTCCTTCCTTCTGCATTCTTTGGTTCTATCTCTTCATTATGGATATCTCTAAAGTACCGGTGCTCACACCTTTTAATTTCTTCGAATGGAGATCTAAAATTATATTGGTTTTGCGAAGTAAAGGGTTATACCGTGTTTCCATGGGGTTAGAGATCGAAACTGATGATGAACCCGAAAAATCTAAGTGATTCAATTGTTGTGATGAAGCCTTAGGTCTTCTCTGTATGTCCGTCTCTCCCAACTTGCTCTTCCACATCGAAAGTTCCTCGACACCCGATGAAGCGTGGAAAACGCTCGATGAGATGTTTGGGAAAAAGATGACATGAGAGCGCATGAGTTGGAGAACAAACTACTAGGGTTAAATCCTAGTGACTTTGAAAATCTACAGCCTTCTTCTCAAAGTTTGTCCACACTAGACTGCTTCTAAAGGAATGTAAAGTGGAGAAGAAAGAATTACAGTTGATCTTGTCGATTCTTTCTAAGTTAGGTCCCAAATACTCTATCTTCATTTCAACCTTCCACACCACCAAAGCCACCTTGGGTAGTACTTGGAAAAGGCCCTCATTTGACAGTTTTCGTCCCAAATCATTTGAGAACAGGACAAACTCATTCAAATGGGGACTCTAAAGACCAAGTCACATGCCCTTGTGGCGAATAAGGGCAAGAAAAATGAAAAGAAGAAAGAAACAAAGGACCAACCCAAGAAAGAAACCAAGATCAACCAAGCCCAAGCTAAACCTAACACTAACACTTCAACTTCTGAGCCTAAAGTAAAGAAGGAAAAGTGTAAATGCTCCTATTATAAGTATCCTGCCACGAAGAGCATCAATGTTTTTGGAAACAAATTGATCACTTAACTCAATTACTTGAGAAGAATAAAATAAGTGTTCTGAATCCATCAAACAAAATGCTCAAAAGGGTGAGTCTTCTAAAGCAAAGGAGTCTAAAAATGAAAAGAAGAAAGGTAAGGCCCTCATAGCTAGATCAGCTCCATCATCAACTTGGATTATCAATTCCGTGCCTCGCACCACATGGCTTCTTCAGAGGTTGAATTCTCTAGCATTGAACCATGTGGCATGTCCCAAATCACGTTGGGTGATGACACTCATGTGTCGGTTTCCGGTAGTGGATCGGTAGAGATAGAAGGTGGAACATTTAACCAAGTGTTGAGTGTTCTCAATCTCTCTACCAATCTCCTATTGGTTTACCAAATCACCCACCTTGGTGAGGGAATGTGAGTGGAATTTGGTCCTAACTTGGTAATCATTCATGAGCTTAACTCGACCGCACTTGTGGCCGAGGGAAAGGCGGATCACTGTTCACGATTGTATACATTTTCCCACTTCTCTTCTAATTCGACGCCCAATGCCTTGCTCACTCATGCAAATGAGGTTAACAAGTTATGGCATGAGCGTTTTGGGCATCTAAATTATCGTTACCTTGAACAATTGAGAAAAAATGAAATGGTCAATGGGTTGCCCCAAGTTAAGTTTTCTAAAGGTCTTTGCGAGGGTTGTAGACCTTGGAAAGCACCCTGAAAAAAACTTTGATAAGGGAAAATCCTGGAGAGCTACTCGTCCCTTGGATCTTGTTCATAGTGATGTTTCTGGCCCCTTTCCATCTCCTTCTTTCACTAGAGATCTATATATACTAACCTTCATTGATGACTTTTCATGTTATACTTGGGTATATTTTCTTAAGCTTAAGTCTGAAGTATTTGAGCATTTTCAGAACTTTAAGGCTCTTCTTTGAGAAACAAGCGAGCGGCTATCAGGTTCTTGAACCGACAATGGAGGCGAGTATGTGAGCAATAGGTTTGATGATTTTTGCACTTCTGAGGGGATTGCTTTGCAACATACAATTTCTTACAACCCTTCCCAAAATGGAGTTGCGAGAAGAAAGAACTCGAACTCTAAAGGAGATGGCTACTTTTATAGTTCACTCGAAGTCCCTTCCTCCGCAGTATTGGGATGAAGCAGTGAATTGTGCTTGTTACATTTAGAATCGTGTTCCACACAAGGCGGTAAGAGGAATGACACCCTTTGAAGCATGGTTTGAACACAAGCTTGATGTTGAGCACTTTTGAGTCTTCGGATCCAAGGCTATGGCTCGGATTCCCAAGAAGAAATGCAAGGCATTAGATCCACAATCCAAACCTTGTATCTTTGTCGGGTATCCTGATGGCGTGAAGGGATATTGATTATTGAACCCTACAACCCGTGAGCTCTATATTGAGAGGATTGTGAAGTTTGATGAGTCATCCTTGACTTTTACTTCTACTGAGGTTCTTTTTCCCACTGATTCAGATTCTGACTCATCAGATGATGATGTTGTTGAGCGAGTTCCTCCTCTCCCTAATCCTCCCGATCCTCAAACTTCGAGTCTTCTAGATTCTAATAGTAGTGATGATGAGGACTATGTCCCTTCTCACTCGAGTGAATAATCTTCTGACTTTGAGCTTGATCCTTCTGGGACCTCTTTGGGCCAGGAAAAATTTACAGAGTGTTGGAGATTTAGTTGGAGATCCTTTAGATGAGAGACGTACTCACTCGAGTTTCATTGGACCCCACTCCTTCATCTCTTGTTTTGATCCACCATCTTTCCGGAAGCTTTTGAGATTCCTGAGTGGGATTCTTCTATGGATGAGGAGTATTCCTCACTCATAAAGAATGAGACTTGGGATCTTACCCCTTTTCCGAAAGGGAGAAAAATCATTCGATGTAGGTGGATATATCAAACAAAGTATGGAGCCAATAGAGAAGTATAAAGTGCGACTTGTATCTAAGGGTGTCTCCCGGGTAGCGGGGTTGATTACTCAGAACCTTTTCTCTAGTTGCGAAGATGGATTCCATTCAACTAACCCTTGCCATCGCTACCGCTAACACATGGGAAATCCACCGATGATGCACGTTAAGAGTGCCTTCCTTCATGGGGACCTAGAGAAAGAGATCTACATGGAAAAAAATTTCAGGTTATGTCCATGATCCATTGCTCGTTTGCAAGTTAAAGAAGTCTCTCTATGGCCTTAAACGATCCCCTCAAGCTTGGTATGCCAAGAGAGAATCCTTTTACTTGCATCGAGTTCACTCGGTGTCACTCGACCCAAATTTGTATATTTTGAGGTAGGACAACTCTATACTTATTCTTGTTCTCTATGTCGATGACTTGTTGATCACAGGTAGCTCTTCCTCTATCATTGATTCTATGAAGATCTCCTTGGCCAACAAGTTCTCCATGTCGACTTAGGATTGCTCCATTAATTTCTTGGGATCCAGATTTCACAATCGACTCAAGAATTATGATATCACAAACTAAGTACTCTGTCTTGATTTGCTTGCTCAATTTCACATGTCCGATTGCAAGTCCTCACCTACTTCTTTTCTTTCCGGTCAAGTTGGTTTTGATTGCTCTTCCCCTTGGTTGACAATACCCTTTATTGACATTTGGTGGGGAGCTTGATCTACCTTACTCACACTCGGCCAGATCTATCAGTGTATGTTGTCGGGATCGTGTCTAGATTTATGCAGGAGTCTCATGAGCTGCATTTAAAGGTAGCAAAGTGAATCCTTCACTATGTTCATGGCACTCACACAGATGGTATTCATTATTTAGAGGGACCGAGATTGACCTAATCATATTTACGACTCGATTGGGCCAATGATCTAGATCATCGAAATTCTTCCTCAGGCTATAGTTTCACTCTTGGCTCGAGTCTTATCAATTGGTCCAATAAGAAGCAAAACACCATTTCCATATCATCGACAAAAGTAGAGTATAGAGGAGCAGTTAACGCTACCACGAAAGTTTTTGGCTACGGGGTATCTTGATCGAGTTTGGCATCCACTTTTAGCGGCCTACAATTATCTACTGTGACAACATGCGCACTATCTCGATTTTTAGAAATCCAGTTCAGCATCAGTGGACGAAGAACATTGAGATTCACATGCACTTCATACGGAGCTGATACATGAAAACATCATCAACATATAGTATGTTCAGACAGCTGATCAGGTTGCAGACATATTCACCAAGCCCTTCACTGAGGTAAAATTTCTTCACTTGTGATCTCTTCTTGGGGTGAGGTCTACTGTAGCTTCCCATCTTCTTTGAGCTATATAGTTATTCTCCTCCTCCTCTTCCTTCCATAAAGATGTTGTTTGTATATGGGCACCTTATCAAGCCTTTAGTTGTTGGGCCCCATTGGCACATCTTTCTTAGTTGTCTAGGGGAGTCTTCTTTTCTGTTATGTCTTACCATGACCTCTACCTTGGCTTTGATGAAGGGGGTGTTGGTGTGTGTGACCTGCCTATTCATCATCCACATCACATGGTGAGTCATCTCGCCTTGCGAGAGTCATAGGTCTTAGGGAGTCAAATGACAAGTGTCAGATTCTGTCATAGAATCTGTCATTATCATTGTGTCGATGGGTCATAGGAGTTATATTCCTTATTTGGAATTGTAACTCCTTTTTTAGTGGCGTCATATGTGTTAATGGCATCATAGGGGTTCTTTCCTTGTTTAGGCATGGGGTTACACAACACCCCCTATTTGTAATTCCTTTTTTCGATCTATGAGCATGAACAAATCTGTTTTCTTATTTGCATATCCCTATTTCATCTTCAACATTAGTAGTGTTCTAAGCGAAAGCACATAATGAGAAGAATTATATTTTAGCAATGATCCCAAGTGTTTCTCAAGCGAACATGCATTTCCAAGCTCTACGGTGTTTCATCTTTATCAAGAGGTCAATTTAATTTAGTGCTTCATATTGGCTAAGAATTAGATTTTGAGATAGGTTCAGAGGTCCATCCTTCATCCCATCAGATCAAAATGTAGAGAAGAAAAAAATTCAGATCAAAGCAATTTTCCACTCATACAAATTTTAATATTTTCTTATACAAAATTGGAAAATTTAGGCATAACAGAGATCAAGCCTAGGTTCGGTAGTGCTTCAGTGGTGGCTCGAAGATACAAATTTTCAAGGGTTTAGGTCGGTTTTGAGCTAGAAGAGATGACTCCATGCCCAATGGATGCATTTAATATACCGATCAACCTCATCTAGCAGGTAGATGTCCCCGTGAGTTACTAAATTGTTATCCATTTTTACCCCTAAGTAAAAATGGACAACTTGAAGAGAAGTGGACTTCGGTAGTTGTGATGAGACCTTTAAAGATGAATCTCAACTTTTCATTTGGAATTCTATGTTTTAAGACACTTATAGTTGATTCAGGGAATTTGGGATCACTTTGAGCATTTTTTCCTCTTCTGGGTTTCAAAGGGTCCATAGCTCAACCAAGGTAAAGAGGTAGATCTCTAAGGCCCACATTCAACAAAAATGAGAAAATTGGGGAGGTTGATGTTAAGGCATTTCAATGTATCTTACATGGCCCCTAACTCTCAAAATGAAAAAATTTCAAGAAAACTTGAAAGGGGGACAAAAATGGCTAAGATGCAAAAAAATAGCTCGTCGAGTTGTCGACGAGATGATAACAAACTCGACAAGCTAGTTAACATGATAGATCAGTCGCAGAGCTCCAAGATGAGATGTTGGGCGGGGTTACAAAATGGATTGGCGGTGAGCTAGGTGTGAAGGAGTTCGACAAAACAAATCGAGATCGAGCTTGACGCGGGTAAGGCGAGTTCTGAGCGAGGTGAATGCGGTCACTTGGATTTATGGGTCCGAGAGGTCCTGGGAGAACACGGGTCACAAGTTCCACGGAGTTCCAATTTTGCCACATGACAAAGGATATGTAGTGGAGTGTGGGTCGAGTGATTTTCTGGGCTCGAGGCACTTTGGGAGAGAACTTGGTGATACAGACCGCACAAAGGTCGGTTGGAGCGAGGGTAAAGCGAGTGAGGTGTTCTCAAATTGGGCGATACGGGGATTCAAAACCCTCAAGGCATGGGGTGAAAGGGTGTGCAGACGGGCTGATGCAGCCGTAAGGAAAGTGCAAGGAACACTATTCCTCATGGAACATTGTTCCCTACAATGGTGAAACTCTTGCGATGCGAGGAGTGAGTTGGAGCTGGGGATCCCGTTGAGCAAGCAATGAGTCGGTCGTTTGGATGCGAGGTGATGTGGGATGTGTCAAGTCAGCGTCTAACGTGGTGGAAAATGAAAAGCGGGGTCATGTAGGGAATTCTAGGTTATTCGGATGATTCGCCAACAAGGAGTTCAAAGGAAAAAAATACATGCAACCAAATCGGCATGTCACCGGTTTGGCACCGAACTAGCTATAAAGCTAAGCCACCTCAAAGACAATGAAATCCAAACTTCATTTTTATGAAATTTAACCCTTTGGGCCCCTCCAAATTTTAATTCCCTCTCTCCGAGCATTTGAAACATTATAAATTTTATACAATTGGGGAAAGTGAAAAATGATTATTTCCACCACCAATTTAATGTCCATCTGTAAGGCGTTGAATAAGTCAAGTGACCTACACAAAAATGGCCATAACTTTTTCATTACTCACCAAATTAGACAAAATTAGACTTGTTGAAACCTCGATTCTATCCTATACACTCAAAAATCAATAAATTAGATATTTGGTGGAGTTGGGTGGGTGAAAATGTATAAAAAATACTTGTTTCAAATAACCACTTCCAAGTAGTTGGAAATACATTGAATGAGGCATGGGCAGCCATTTTCTTTTGCAATAAGCTACAATACAACAAGGAATGGGTTTTGTAGGTTCTCCATTGTTTTACATCTAATCAATGCACTTTGTTTTTGGGTAAAAGGAATTTTGGGACTCTTTCTCTCTTTCTCTCTCTCTCATTCTCACCTTCTTCTATATATTGTAATCCTTCTCATTTTTGAAAGGGAGAGATTCTAAGAGCTAGGGAAAACTCTTGGAAAATTGTTTCTCATTTTTCCATCGAGATGCAAACCTTCACATGAGCTCTGCAAATGTAATGGTTCCTCTATTATACAACTATAATGGACTATGCAAATTTAGAGAACAATAAAATTGTGCATTGTGGTGTTCTCTCAACTTTTTACAATTTTCTTGTATTTTCTTGCCTCTCTTTTGCTGTTATTTTGTTTTGTGCATGTTTTCTCATATTTACAGGTTTATGTTGTGTTTCTTGGAGACTTGGTGGTGAATGTATGCCTTGGTTTTGTGTCACAACAGTTTGGCCTTCCCTTGCTGCATTTACCTTCATCCTTCTCCCTTGACAAAATGTTTCACACCCTTCTCTTGGTGCTATCACCACTGTTAGTGTAGGATTTCTTTATTTTTATGCACTCTCCCTCTCCCTAGTCCTTTGGAAATTATAGATTAGGAGTAGTTAGTTACATTTCCTTCATTAGGAGTAGTTTTAGCATTAGATTAGGAAGAGAAACCGACCTACTCTGGAGAATTATCTCAACTGCAAGGTCCCACACCTTGAGATAATTCCATGTTACCCAGTTACGTTGATTGCATAGTAAACTCACATGCTAGCAAATCATAGGGTGCTGTAATTTGGTGATAACATAAATTTTTTAACAGCTTTTAAAAATCTAAGCAATAACACACGCAAACCGAAATGATAATCACACACAGGAGAGAGACATAAACTTTAAAGTGGGAAACCCAAATTGGGAAAAACCCATTGAATCAAATGACTATAGGCCAATTGGTTACAAAGGTGTTGAGATACAACTCAACTGATGAGGCTACAACTTCAAGTCAAGAAACAACTTGCCATAAAGCTACGACTCGGTGTGTACACAAAAATGATCACTCTTCAATTAGGATGCAAAAACATATGATAGTGACCCTAAATTTGTAATCCGACCTCCTTGTAGACACCCAAAATTGGGTCACAACCCTCTAAGCCCCTTTCAATTAACATACCCCCTTACCATGACCCCTTCCACACATTTTTATTAATCTAATTATCAATATTAGGTTAATTACCACCTCACCCCTCCACCTCACCTTAGACCCATTCCAAGGCCATTTAACACCTAAGACTGAGTCATCACTTCCCCTAACTAATTGAGACTCTTTCTAAACCTAATATTTATTTCCAACTACCTCTCCCATCAATTTCCCGCATGTTTAAATGAGAATCAAGACTCCTAACCCATTTCCATTCTTGACCCTGCCAAAAAGGGAAGAAACAAGCTATTTTGAGAAAATTTGACTATTTCTCCCTAACCAACACCAGTTATTCCTTGGCAGTCGCTTAAGGAACCACTATCAATTCCTTTAAATAAGGATTTTCAACTCTTTCCCCGGGTTCTTCTTTTAGTTGGCATTCTTAGATCTTGCATCTTGGGCATTTGGTTGAGCATCCGACGACCAACTCAAAGCACTAGATCATCTAATCCTTCACCAAATGGCCAACCTATTACCTCAAACCACTCACACGGAGAAGCACTCAAAGCTTCATTTCTGCAACATTGGATCTCGGCCCATCTCTCCTACAAGCACCCACCAACCACCACCATCTACCAATCTCCATATTTTCAGATAAGTATCTTAACCAGGTTGTTAGTTCTTAACTTTAGTTTTAGATCTCTTATTATCTTTTGTTGTATGACTCCTTTCTCACCCGAATACCATCCATCACCCATCTACCCAATACCCTACCAACTTGAACCTCTTTGTTCCTCCAACCACCCCTTTTACCCATGTTGTACCTTCACCTAAATCCCTATACCCTATCCAAGATCTCCAAATCCCCTTTTCAATCACAAAGAGCCAAAACCAACCTCCTTTCTTACCTTGACACCTAATTTCCCCTACCATGATCGGTTAGCCAACTAATCCCGGCTAAAACTAGTGACCGACATCGGTTCCCAACTGGCATCGGTATATGTGTCCAGCATTATTCCTCATACTAAAAACCTTATTTCCTCACCCAAAACCTCTCAAAACCACCCACAACTTCACCCCCTCCATAATACCCTTTCTACACCTACAGACCTTAATAACCCACCACCCACTTTAAATTTAATCTTGTATTCACTATTTATATTAGATTTAAATTATTGTGCTTGTGTGAGATACCTAAATTATACAACTACAATAGGACTCTCTATTTCATGTTCTTATCAACATTTAATTTGTTTTAAAACGTGGATTGACAGCCTTCTAGGAAACACCACTTCCCAAATCTAGCTCCCACTAGGCAATCCACCAACCTATGCTTTTAATTCTATCTTGTGGTCTTGCTTTTCTTCTCAGGTAGTCCTTCCAAAAAAAAGAGTGCTCTCGATCGACCTGGTCTTCAACAATGCGCAACCTCTTCACAACCTCCAGGTATTCCTCACATACCTTACCTTTACCATTTTTAAATATTTTTGTCATATAATACTCATATGTGGTGAAACACTCCTTGAATCATTTATACTTTCATCAAAATTTAAATCTCTATTCACCTTATAATCTGGTTTTGAATCACTCTCTTCTTCTCCTTTGATTAGAAACTCAAAACTTTGTCTTTCTTGTTTGTCTTTCATACACACTGCTTCGCTTCTACACTTTCATTTAGGATCTTGCACTTTTCTTATCTCAACAATGATTTATATGCAATTTAGTCTTTGTTTTCACAGTCATGCACATTTTTCACTCCTTTCCTTTTCATATACTTTGCATTTTTGTATCATCTACTCTACACTTTTATCTTGTCAAACACAAGTTTGCAATTTTGGTTTTGTTGTCATATGTTCTCTATTTCTTTTAAACCTTTCTACAACATTAGAACTATATCAATAACCTTATTCTCTTAACTACAACTACAACCTCCTTCCCTTATTTGCTCGATCTCATATGCATAGAATTACAACTCTTCAACTTCATACAATAATTTTCTTCACCATCTCTTAGCCTACTTGATTTGACTTATGCAACCTTTTCATTGTCTTATTACATTCCATATACCTCTATGTTATACATACTTCTTTGAGCCTTACCTACTTTAGGGAAATTTCAATCTTCCATGTTGTCATCTTTGGATTTTTATGCCTTTTGAATTCCCTCTAACACTATTTGAATGCCAATGACTCTTCAAAATCAATACCTTGTTCTATGTGTCTCGAGCCAATATTGAGCTTATTCCAAGTAAGTAATCGATATGAGAACATTTCATTTCCTTCTAGAAAATGAGCAAGATTCCATGAGACAAGAATTCATAAACGTTGTGTTCAACACTTCACCAAGGAGACACGCTATTTGGAAGACAAAACACTACACCTCTGCCTTGAGAAAAATTTGCTAGACCTTGAAGTATGAGGTTATTACACTCAATGGACAACTGAACCATGAAGATAAAATTGCTCTAGGTGACCAAAGGACATACTTCAATGTTTTCAATATATTTTTTGAATGGAACTTGCATTAAGACCATACACAGGGTTTTAGTCCTCCACTCTTCACACAGTCACAAAGATACACAATTTCAAACAAGAATTTGATCATCCTAATTGTCCATGATAATTTCCTTGACAATTAATTGCATTGTATGAAGGTTTAGAGCTCAATCATTAAATATTTTACATTTGGAGAGCTTTATTCACTGTCATCAACTAGAATGGTATTGGAGAAGACTGTCACTAAATTTATTAAAAAATATTGATGAAAACATTCCATTTATTTTGCAACATGTTTGTAATGTCCATATAGATCTTTCTATAAAATATTAGAAAATTTGGTTGGTTGAATAAAAATATTCAAGAAAAAAATTCTTCTAAACCCTAGGGACATGGTTTGAGCCACTTTGTGATGACCCGAGAGGCAAGAAATTTTGATTTCTCATTCAATTTTGCATGAAAATTAAAAATTCAACCTCATGTGTCTTTTTGAGATCAACTTCCAACTTTCCCAATCAATTTTCAACCTTGAAATGTCTCCATTTTCTCCGAGCAATTCAAAATGCAGTACAACAGGGTGAAGGAACACGTCAATATACTAGATGTTGAGCTAGAAACACATTTGAAAGTATTGAACAAAAAACCCAAATGATATTGAGCCCAAATATGCATACAAAACTTAAAACATAGTTATCAAGAAGCCTCTATAGGTCAAGAAACAAGTCCACCATGTTTGTTCATGACTGCACAAAAGAGATTCAATCTTCATATTGATTGATTTCAAGTACCAAACACTCTTCAATCACTCTTTCCACAACTTCACCTTTAAAGGAATAAAATTTTTATTCATATTATGATTTTAAAGAATATTTTGATATTATATTCACTGAAATATGTAACTTCCCAAGCAACCACACTTTTTAGAAAACAATATGCTAACTTCACTAACTCAGGCATAAGCACTTTGGAAATAATTCACACTTCACTATTACACTTTGAGAGTCTCAACATAACATTTTCCCCGTAGAAGATAAAAACACTTCATGAACCTTGAAAATGTCATTGCATAACATTTTTAAAGAATTTCAAGCTTGGATGCTTAAGAACATGACTACCCCAGACCTAGCCCTGCACATCAAAAGTATGCCTATGTAGCATAGTACACCTTGAGAGTAGTGGTATCATCATTTTGAATTATATGAGGTCTCTTATGATTCTAAGAGATGTATCTACCTTACACCAGTGACTTAGAGTTGGAAAATTCACATTAGGCCACTCAACTCAAGAAGGAACTTCAAAGAGAAAACAAACACCAACAGAAGAATTCCCATAACTTTCTTAAAACTTTTCCAATTCACCTAATAATTTTTGCAATACCTCAAGATTAGAATCCTATACAAAAATTACTTATATGATTTATCTGAAGGAGGCACTATATTTTTTTCTTGAGTGCTAAGAATCCAGACACCTTATTATGTATTTTTCAAAGTCTGTTTTAGAAAAACTAGCATAAATTTCACATACCTTCTCGAACTTGATGAATTATTTCCTAGAGCACAAAACATCATCCCTATACATGATCTATTAGCTAATTTTTCATAATTATGCATGTAATATTCTATTCTATCTCATTTTCTTATCCTACACTACTAGTTCTCAAAGCCAATTTCTGTGAACTTTTGAATTTTGACTCCAGGAGCTAAATTGAGCCTTATTTTTTCTCACACATGTTGTAGAAACTATTCCTAGGCTGATCCCATGCTCACATGACCTTTTCATGACATGTACCAACTTCTCACACCTCATCAGGCTCCAAAACATGCCTAAAGGGACCGCCAACTACAACTTCCACTAGATGACCTGATAAACCATGTGAGAGATTTTTCTCATGATTGTAACATCATTACTGACCTATAGACCATCTAAAACCAGAAATCCAACTTGTACTCTGAATTTAGAGACCAACCACCTTACAATTTGAGCTTATAGCACCACAAACCAACTCAATCATGTTTGAAGCTTCCTGAAACCAACTTGAACCTCTGAGCACCATTGTACACAACCTAACATGTATGCTATTCCACTCTTCCTTTTCCATCAATGTCATGTGACATCAATGAAAACAACCACCAATGCATCGGGGTGTAACAAGGTTTTGTAAACTCCACAGAACACTATGCTTTTTGAGATTTGTGGAACACTAAGTTCCTTCATTTTGTAGATGTTTTTCTTGAAGTTGCATGAGTCTATAAATGTAATGAAGTTTTTCAAATAGCATGGGTGTTATTTTAGACAAAAATTCGGTGAATTTTAAGGTACATATGCCTACTAGATAAATTGACCAATAGCCTGGCATGTCCATTGGGCATGGATTCAAGGATACATCTTGAAAAATGATCCCAATATTTTAAAACTAACCTTGAATCATGAAGCATTGAACTTGGTTGTTGCATGACCCATTTTTGACTAAGTATAGGCCGTGCGTGAAGATGTTGTGCACGCACGAGGTAGGTGCAAAGGGGGTGCACGGATAGAAAATCGAGTGCGAGAGGCTTGTGTCCAAGCAGAAACTATTTCAAACTTAGCCAATTTTGGATCCACGAGCTAAAAATAAACAATGTCGAGTTTGAGTGCCAATCAAACAACATTCCAAATTTAGAAGAAATTAAGGAAACTTGAGAGCTAAGTAATATCTATTTTGGGATAAAGCACATACGAGATGAAGATCAAAGGTCATGCATAATTCAAACTAATAATAGGATTAAAGTAGATTTGATTTATAGATTTAATCTATTATTAGGTATATAAAGAAAGCATGCGTGCTTTGTGACATATTTTGCATGTATGCATGGTTGTTTTTGAAGCATGCAGTCTATTTTTAGATGCATGGGCGGTGAAGGGCAAGTCCTCGCTCCTATATATATGTATTGTTTTGCATTTTTTGGACACCATGTATGAACTATGTGATGTAGTGGAGTTATGCTTCCTTGATTTACTCACGTGCATGACACTATGATAGTGACTAATGTATCTAGCTTACTCAATCGATGACTTATAATAATGGATAATTGTCGTTCAATTCTCGTAATTGATGTCTTTGATCATGGTACTTGTATGGTGAATTTGATCTTAATTCTTATCTAATATGTTATGGTTTTGGTTTATGTAATGGTCAATGCTATGGTTTACACTTGAGTACACGATCTGCTAGTGATAAATATGAACATGCATGCTAACATCTTGACAAGCTTTCATAAAGGAGGGACATGGTAGGCTTAATGAAGTGTTAGCGCTCTAGGAAATTGAGTGGAAATTAAAGGCTACATTGGCGGTGGTTTAAGATTGATGTTTGGAGCTTTGAAAGAACACTATACTTGGAAACTACCCCAAGGATATTTGATTTTTGCCCACCAAAGTGAATGATCTCAATCAGTGCACAACTACAAAGTAGCTCACAAAAACTATGTACAAAAGAGAAATCATACATTATTCAAATGGAGATATGTAGAGTGTGTAAAGCACTTGTTCTAAAAAGTAAACCTAAAATACTCCTACTCTAACCAAGAGCTAGGTAAGCTAAACAAATACTCATATTGGATGGGAAAAGTAACTTCCCTTAGAAAATGCGGCCATGAGATCAGTTTTGCAATTAGATCAAGGTTTATTTTAGGGGTGAATATTCGTGAATAGGAGAATATTAGGAATTTTAATTTCGAATTTGGTGAATTTTTACTACCGTACTGATAGCGCATTCGCAAAATTTTTATAGGTCCTAAAAAAATTGAATATAATTTCACCTTCGTGTTTCTACTAAGGGTTGACTAATGTTAGTATATTCGCCTTCATGTTATAACATACTATTATATATAGGATTAATTCACCATAATATAGTAATACAATTTACTTTCAAAATTTGTTAATAATCTTGTGAAAAAACCAAAAGTATAAGCCAAAAAGATGAAGGAATAAGCAAAAGAGGTAAGCGAAAAAGTGAATTATCTTTTTGTCAAGATTTTTCATTTAAATATTACCGGCTGACAATATTAATTTGTGTTTCTGTAAGGCAAGGTGTCTGCGTAATTTCAAACGGTAATAAGAATATGTTACTGGACGGTAAAAGTTATCTGTGTTACCATCTGGTAACATTGTTTTGTGTTATCATTTAATAGTGTTTATTTTACCGTTTGCCAATATTTATGTGTTGTTCAACAATGTTAGTTTGTGTTACCGTATAATAGCATTAAGTTGTGTTGTTGTTCCATAGCATGATCTTTATTTTTCGCAGTCTTGTATTTATTTTTTACAGATCATATTTGAAACTTCTATATTTTTGTCGCATGTGCAAACTTCAAAATCACCCATATGATGGCCCCTATTACAAATGAGAAAAAAACTCAAGGAAAAAGAAAACGCAACATGGATAGTTTAAGTGGGATTACGAGGATATATGGGGCCCTAAAGAGAAAAGGGACATTCCAATTGCCCAAGCTGATTTACAAGACCCTCTCGGGCCACGCCATTGCCTTCTTCATGTCATTGCGAGCTATCAAGACCAAAATTGTGAGCCATCAAGTAAAGGGTCATAGCGATGCTTGTTTTTTGCGATGCGATGTGGTCATCATCGGGTGGTTCTGAGCTGTTTTGTGGCGGGGCTTCTTATGTCAAACTTCTCTTTTGGTTCCTTTTTGTTCTTGCCTTCTTTTCTCTGGATCTTTGTACGTTTAGATCCTTTTTCTCCTAATATTGTAATATTTGGTTGTTGAGCCTTCCTTGGTTGACTTTTCTGCCCTTCTCTGGGCTCTTTACTTTCATCTTTACTATCCGGCTTTTTGAGCCCTTTTGTATACAGGGTATAGTCCCTTCAAAACTATTTGCCCTTAATAAAAAAACATGGATATTTTAAAATATTTCATCAAACCAATAGTAATCCCAATGGAAAGAGGTAATTTTGACTCTTATTATGTTAATGTTACTTTATTTTTGATTTACTTAGGGATGTAAGAAAACCAATTTCTTTCAAATGCAAAAACCCTAGTAATGACCTTACTCCAGATGAAATTCCCAATTAGCAGAGTAATTCAATTCAAATTGATAATATTGATAATCCCATTTTCCATCCAACTCAAAATTTTGATAAACATTCTAGAAACACACATAAAAAACATAAGAGTGGGAAGTGGACTATAGGAAGGACTTATAAATTTGAATGGTCAACCAAATATCCATTCATTGAACTTGTTGAACCAGAAAACAATATTGATACTCCTATAGAATGTAGATGTACTATATGTAGTTGGAAACTAGGCAAAGACCACAAAATGCAATTGAAGTTGGACACAATAAAGAAGCATTGTGGGAAAGTATATGAGTCTAAAAAGTAAGATGATGGAACAATAATAAAACAACTAGATGGAAAACTGAGGAAGATTGTTTACATATGAGATATGCAGTAGAATATGAAAATCATCATAAACATATTCAAGACCTAGTTGAGAAAGGTGGAACAATAAAGGATAAATTTGAAAAATCTATTGATGCAAGTCTTCAGGCAAAATTTATACAATTCAGAACAATATTTCACATTTTAAAAAGGGCAGACCAATTTCAGATCTCATTGATTATAAGATATTGTTTCAATCTAATGGGTTTCCAAATATTCCAACAACACATTGGTCAGATACTAGTGCATGGGAAATGGAAAAGTGTATGGGAGAAATTGAAATCACTTATTTGAGAGAGAAGGTAAAAATGTGAATTTTATCGCATTGTTGATTGATGAGGTCACAATAGTAGACAATACATCCTGGGTATGCATGCATGTCTACACTTTTAGTTTTAATAACCATTTCAAGGAAAATCATCTACTAGTTATGCACAAAATGATGGAGAATTACAATTCTGAGAACCTTTGCAAACTTGTTATTAAAATTTTGAAGGAAATAGATGGTATGGATGATCATTCAATCTCTACGAAAATTTGATTTGTGTAGGAGTTGATGGTGCAACTATCATGCAAGGTCACAAAATTAGGATTTGTATTCACCTTCAAACAATTGTAGCCCCTTACATGATACTTATTCACTGCATGGATCATAGAATGAATCTGGCTTACAAGATTGTAAGTAATTTTTAAAATGTTGCTAAAGTGGAGGAGCTTATACGGGACTTGCATTCATATATGTCAAGTAGTCCTAAAATATTTTTGGAGTTTCAGAGATTTTCTATTGGAATAAAAATGGTAAAAAATTGCTAAAATATGTTGACACAAGATGGATATCATTGTATGAACCAACTTACATGATTTTTGAGGAATACAGGTCCTTAGCAGGGTATATATTCAAGAATATTAGAGAAGTTGAAAAGGCTAAGACTTTTTGTATCGCTTGATAGATTTAGAGACATTATTAACTTTATGTGGTATTTTTCCAATGCTGAAGGAAATAAACAACTTGGTGAAACAAGATCAGAAAGATCCATATACATTGTTGATTTTATAAAATTAAGGAAACAAGTACGTATGATTTTGAAAACTCTATATTCCACCCAAGATTGGTTTCAGAAGCCAATATTCAATGGCTGGAAGGTTTTGAAAGTTATAAAAGATCCTAATAGCTAAATGAAGTTCAATATCATTGGGCATCTTTGTATTTTAGTTGATGGGAAAAATATTCCAATGCACACTTTATATAGAGACATTTATGTAAAAGGTCCTGAAATTGAGGAAGTACAAGTCACAAGCCTTCTTTTTAATGCTAAAATTTTTGATACATGTAAAAAATTGATGAATATTTGTAAAATATTATCTTCTGAGATCATATAGCGTTTTGAAAATAGTGATTTCCTTGGAGCGATGGGAGTTATAAATCCCATTTATGGAATCCAATTATTGGTGAAGAACAAAGAGCTACAAATTTCGATAAATCCATGACTGTACTCATGGAGAAGTTTGGAAAATCTTTATATGTTGATAGAAGGGAATTGAATGGTATATTGAGCAGAAAATTACTCATATCACAATCACAACATTTTGATTTTACAATGACTAGTCAATATCAAACTATTGTTGAACAAAAAAATGGGAGCTATCACACTTTTGTGGAGAAATATGTATCAGAGTAGCATTCTGAGAGAAAATATAAGTGAATACTTTAAACTATATGAACTCATACATACAATGATTCTTGGGTCTGTTGAAGATGAAAGGGTATTTAGTGCACTTACATTTGTGAAATCAAAACTTCAATGATTGGACAAGAATTTGGAAACTTGTTTGAGACTCTATGTTTCAAGATATGGAGTGGACACATTTCCATATGAAAGAGAACTATCTACATGGAAATATATTGCAAAGCGCGAGATATGTTAATCGAGATAAAAAAATAATGGAGTCTCTAATTATGGTGAAATTGACTTGGACTCTACTGGACCAAAAACTGCCAATATAAAATAAGTGATGAAGGACCATTAAGGATAGGGTTGTTTCAGCTACCAAATAATTGAAAGTATTCATTTTCTAAAATATATATTGTGACTCGATATTTTTTTCATTTACATATATTGTGCATATAATGTTTGGAATTTTTTAAATCCCTTCTATATTTTTTATAATGTTTAGAAATAACAAATGGTAGATAGTTGTGCAATCTAAACTGGATGATGTAATAAAATTAAAGTTCGTTACTAGGAAAGTATGTTCAATATTTGATTTCTCACTATCAATTCCATAGGCACACGTGTTCTAAAATATATTATAATCCATATATCCCATCGTGATTATTAGGATTAATAAAAACATAGAAATCTATATCCCATCATGATTATTGGAGATAATATTTACATGATGAATCAACTATCAAGATTCGACAACAACATGCACATCCAAGTTTTAAATATTGAGTGCATACATGTTTGAAATTAAATTAAACAATGTAAATCCGATTCTAGAATCCATGTATACTATTCATCAACTGTACAAGCTTGAAAAAAAGATAAAAATTTCATTCGACAACATGCATGAGAGAAATAAAAATATTGACAATTTCACATAAATATAATGTTTTCAAATTTCATTTGTCAAATACAATGATTTACATCAATAGTTTTAATTCAAGTTCATTTGGACCCTTGTCCTTGAAGATTCAATAACATCAACAACATTTGAACTATATTTTATTACACTAGACTCTACTAATTCTTTTGTAGCTGCATTAATATTTTCTAAATTTTGTCTATCTTCACTAGTTGCATCTCCTGTTGAAAGGAGAGAAGGATCCTCATCAATTTTTTTCTTCAAAAGAATATCCGGATCCATTCCATTCTCCTTTATAATCCTCCACAAATTATTGTTCTATTTGTTTAATAAAACAAGTTTTTCTTTAAAATCAATTTCCCCATGGACACTCTCTCTCACTTTTTCAGTGCTCATCTAACACCTGCACCTTCGTCTTCAAAGTCTGTATTTTGACTGCAATTAAAAATCCCATAATTAGTATTTAGAAGAAGATAAATGATAACAATATATATATAATAATCTAAAAAATTAGAACTTACCATGGCCAAGTCTTTCTCTGCATTAGCAATAGTGACAAGTTTCTTGTCTCTATTCCACTTATTGTAGTAACATTGCGCCTTGGCATTCAAATTAGCCAATCTATTAAGCATTATAGTCAAAACTTGGTCATTATTGTAAATATTATTGGTGACTGCATTACCATATTGTGCTTGAGCAAGTAAAGCATCAATCATCATCGGTTCATTTTTAATCAATGAAAAAATCTTTCTCTGTGTTCAAAATTATGATATCTATCATTAATTTATTTTATCAGAGCTTTCTCTGATCTCCCAAATCTTCAGCTCCTTAATGTCAGGAATAAAATTTTCCATCACAAGGGTTATAGCATTATCATACATAAGGATGTCTACTAAAAATTTGGTCTTTGCATCATCATCATCCAAGTTTTCCTGCCCAGTTGGGAAGGAGGATCTGAAGAGGATGGCTATTGTGGCACTTGCACCTCCTTACGTGCAGATTGAGTGAGATATTTGGTATGTTTCCCTGATGCTGCAATGTCATAAATGCTGTCAAAACTGAGATAATCCTCATCCATATCAATATTATTTAAAACAAAAGTGCCTCTGGCACTTTGCACGCCACCAATTGAAAAATTGGGGAACTCTGATGTTGTGAAATTTTGCATCCCCACTCGATCATTCTAGGGAACACAATCCTCTTTCCCCTACCATAAGATGGAAGGGGAGGTCAGATTGATGTACTCCTTAAGCGTTGAGATGGAGAAGTGGGGGTAGCCTCGGCCACAGATGGTTTTGAGATTACATTTGCATAAGATCTGCATGAGCATCAATACTTTAACAATATCAGATTCATTATGTTAAAATTATGAAGACAAACAAGAGAACAATAAGAACTTCAAATTAATAAGAATGAAATCAATAAAGATTTCTTACATTATGAATGTTGTTGTCTATAATCAATATACTATGGCACTAGGTGGAAGGGGGGTGGTGGCACTACAAAACCTGAATTTAATGAAAACCAATTAAAAAGAATGATAAATTCCTAAAAGAAAGACTAATATAAATAAAATTTAATTCACTATTTATTAGTTACTTAGTACCAGAACTTGAAGGGCCTAGGTGATGAAATGGTGCAAACTCAATCTCTTCTTTCTCAAGTATGTATGCGGTCATGCACCAACATGAGAAGACACCATGTCTCTCTGAGTCGATCTTTGAAAAAGAATGCACATTAGGATAATGAAATATGTCATTGTCAAGAATCGAGATTTAGATTATCATTAGTCTTTAAAAAATTAATCAAAATTAAAATGAATGTGCATTATGGATAAATTAAAACTTGGATTGGCCATAGTGATAGTGCATGTTTTGTCATGGCTATGGGAATGGAACTACACATGCGTTTGGCCCTTAACTTCTCCCTCTATATTGTTGGCTACTAGTTAAATCCTTAGATTCATTGGTCATGGTGACATCGGTTATATTTTTGTCACCGACCCCTCAAGCCCAAAAATTTTGTGTGTGAAGTGTCATATTATGACCATCCATTGTTTCACTTTATTTAACTGTTCAAAACAAAGTTACAAATTATATATTTATAAGAATTGATTTAAAAATGAATTTAATTTTGAAAAGAATCAAGATAGAATGCTTTTAAAACAAAATACTCATCAACTGTTGTTCAGAGGAATTCCATGTTTATCCATCTTCTCGTTTAGAGAAGTTGGAACATGTGTTGATTTAAGTCCATAAAAACCCTGATAATATAAATCAAGAACAAAACAAGAAGAATAAATAACTACATAAAGATTCAATTTGGCTCATGCTCATAGTGTGAGTTATCCTATGTGTCCTCCTCTCATGTTGGAGGGTCATCTCACATGGGTTAGGTTTAGGGTTTCATGTGTGTCTTTTGCCAGCTAGGGTTACTTAGTACCCTATATGTACCCCTTTTCTATTCATTTATGAGCATGCCAAGACACTCTGCTTGCCTTTCCTCTATGCAAGCTTTATTTCAGTTGAGAAAATTCTTCCATTCGATCAATTTTTTCTTTGCTATCACTGGAGCTATCACGATTCCGTTGGAGTGCAACTACTTCGTGGTGCCTCGTTTCTGATTCAATTCTCACAAACTCTTTTCATGGTATCAGAGCTGAGATCGGGTAAACGTGCACTCGATTTGTTTTTTTTTGCTATTACTCTTACTTGGTTTCATTATTTTACTCTGCATGCAAGTCTTTTGATCACTATTTTCTGGAAATTATCTTGCTAATATCTCTAACAAGCTTTCTCGGAAAGTTTTTTTGTGTTTTTTTTCTTGTGCATGTGCAGGTTTTTCAAAATACCTTGAGAAATCAGGTTTTTTTTTTTTTTAGTTGGATGTAACTAAATCCAAAATAGAGATTCATTTCATTTTTTTAAATTTTTTTTTTTAAGATCTCTAGTTTTTTGCAGGATATTTGTCTATGCATGATAGTATGTGGTTGCAGGATCTTTGTGTTCTTCTATCGTGGTTGCTCGTAGATGAACTTTTGACTGCATGGACTGCTTTGTCCCTCTGACCATTTCAATCTAACTATTGTGGCTGTTCAAACTTCCTTCATTTGTGGATCGTTTCTAACTGTGCGGCTGCTCAAACCGTTCAAAATACAATACAATACGCCTTTTTTCACTTAGTGCGGCCTACCCGCAAATTTTTTCATTCACATGCATTTCTGAAACTCAACCACATTTTTTTGCTGGAAAGGGTTGTACCTTCTTCTGCGTGGCCCGTGTAAGCTCCTACCCTTGGTGCCCATGCTCTCCCAACACCAAAACGGCCTGAAATCTTCTCCGCGTGGCCTACAGCTTTTCCTTTGCATTTTTGCACGGCCTACAATTTTCCTCTGCGTTTTTGGTGCGGCTCTGTCCCTCGCCATCGCCTTTGGTAAGATTTGGTAAGTTTAAATTACTTTCCTTTTTTAAATCTTACTAAAAAAACCCTTTGCTTTTTTCAACGTTTTGATACATTGGGTTTGGTAAGTTTTTAATTTCTTTCCTTTATTTAAAATCTTACTCTATAAAATCCTCTGCTCAAAAAAATGACCCGTAAGTTGTATATGGTAAGTTGAGTTTGTTTTGTAAAAACAAATCTAACTCCTTCTTTTGGTAAGTTTTTAAAACATTTCTAACTTTACCGTGATTTTTAATATATATCAAGTTTCTAAAACCAATTTAGAAATTTGTTTTAATTAGAAGTTTCAATAGATATTTAAAAGATCTTAATTAAAATTCTAATTCTTTTTTCGATCTTAATTATTTCTTGTAATTAATTAGATTTAATTTAATTAAATCTATCTTTTATTAATTCACATTATTTAAACACTATATTTCTTTGGCATTATAAAATTTGGTCTTTTGGCTTGTTGTATTTTTAACCTTCCGTCGAGTGCCGAAGACGAAGGGTGAGGTCTAGGATTGGTAGGTGGCTAATCCCCCCTCGCAATACAAACAAACCCTATCTCAAATTCTCGTGTCATTTCCAATGGGCATACATATGACACCTTTTTCATGCGTTTAGGGCACTTTTTTAATCCGTTTGCAGGCTTATTGGCTTTTTTCTCATCAATTGCGGGAATTGGTTTTTGCTATAACTTTTGACTCGTTGCTCGGTTTTGAGCACTTCTTTAGTCAAAGTTGCATGTTTTTTCACACTCTAGATGATGGGATCATTAGCTTTGTAAAGAACACTTAGCTTTATTTTTCTCTAATTTTATTTCAGCTCATTCTTTTGAGCTTTGTTCTATTCCTTTTTTTCGTGGACTTGTGAGCACATCCGCCACAGTCTTACGAAAATGGGATTCTTTTGTGTGACGTGAGATGTTTTTCTCACCACCAGGGTTGGCTTTCACCTCCTTTCTATTTTTTGCTTGCCGTGTCAATCTATTGCGCCCTACGAACCTTGATTTTTGTCTCCACCATTGCATGTTATTATGCTAATTGCAAGGTGAGTGACAAACTGTTCTCAAACACAACAGATTGCATCTGGTTGTAATCAACGCACTAAACTATAAAGTGCCGAAAGTAGGGGGTTGTTTTTTTCCCGGTGGTTGTGTCTCTTTTATGTATTTCTCTCTCTCTCTCTCTCTCTCTCTCTCACTATGGATGCATTTTCAATTCCTTTGCTTACGCCATTCAAATTTTTCAAATGGAGATAAAAATAATAATGAAACTAAGGGGTAAAGGGTTATTCCGCATCACCATGGGAACTGAGATTGAACTAGATAACGAACCTAAAAAATCTAAGTGGTTAAACCGTAGTGATGAAGCTTTAGGTCTTCTTTGCATGTCCATTTCTCCTGACTTGCTCTTCCACATTGAGGCATCTAAAACACCTAAATCTACGTGGAAAATGTTAGATGTGATGTTTGGACAACTAGATGACATGAGAGTGCATGAGTTGGAAAACGAACTACTAGGGTTAAATCCTAGTGACTTTGAAAACCTACAAGCCTTCTTCTCAAAAAATTTCCACATTAGATTATTGTTAAAAGGATGTCAAGTAGAAAAGAAAGATTCTCAACTGATCTTGTCGATTCTCTCTAAGCTAGGTCCCGAATATTTTGTCTTCGTGTCAATTTTCTACGCAACAAAAGCTGCCTTGGGTGATACTTGGACGATGCCCTCCTTTGACTGTTTTTCGTCCCAACTCATTTGAGAACAGGAAAAACTCATTCAAATGGGGTCTCTCAAATCCAAGTCACATGCCCTTTTAGCAAGTACTAGCAAAGGAAAGAAGACTGAAAAGAATAAGGAAACAAAGGATCAACCTAAGAAAGAAACCAAGATCAAACCTAAAAATGACACAAACACTTCGACTTCTGAGCCTAAGGCACAAAAAGCAAGTATTTGTGTTCTATCTGAAGAAGATCGGTCATGACGAGCAACACTGTTTTAAGAAATAGATTGATCACTTATCTCATTTACTTGAGAAAAATAAAATAAGTGTTCTTGAATCCATAAAACAAAGTGCTCAAGGCCGAGTCTTCTGCTGCAAAAGGTGCTAAAAATGATAAGAAGAAAGGAAAGGCCCTTGCAAGAAGACTGGTCATGACGAGCAACACTGTTTTAAGAAACAGATTGATCACTTATCTCATTTACTTGAGAAAAATAAAATAAGTGTTCTTGAATCCATAAAACAAAGTGCTTTGAAGGCCGAGTCTTCTGCTGCAAAAGGTGCTAAAAATGATAAGAAGAAAGGAAAGGCCCTTGTAGCCAAAGTTGCTCCTTCATTGACATGGATTATAGATTCCGGTGCCTCACACCACATGGGTTCTTTGCATGTTGAGTTTTCCAACATCGAACCTTGTGGAATGTCCCAAATCACAATGGGTAATGACACGACAGTGTCGGTTTCCAGTAGTGGATCGGTAGAGATGGATGGGGGACATTTAACCAAGTGTTAAGTGTTCCTGATCTCTCTACCAATGTCCTATCAGTTTACCAAATTACTCATCTTGGTGAAGGAATGCGAGTGGAATTTGGTCCTAACTCGGTGATTATTCGTGAGCTTAACAATGATACTACAGTGGCTGAGGGAAATACATATCACCGTTCACAGTTGTACACCTTCTCCCACTTTACTTATGGTTCTACACCCACAACCTTTCTCACTCATGCAAATGAGGTTAGTAAGCTATGGCATGAGCATTTCGGACATCTAAATTATTGCTATCTTGAACAATTGAGCCAAAATGAAATGGTCAACGGGTTGCCTTGCGTCAAGTTTTCTAAGGGTCTTTGTGAGGGTTGTACCCTTGGAAAGCATCCTGAAAAGAACTTTAACAAAGAAAAATCCTGGAGAGCCACTCATCCCTTAGATCTTGTTCATAGCGATGTTTCTGGTCCATTTCCTTCTCCTTCGTTTACTAGAGCTCTTTATGTGCTAACCTTCATTGATGACTATTCGCGATATACTTGGGTATATTTTCTTAAGCTTAAGTCTGAAGTCTTTGAACATTTTCAGGACTTTAAGGCTCTTGCTGAGAAACAGGTGGAATAGTCTATCAAGGTTCTTTGAACTGAAAATGGAGGTGAATATGTAAACAATAGGTTCATGGATTTATGTACTTCTAAAGGGATCTCTTTGCAACATACAATTGCTTATAGCCCTTTGTAGAATGGAGTCATAGAAAGAAAGAACCGTACTCTTAAGGAGATGGCCACTTGTATGATTCACTCAAAGTCTCTTCCTCCGCAGTATTGGGCTGAAGCAGTGAATTGTGCAAATTACATTCAAAACCGTGTTCCACACAAGGTAGTAAGAGGGATGACACCCTTTGAAGCCTAGTTTGGATGCAAGCCTAATGTTGAGCACTTTCGAGTCTTCGGATCTAAGGCTATGGCTCAGATTCCCAAGAAGAAACGCAAGGCTTTGGAACCACAATCCAAACCTTGTATCTTTATAGGGTATCCTGATGGTGTGAAGGGATATTGATTGATGAATCCTACTTCTCATGAGCTGTATATTGAGAGAAGTGTTAATTTCGATGAGTCTTCTTTGACTTCTACTTCTCTACCTATTGAGGTTCTTCACTCGGCCGATTCGATTCTAACTCATCGATGATGATAATCGTTAAGCGTGCTCCTCTTCCGATCCTCCCAACCATCAGACCTTTGAGTCTTCTAATTTTGACAGTAGTGATGATGAGGACTATGTCCCTTCTCACTCAAGTGGAGAATCTTCCAACTCGAGCTTGATCCTCCCGGTCCCCTTTGGGCGGAAAACTTTGCAAAAGTCTTTGGAGATTTAGTTGGAGATACTTCGGATATAATACGTACTTTGTTACGAATATATTGTTTGTAACATTATTAATAGTGTGTGTGAGTTACTATTTGTAAAATGTAATATTTAGATATTACATTATGTGAGTGAATGATGAGTTCTAATAGACAACTCATCATGAGGGAATAAAGGGATAGTTGAAATAAAGGTGGAGAGAATCATGTTGGAGAAATAAGTGGGAATGTGATATTGTTTGACTCCATATTCTAAGGATGTCATTCTCCTATATAATGTAACCTCTACCTGTGAATAAAATATCCTGGATGAATTCAATTTATAGATTATTCTATTTCCGGTGTTATTATTTTATTGTCAAATTTATGTGTTGAATGTATATGCAAATCTTTCCCATTTTCTGCATTTGGTATCAGAGCTTGGACGGCTTGCACCTGTAAATAGCTTATGCTTGGAAGACGTCTCATTTGGACTTGACCCCTGGCACTAGAGAAGCGTGGAATCAAAGATAGGCGTTAACTATTGGGAGAATACCGTTGAGCATATTGTTTCTTATACCAGCTGCGCAGCTGTAGATGTATTTACATGCAATGATTAATTTGCGTGAGGAATCGCCAATTCTTAGATCACTGTACATGAAGGTTCAGTTCGGCATAGCACAAAGGATTTCGGTCAACGAGGATCTCTCAAGAGACTCTCATCAGTTTAAAATATTGGATCATCCTTCATCTTGGCCCACTCATGAGATCCCACCTCCATACGTGGTCTCCTTGAAGATCTGAGACATTCTGAGTTGGTCAACGTGTCCAACCTGGACTGCGCAACTGTGGTGTTTAAATACATATCGAGGCCGTAAGGAACAAAGCATCCTGCATGTGCTTCTATACATTCAATTCAAGAGCCATACAACTCCAACCTATCTTGGTATTTGCATCAGAGAATCACTTCTGAGCGTTCTCCACCTCATTGCATGCATGTCATATGCTTTGCAAATCAAATGGATATGTGTGCTGCCATACATTTATGAGTTGTGAGTTTCAATATATGGGATTATCTATTTGTAGACTTTTGTTTAAAGTTAGGTTGTTATTAATAGTTTGAAGTGTTTTTAGGTTATAAGTGATTCTATGATAAAATTTGAAAAGAAAACAAATCATGTCAAAAAGTAATTAAATATTACTTTTCTCGTTATAATTGTTCAAGTCACAAGTCAAAAGTATTCCTCAATTTGTCAAAAAAAAAAAAGTCAATGTCATTGTTAAGGTTTTGCAAATGTCTAGGATATTATTAAAAGAGTCCTGTTTTAATTCTTTTTTCATTTGATGGTATTTTAGCGGTCAAAATTAGCATTGAAAAAGAGTTTTAATAGTGTCAAAATTTTAAATTGTTTGTAAAAAGGGTGTATTTTCGGTTGAAACCGACACCTATTTGTGTCAAATTGTGGAGAGTCATAATGGATAAATTGGGTTATGTTGAAAAATTTGATGGAAAGGATTTTCACACTTGGCAAGTATGAACTCAGTTGACACTCATTAACAAAGATTTGTGGGACATTGCGGATGGAACATTCAAGAAACCAACCGATGTTGATGAAGCGGCCAAATGGGAGAGTAGAGATCGTAAAGCAACAACAATCATTGGACTTGGGTTGTCTGATGCATATTTGCATCATATAGACCTTTCAAAAAGTTCACATTGACAAGTTGTTTGGATCCCAAACCGAAGCGCAGAGTGACCTTGAAGCGTGTCGCTCAAATCGGGATGGATGAAGGAGAAAACATGGTACAACATATAAATAAGTTTCGGTCTATTTTGAATAAATTGTCAGGGATAAAAATTAATGTAGAGGATGATGATGTAAAAGCTATTTTGTTGAATAGTATGCCATCTCGCTATTCAAACATTGTGTTTACTTTGAGCAAGATCAATCCCGACTTAGAAGATCTAATTTCTTCACTGATAGATGAAGAAAATAAGATTGGTACACCAGAAGAAACTGCAATGTATGGTAAAAACAAGTCATATGATAAAGGGAGATTTAAATCTTCTTTTAAACAAAGATCAACTTTCAGAGATACAAAGAAACATATCACTTGTTACTATTGTAAACAAGATGGACATCTATCTATAAATTGCAAGAAAAGAGCACGAGATTTACTTGATGGAAAAATAGAAGAAAGTGCCATGGTTGCTAATGAAGAAAAAGACATTGATAAATAAGAACCATTGGGTGATGGTTATAATTCTGATGATTTTCTATTCTAAATAAGTAGCAGTAGATGGAGGCAGGAGGCAACGGAGGAAGGAGGACAATCAGTGTCCTCTCGCCAGCCACAAGCAATGGGGCCGCATAATGAGTTTGTGGCATTTTTTCAGTTGTGTGTTTCATTGTTTGTAATAAGAACAGATGTAACATCCTGTTCAGAGTTGTATTTTCTTTTATAACCTCCTGATGTAAATATGTTTTAGTAGAAAGATAAAATCACAAGAAAAAGTAGCATCATGTTTTTTCTTGAAGAGGATGAACAGAGGTTCATGAGTAGGGGCTCGTACCTAGGATGAGGTCTATTTTTTCGAATAGGGGTTCATATTTGTTGAACATAGGTTCAACGTACTAATATCATGAGCATGCGAGGCGGGCAAGTGTAGAAGACATGTGAATGTTTTTCTCCTTGTTCACATTAGGGAGTGTTTAATAGGGATTACTAATATAAACAATAGGGGAGTGAATGTTACGAATATATTGTTTATAACATTATTAATAGTGTGTGTGAGTTACTATTTGTAAATCGTAATATTTAGACATTACATTATGTGAGTGAATGATGAGTTGTAATAGACAACTCATCACGAGGGAATAAAGGGATAGTTGAAATAAAGGTGGAGAGAATCATGTTGGAGAGATAAGTGGGAATGTGATATTGTTTGACTCCATATTCTAAGGATGTCATTCTCCTATATAATGTAACCTCTCCCCGTGAATAAAATATCCTGGATGAATTCAATTTACAGATTATTCTATTTCCGTGTTATTATTTTATTGTCAAATTTATGTGTTGAATGTATATGCAAATCTTTCCCCTTTTTGCATCGCTCGAATTCATTGGACCCCACTCTTTCTTCACCTCTGCTTCCGATTCATAGTCTTTCCTCTATGCAAGCTTTGTTTCGCTGAGCAAGTTCTTCCATTCTTGATCAATTTTTCCTTGCTATCGTTGGAGCTATCACGATTCTGTTGGAGTGCAACTACTTCATGGTGCCTCATTTTTGATTCGATTCTCGCAAACTCTTTTCATGGATTCAAAAATTTGTGTGTGAAGTGTCATATTACAACCATCCATTGTTTTTCTTTATTTAACCTGTTCAGTTACAAATTATATATTTATAATAATTGATTTAAAAATGATTTTATTTTTGAAAAGAATCAAGATAGAATGCTTTTAAAACAAAATACTCACCAACTGATTAGTCTAGAGGAATTCCATGTTTATCCATCTTCTCGTGTAGAGAAGTTGGAACATTTGTTGATTTGAGTCCATAAAAACCCTCATAATATAAATCAAGAACAAAAAAGAAGAATAAATAACTACACAAGGATTCAATTTGGCTCAGTCAAGGTCTGAACAATCCTTGATGAAAGAAATGTGCACCAATCGAATCTAACACTGGAAATGGTTTGGAGAAGGTAGTACAGTGCCCACTGAGGAATGTCAATGTATCTTCCCTATAACATGATGCGGGACTAGAAAAATTCCACCATGGCCAAGAGAAAGGGGTCTTTGATAGATTGTGTGTTAATCCCTCTTTTGGAGGGATTATTAACCTCAACCTCAATAGAAAGATCGTAATGAGACTCTAAAAATTTATTTTTCTCATCAGGTATAATGGATTTGGTGGTTACAAGAAATGCGTTTTGATGGGGTAGGCATGTTAGATGATGAATATCATCAGGTGTTATTCTGATGAAAATTGGTGGGATGGTAATGCAATAGTGAAAGTTTCATCATAACTATTATACATTTACATTAAATTATTTAAATACTTGTGTTTTTTCCGATAATCGGAGCAAGTAAATAAGTCCATGTAACTCTAAGATACCAATCCAATCGGATTGATTGATTATTTGAGTGTCTTCCATTAGTTGTAAGCTTGAGATTCAAAATGTTTCAATAAACATAGGAAGTTGTTTTAATGTAATTTTTCTTGGTGTCATTATTATTGAATCTTGAATCCTTGATGTTTTTATTCTTTGAAAAAAAGAGGTTGGAAAATGGTAGATACCGTATACGAGGATCGTAGTTTGTAGAACAAATCGTGTGGTTCTTGGATAATACTAGAAGTGGACAAGAAGGTTGGAACTCTCTGAAAAAGTCTATCTTGGAGAAACTTGCAAGTGAAAATGGGACAAAATGAATGGGGATGGGTATATATATAGGAAAGGAAAGGGTTGTCGGCCTTGGCCCGTATATCGAGGCTAGAATACATGAGAACAATAACAAAACTGTGTGTTCAGTGAATTGTGATGCACGAAAAAATGTTGGCAATGTTGGATGGTAATTGAAAAGCGTTATCGGATGCCATCATTAAATCACGAGCAAATGTTAACAAAAGTATGTGGTCTGCTTTTCTTCCGGAATATAATAATAATGTCGAACATCAACTATATTATGTTTGTGGACAACAAAGCATAACTAACAAGTTATCATATGGGAATAACTTAACTCAATGAAATTTTTCTAGCGAACATCAATAAGGTGTTGCGTCCAGAACGTAACGGAAATGACATAAATTTGTCACCATCCAAGAAGAAGTGCATTTTGTTACTGATCGGTAACAACGTGTTACCATCCAAGAAGAAGCGCATTTTGTTACCGATCGATAACAACATGTTACCATCTAAGAACAAGTGCATTTTGTTACGATTAGTAACAATGTGTTACCATCCAGAATAAGTGGAACATGTTTCCAATCGGTAACAATTTGTTACCATTTAGGAATAGGTGTATACTACTTTTTTGTTGTCATTCGATAGTATTTCATACATGTCGTCTGCAACATTACGTACTTATCGACTAGAAAAAACCAAAAAAAAGGTCGTATGCCATCGGTGACTTGAAAAAAACATCCATTCACCGTCGTCACCCCTCATTTCCAAAATTCACCAACCATGCGAATTGCCTTTCATCGATTCACCACCCATTCTATAATAATTTTTTGGAGGGGGTCTTAAAATGAACCATATATTAGATCAAGTGGTGGAAGTGAAAACATGGTCCACACTCCTTTTTGCTCAAAATATTAGCCTCAAGAAGAACAAACACCTCCTCTAGTTTTTTTATTTGGTTTGGATAGGTGTATCGGTTGATCTTTGGCACTTTGAAAATATTCCTCACATTCAAGTGAACATGACTGGTGAAAACTCTATTCTTGGCTCTGATCTAGCTAGATATCTAATTAGACATCCAACTCTTAGATCCAATAGACTGCTTTCGATTTTCCCATCTCTTTTACATTCCATTCCATGAGTAGAGCTATCATATGTGCTTTCCTTATCTTGGAGAGGTTTTGCAAGTTGTTCAAACTTGTCTTCATTTGTTTCCTCCCTAATAACCAACTCTGATTCAACATTGGTCTCCTTATTCTCCACCTCATCTTTAAATAAGAATTTTGACATCTCAGAAACATCCCTCACCTCCACGTGAAACTGAATTTGATCATCATCTCCGATTTCTTCCTCCGCTTGCTTCTCCTTGAGGATTTCCTCCTGAAACATGGTTCTCAAATCCAAGGCCGCCCACAAGTCTGATTCTATGAATGAGGGTAAGGATAGATAAATATATTCATATCCAAAATATATTAGGAAGATCTCAATGATCTCTTCTACATCCAAACCCTAGTTTGATTCCCTAACATCTTCTTTTTTAGTTTTTAGGCATTTCGGTGGGCAGATTGAGTTGAAATTCAGAGCATGAGATCATAATGAGGAGCCTAATCTAGTGATGCCATTTTCATTGCAACCCAAGGTGGAAAATGAAGTTTCTAAAAATAGTAAGTATCTTACACCTTTTATTTTTAAAAACAAGAACTTACTAAAAATAGTAAGTCCCCTCAAATTAGTGCACTCAAAGAACATTGAAAATGAGAAACTAGGTAACCTTTCCAAAAATAGCAAAAAAAGAATAATAAAGCAAAAAGAAAAAAATTGCCTAAAAATAGAAAGTGGATAAAAATATAAAAGCATCATCAACGGATTCGAAATGAGTATTCTGTGACGATCAAGAAGTTCAAATTTGAGCAAAATAGGCAAAATATCTGAAAATAACAGGTCCTAATTCTATTTGCTAAAAATAGAAACTCTCTGCTTGAGTGCGAAAGTTACAATATGCTTCATTTTCAGCCATCTCACCGCTTTTTGAGATCTTCATAGGGTTTTACAAAGATTGAATAGTTCAAACATGGTAATTCATCCTCGATGGAGGTCTTGAGGCATCATTTTGATCGCAGTTGTATCTGGGAACAAAGGCAAAACATCACATGGTGTAGCGATTGAGATCCATGGATTTTGTGCATTCAAAAGAGATTCAAAAAGACTATTTCCCGTCATAATTCAAAGTAAAGAAATCATCAAGCATGTTAAATCCACCCACGCCCCTCCAAAGAGTTGGTTGAGTGATCTCAATAAGATGTTCAAAGTGAGTCAGGCTAGTTGAGCTCAGTGAACCGATTGGGTGAGTCGGGGGAGTTGCTTGAACTAAGAAAAGTAAAGTCAAGAAAGATTGATTCATTGCGGTACCTTCCTCTTCAAAGGCATCCATGTATGTCTTCCCAATGACAAAGATTCCCCATGGTGATCAAGATTTGGTTCCATAACAAGCTCTTAAAATTGTTTCAATTATTAGGATAAATATTAAGCTCTAATTAGTATTTAATAAGGGTGCACATTCTATTTTGTCTTTTGTGCATAACTCACAATGTGAGTATTTGTACCTACTTCTACTTTCTAGAATTCTCTCTAGAAATTTCTTCTCTAGGTTTCTCTAGAAACCTTCCCTTCTAGAATCCTCTCTAGAATGCTCTTCTCTCTTCTCACTTGCCTATTTATTAGCATTCTACACTCCTCTTTGATTCATTCTTGGGTTGTATGTGAGAGAGACAAATAACAGTAATATATTTTCTGTAGATCTTGTGTTCTTGGCTCTTTTGTTGAAATTGTCTTCTAGCTAGATCCTTTCCTGTGATTGGTTCCACCTACATGGTATTAGAGCATTGAAGAGTTTGGAAGGCTCTTTCACGCTTGCCCACAATATTCTGCATTGTTTTGGGCCGTACAAAGGACTCAAATTTGGTTTTGATTTTTTTGCTTGATTATAATTGAAGCACTAGAAATGCGTATTTGAATGCAACTTTCTCCAAAAATCAGCCGACCTCCACACCAAAGCGTGATGCTCTCATTGCTAATTTTTCTCTCACATTGGATGGACCTCAACCTCGTGATCAACAAAGTAGTGCATTTAAATGGCTTTGGTGTGACTGCAACTCGATCTCGATCTCTCCATCAATCTACCTTTTAAACTGCGTTAGCCCTCATGTCTTCCAACATTCACTCTAAAATTTCATTACATTACGTAATTTTTTTGTTTTTTGTTTTATTTTTATTTCTTTCACATAAAGAACCCATTCATTGGCTGATTAAAACAATTTTAGGCCTAAACTATAGTTTTATTTTTCTATTTTTCTATAGTTTGCTATTAATAATTGCCTTTTGGGGAAATTAATGTGTTTTTTTGGCCAATTAATACTTTAGAGGGTTGTTTGTAAATGGAGACTAGATTTGAGTTCCTTATTTCCTCCCGGTTCCAACGAGTGGTCACACTATGTTCATGTATAAATTAGAAATCTTAAGAAATGAAACTAGAACACCTAAGAAGTTTCAAATCTTAACTAACCTAACAAGAACCATCAAGATAAGAGCTTAGGGAGGATAATTTCTTAAACATGCATATAAATTTGAAAATAATCAAACTAACATGCCTAAATCAATCTCTACTCTTTGAATGCTAACTTGAAATGAACCTAAGAAGATCCTTAGCAATCAATTTTTTATTGTTAATATGATCTCAAGGTTTGAGAATGGAGTCTCACCATTAATGGCTATAAGGCCATATGGTTCTCTCCATATTACTCAAGCTTGAGTTGAAGATGCAATGGTGAAGATATTATCTCAATAGAAATGAATAAATGCTCAAGATCCTAATTGCTTATAGTTTATGTTAGAGGAGGAGAAGTGTTCTTAGAAATGATGAGGAGGAGGGGTTCTATTTATAGGTTTCTAATTCCAAGAATGGAATGATTTTGGTGCATGTGGAACAAAAGGTAAGTCCAAAAGAAATTTTAGAAAATCAAAGCAAGATTTGAGTAGGATTAGAAGCTAATTAACCTTTTAAGATTAATTAGGAATCCCAAGTAAGCTTTAGGAAGCTTTCTGGGAGCATCTGGAGGAGGTTTGAATAGATTTTGAATGTGTTGGAAGCAGGAGCTAGCCAATAAGAAGATTTATTAGTCGGGCTTCGGATAAGAGGCTTAAACAACGTATAGTAGTTAATTAAGAGGATTTGAGGGGGCAAATAGCCTAATTTATGAAGTGTCATCAATTTGCAAGGAATAGAACAGTTAGTGCAATGTTAATAATAAGATTGCTTTGATCAAATTATAGGTGTCTACATTTTCCCCTCTTTGGGGTGGCATAAGCTATGTCACTTCAAAGATAGAAGACAAGTGTAATCAAGTAATTTTTTTGATATTTTGATAGGGGTAGAAGAAAAATTATTATAATGAAGGATGCCCCCTTGAGTGTCGATGGGGTGATGAAATAGGTCGATCGAAAATCAAAAAGATGAAGGAGATAGATAGGAGATGAAGGAGGGGAGAAGATCCTTTGAGAAAAGGAGCAAAGGATTGTGATGAGAAGAAGGGAAGCCATATTAGTCTTGTTGACACTGAGTACCAAGTACCCATGAAATCTAATTTTCTAGCTTTTCCTCCATACAACATTTGAAATGCATTTGAGGCCAACCTAACATGGAAATAAGTACTTACTTAAACAGACAACGTTTAAGATAGTTGCACTCATTTTTTTATCAAGCTTGGGTTCGAGAAAGTAATTATAGATACTTTTATATTAGTGGCCCCTCCATGGAATGAAATGTGCTAGGGTTGTGGGGGCTTGTTTTCCAAGGAAAGGTATATATGGAGATGGGGAAGGAAGAAAAGGGACTTTTTGTCATATACATTTTAGCCTCTTCTCGTGCAGCTGCTCTTTGTTGCATTTCTACAGCTTGTGGAGTCAAATCCCACAGGGACCCTAGCTTCGGTGGTGAGAGACCCATCCCTAGCTAGTAGGCATTCTTCGGTAGTGAAAGATCTACCCTAGTCTGTCATCTTGGAGCCATTTTCTGGGCCGTACTACAGAGATATTTCCAGAGGGTCAGAGGAAGGGTTTTGAGGATTTTTGGGGCTTTCGGGAAGAAAATCAGAGGGGCTCTAGATCCAACTCATGATGGCCATCTAGGTTGGGTGTGGCAGCACACGTGGAAGGCACCTCCCTCATTTCCCGACTCCATTCCTAGCGTGGCGACTCACAACCTCTATTTGGGGGTTTTCTCAGTCAGTGGGTCAGATCTGCAGGTGGCAGTGCTATTCCCTACATCTGTCATTGTTGTTTTCAAAGACCCTTATTTTGCTCTTGTATTTAGAGGGTCACGGACCTCTGAAGTTGACTAGCCACCTAGGGCTTTCTGTACCTTGTCGGGCAACAATATATTATTCCATAAAATGTCTGCATAGTGTTTATTATTATTATTGTAAGCTTCCCTTGTAATTTCATGCATTGTGGGAAAATATTTTGTGTGATATCAATTCAATACCATTCGTTGTCCTAGCTGGACATTTTCATTAAAAATCAATATTTTACTTTGCTTTGCAAATTTTCTATATTTTGTGCATTTTTAAGTAATATCCCACAAGGGATATTTCAGTGGTATCAGAGCGGCTTGTTTCTCCAGCCTATTGGGATTGAAAGATGGGGGACAAAGACAGTGAGGATATAGGGGTGGAGCTGATGAAACAATTGTTCACCAACATGGTAAAGCAACGAGACTACCAATCTCTATTTGAGCTAGCTCACTGGGAGATTAGCACAGGACATGTTTGATACTCATGTGGAAAGAGGAGAAAATAGCAACAAGGGACAATATGGTCAAAGAGGTGAGGGTGGACATTCAGGACAGTGGTCCCCCATTCTTCTACCAGGCCTCTGGGGTCTCACGAACCTTCTTTCTTGAAGGATCCGGAAGTTTCACAGGTATGGCAACTAGGGGATGTTGTAGATGAGGAGTCTTGTTGGGAAAGGTACCAGACTTTAAGTGATGGCTTTCGTGACAACATGCCATTCCAGAATATTACAAAATGAAGATTGGCAGCAGGCCTAGGAGAGATTACCAGGCACAAGTACCAGAGATGCAAAGGAGGTTGGGACAGATTTTTGTTCCACATTTCAATGGTTCTAAGAAGTGTACTACACAGTCTTGGGTGTAGAAGTTGAAGACATACTTCGACCTGAATCTGATGCGGGAGGAAGATGCAATTAAGTTTGCAATCCTACATCTAGAGGGAGACGCTCATGATTGGTGGCATCATGGGTTGATTACACAAGGACACATATACATCATGACTTATGCAGAGTTCACAAAGAGGCTAGTGAGCAGATTTGATAAGAGGGACCCCGACGGGTATTTTAGAGAGCTACCATCTGAGACAGACCGGTTTCGTGGATCAATATATCACCAATTTTTAGAGACTATCGGTCATGGTACCTGATATTACAGAGATGAGGCTGATTTCCCTATTCACAGTAGGTTTGACAGATGCTCTCGCTTGGATTTGTGAGGGCATTTGAGCCTTCTTCGTTGCATGAGGCTATTAGGAGAGCTCGTGACCTAGAGCTATCCACTCCTAAGTCGAGGTTTCCACCTCGAGTGCAGCCTAAGGGTTTCCCTTCAAGAACCGGGGGTTCAGGCCGAAGGTACCTCCACCTAGGAAGGATACAACCTGGAGACCATTCGGAGCTAGTGAGGACAGGGAGGAATTGAGGTGAAAGAAACTATGTTTCGATTGCCCACCTTGGGTCCCAGGACACGATTGCAAGGGTAGAGGGAGGGCCCAATACATAGAGGTCTTCGAGGAGAGTGATGGTGACGAAGAGTTGAACACACAACCATTAGAGGATGATGATGATGAGGCATCAGATGGTGCGGGTGTGGAGCAAGATAGTGAGACTTTCCCCCAGGAGACTATCGCCACATTGTCTAGTACCCCGAGGTACAAGGCATTCAGAGTTAGGGGAGTTTTGCAGGGACAACGAGTGGTGGTACTCATTGATAGTGGGGAAACCCACAACTTTATTGATGCCTCATTGGTTGAGAGGTGGGGTTACAAGATAGAGAGGAATTTGAGGGCTTCAACGTGGTTGTAGCCAATGGAGAGTCTATGAGATGCACACGACGGGTTCCCCAATTGAGCATCGCGATGGGTAACTATACAGTTACCAATGATTTCTATATTGTTGGAATTGGAGAGACCAACATAGTGCTTGGGGTATAGTGGCTCCATTCCCTTGGTGAATTTTGAACTAACTTCCAGATGATGGAGCTGAAGTTTAAGTCCGAAGGGAGGAATGTGATCTTGAGGGTTTATCCTCGGGGCACCCCGAGTTGTTACGGCCAAGAGGATCGAGAGGATCTATAGGCATGATGAGGTGGATTGGGCAGTACACTTTGCTTGGTTTCAACCAAGAAATCAGAGGAGGGACAACAACAATACCATGTGGATATACAGGGCCTATTGGACAAACACAGTGTCGTGTTTGGTGACATACCTCCAAGCATACCTCCAGATAGGGGATTTGAGCATGTGATTGAGCTCGAGGATGCTAGACCGGTGGTCATTTCTCCTTACCGCCACCCCAAGCGGTTTAAGGATGAGATCGAGAAGACTATACAGGAGCTCATGGATATGGGGCATATTAGACCGAGTTCCAGCCCTTTTGCTTCTTCGGTGGTTTTGGTGAAGAAGAAGGATGGGACCCTATGGATGTGTATGGACTACTGGGCCTTAAATAAGAAGACAATAAAGAACAAGTATCCCGTACCACACATTGACGAGTTGTTGGATGAGCTACATGGTGCAATCTATTTTTTGAAAATAGATTTGCACTGCTGGATATCATCAGATCAAAGTCAGGGAGCAGGATGTGCATAAGACAACGTTCAGATGCCATTACGGTCACTTTGAATTCTTGGTGATGCCTTTCGGATTGTCTAATGCTCCAGCTACATTCCAGTCTTGCATGAATCATGTGTTCAACCGCCACTTGTGGAAGTTTGTGTTGGTTTTCTTTGATGATATTTTAGTCTACAACAGACTTGGGAGGACCATATCAGGCACCTAGGTGAGATATTGGGGATATTAGAAGCTAATTCATTATATGCAAAAGCTTCTAAGTGTGAGTTCGGCATGACCAAACTTTTGTACTTGGGATATGTAATTGGTGGGGGTACAGTGAAGGTGGACAGAGAGAAGATACAGGAAATCTTGGATTGGCCCCCACCTAGAACATTGACACAATTGAGAGGATTCGTGGGGTTGTGCACATACTACTAGAGGTTCATGAAGAATTTCTCTCGGTTGACTGCTCCATTGACAATTTGACCAAGAAGGGGCTTTTGCTTGGTCAGATGCTACTCAACAAGTTTTTGACCACCTCAAGGAGGTAATGAGTTCGTGTCCCATCCTCACATTACCAGACTTCTCCCGCCCATTCATCCTAGAGTGTGATGCTTCAGGAGAGGGTGTTGGGGTAGTTCTCATGCAGGATCAACATCCCATCACCTATGAGAGTCGGAAACTGAAACCCGTGGAGAGAGGGTATTCAATCTACGACAAGGAGATGTTGGCCATTATGCATGCCTTGGCCAAATTCAGACAGTACCTTGTGGGCAGAAAATTCATGGTTCGTACGGATCACAACAGTTTGAGATTCTTCTTGGGATAGAAAGAGCTCAACGATCACCAGCAGAGATGGGTGAACAAGGTGCAAACATATGACTTTGACATTGAGTACACTCGAGGTAAGAATAATATTGTTGTTGACACTTTATCTAGGAGGCCTTACCTCACTGCTATGCTTAGTTCTATGTCTGAGATTTCAGTGGATTGGAAGGCTCATATACTTGTTGAGTATTCCAAAAATCAGTTTGCATGTGGGATCATGGATGGTATGATACAGGATGACCGATACAGAGTAGTGGATGATCTCATTTTCTACAAGGATAGGATCTTCCTTGTACCAGATCCAAAATGAAGGGGAAGATCCTTTGAGTAGTACATGATACACCCCTAGCTGGACATCCTGGGTATTTCAAAACATACAGGTTCATCAGGGAGAGATTTGCATGGAAGGGGATGAAGGATGATGTCCTAAATCATGTCAGAGAATGTATGGTTTGCCAGCAAACCAAATCCAAGTGCTCTTTCCTAACAGAAGATTACTTTAGCCTCTCCCCATTCCCGAATAGAAATGGGAAAGCATATCTATGGACTTTATCACAGGGCTTCCCTTGGTGCATGGGCATAGCTACATTTATGTTGTAGTTGATCGGTTAACTAAGTATGCTCATTTCTTTTCCCTACCCAAAGGGCACGAGGCCGTGGATGTGGCCCGGATCTTCTATACCGGTATTTTTCAGCTACATGGGTTGCCTAAAAATATCATCAGTGACAGGGACAAGATCTTCATGAGCACCTTTTGGCAGGAGATCTTTAGACTAGTAGGTACAGAGTTAACTCCTAGCACTAGCTACCACCCATAGACAGATGGGAAGACAAAGATAGTCAATAAGTGGATAGAAGGCTACTTGCGGAGTTACGTGACAGGACACCAAAGGGGCATGGATCAAATGGTTACACATGGGTGAGTATTGCTACAATACCACCTACCAGATGAGCATAGGTATGACCCCTTTCCGAGCCTTGTATGGGTACGATGCAAGGACATTCGTAGATTTGGTATTACCAGATAGCCGAGCTCCCAAAGCTCGAGATTGGTTGTAGGAGAACCAGGATATTCTGAAGGCTCTCAGAGAGAATCTTCAGAAGGCACAAAATCAGCAGAAGGTATATGCAGATCGACACAAGACAAAGAGAGGTCTTTTGAGGCTGGGGATCTAGTGTTCCTACGTTTACAGCCATATAGGTAGTCCTCACTGAAGCAGAAGGGTGCAGAGAAATTGAAACCATGATTTTATGGTCCGTACCGAATAGTTCGTCGAGTAGGGGTAGTGGCATATGAGCTAGAGCTACCAGAGCACAGTAAGATACATAATGTCTTCCATGTTTCATGCCTTAAGAAGGTGCTCGGACCGCATATTGCACCATCTACAGAGCTACCACCACTAGATGAGGAAGGGAAGTTGGTGCTGGAACCAGAAGCCATTATTGAAATGAGACGGAGGGGGCTCAGGAGTAGAGCAATCACCGAGTATTTGGTGCGATGGAAGGGACTGCCACTTGAGGATGCTACTTGGGAGGGGGAGCAGATTTTGTAGCATCCTAATTTGCATTTGCTTGAGGACAAGCAAATTTTGGGAAGGGAGGACTATAATGTCCCCTTTTTGTAATGCCCCTTCTTCCTACGCCAAATGGCCCAAGGGCCAAGTCGGGCCCAAAACATGGTCAGACCCAAGGGGGTTGTGGACGCTGGAAGCTTGTGGAAGGGGCCCCATGGTTTTAATGTCCTAGTTTGGCATTTGGGGGTCACTTTTGGACACGATGACTCAAAAAGGGAGAAAGTAATTATAGATACTTTTATATTAGTGGCCCCTCCATGGAATGAAATGCGCTAGGGTTGTGGGGGCTCATTTACCAAGGAAAGGTATATATGGAGATGGGAAGGAAGAAAAGGGACTTTTTGTCATACTCTTAGCCTCTTCTCGTGCATTGCTGTTGTTGTTGCATTTCTATAGCTTGTGGAGTCAAATCCCATAGGGACCCTAGCTTCGGTGGTGAGAGACCCATCCCTAGCTAGCAGGGCATTCTTTGGTAGTGAAAGATCTACCCTAGTTTGTCATCTTGGAGCCGTTTTCAGGCCATACTACAAAGATATTTCCAGAGGGTCAGAGGAAGGGTTTCAAGGATATTTTTGGGGATTTCGGGAAGACAATCAGAGGGGCTCTAGATATGACTCATGGCAACCATCTAGGCTGGGTGTGGCAGCACGTGGAAGGCGCCTCCCTCATTTCCCGACTCCATTCCTAGCGTGGCGACTCGCAGCCTCTATTTGGGGGCTTTCCAGTCGGTCGGGTTAGATCTGCAGGTGGCAGTGTTATTCCCTACACTGCCATTGTTGTTTTCAAAGACCCTTATTTTGCTCTTGTATTTAGAGGGTCACGGACCTCTGAAGTTGACTAGCCACCTAGGGCTTTCGTACCTTGTCGGGTAGCAATATATTATTCCATAAAATGTCTACATAGTGTTTATTATTATTATTGTAAGCTTCCCTTGTAATTTCATGCACTGTGGGAAAATAATTTATGTGATATCAATTCAATACCATTCGTTGTCCCAGCTGGACATTTTCATTAAAAATCGCTGTGGAGCAAGATCAAATCTAAGCCGAGTGGACTATAACACATGCCGAGGTGGCTAGAGTTTTAGCAGAGCTAGTATCTTTTCGTTAGATAACTGGAGCAGCTTGTTACACCTTGGGTACATATGGACCTAGCCGCATCTACGAGACATGTTGCATACTACAGGTCTTTGTAATATGATGTTGTCCCAGGAGGACAAAGAGCTCTAAAGTTTAGCCAAAATTCCATGAGCGAGTTCGCTTCATGGTCTCACAGAGCAACAACATTAGGCGGATCGAGAGCAATGACATCTGCAGGTAAGGGCCATAGGTGATGGGACCCCACCATCCCGGAGGCTAGACAACCCCACATGGATTGAACCGCACATGAATCTTTATTTCATGATGTGTTTACCCATGTATGTATTTTTGACGTATGCCTCGATATGAAGGCACATTTTTTATCAATGTATATGTACTATTTTTGGCTATGCCTCATTTGTGAAGGCATATTTTTGATCGATGCCCATAATGACATACTATGTATCCACATGATTATGTCTTGATACACATTATATATGGATGTTGATGTTTTGGAGACATGTATATGATGATGATGATGATGATGATGATGATGATGATTATGGACCTTACTTATGATGTTTATGATTGTATCACATGTTCTTTGATTTATGCGATAGCTTTATATTATATCACATGTTTTGATAAGATGTTTCATGTTCTTCTTTACCACATTTTGTGTATGAGATATCGATAGATGATATTATGTTTTTTTTATGTGACACTTATGATCGTCCACGTTTTTATTATGGTCTATGTTTGAGGGGGACGAGAGGCGGTCCCTCTTACCCCTCGTGGTGATTGTATATGATGTTGGCTAATTATACATGTTTAATTTTCATGTTCATGATGATGTAGCTTAGCTTTTTATTGATATATGATGTATAGATGTGATGATAGATGATAGATGCTATGATGACAACAAATTGTACAAAACACCCAATAGGCACAACTTAATCAAATCTAATTAAGACAACACAACTATATACAAGTATGCAAGATAAAGTGAACTCAATGTCTATGTTCAACAAATTAAAGTAACACTTTAAACTAAGTAAATGAATCCAATTTAAATCATACAATACAAAGAATCAATGTAATTAAAGTTATAAAAACCAACAACTAAAAGTAAGCAAACCACTACTTTTTTTTTACGGTATAATTTTGAATTATTTTCTATTGTTTTTGGTGTTATCCTTGAGACAATTTTCAAGGCTACTGTTCACATTGTTTTCATAGTTTTGTCCCTAAAAGATTTGTTTTCTTATGTTAAGTGTTTTGCTAATATATTTGAATGTTTTTGTGTTTTTTTGAAAGGTTTTACAAGCTATGTACAGAAAATAAAGAAGTGTGGATGCCCCCAACATTAGATGGGAATATACAAAGGCATAATTCCATACGTGTATGTGTAAGAAGGTGAACATGTGAAGGTGCCCCAGGTGTTAGATGGGAATGTATGAAAGTGATTCCTTCACATATATACAAGCGCAAATCATCCGAATCAAGGCTATGATGGATAAGGTTCAACAAAGATCTCAAGCTCAAGAAAACCTATCCCTAAAATTAAAGAAAGTGTACCCCTTCTAGATATGCGATATGCTTATGAATAATGGATCCTCCCAAGGCGCCGGAAATCGGTTTTCACCCAATGACCTACCCAATGTGCCACAATTGTGTGGTTTTCACAGCTTGGATCACCTGCTTTTTTTTTTATCTTTTCTTGATTTTTTTTTTTTGCTTGTTTTTTCTTTCTTTTATAAGGAACCTCATACTCAAACATAGAAATTATTAAGATGTATTGCATTCATTGGTTCCTTTAATTCCTTACCATCCGAATGAGCTAGTTTGTATGATCCTAAACCATAACATATGGTCCTAACCAGTTGGTTTCAAAATTTCCTTTCCTTTCTCGATCCTTGGTGGTGTTGAACTAATTTTATTTGAGTACTAAGTCTCCTACCTCGAACTGGAGAGGTATGATCCTCTTTTTGTAGCCTCATGACACTCTATTCTGATATACTTTTAGGTGATTAAGTTCCTGCATGCATTTCTCATATGAGAGTAGACGAGTACTAAGTCTCCTACCTTGAACCGAAGATTAGTTGAGCCACTCGGTAATCTTCATCCTTGTCTAGATAGTCCCAGAGAGATATTCTCAGGGAAGGAAGCTCAATCTCCAATGGTATAATGGCCTCAATTCCAAAGACTAGTGAGTAAGGGGTAGCACCAGTAGGAGTGTGGATGGAGGTTCTATTATCCCAAATGGTGGGATGGATTTGTAAGTTCCAATTACGGCTGTTTTACTTACCATCTTTTCCATGATGTGAACAAGTGTTTTGTTAGTGGCCTCTTCGCTTGTCCATTACCTTGAGGGTAATAGGGAGTGGACCACTTTAAATGGATTTGGAAGTGTTGACATAATGATTTAATTATCTTGTTCTTGAAATACTTACCATTGTCTGCTACAATGGCGGAGGGAATGTCGTAACGAAAAATGAGGTGGTTCATAATGAATTTTGAAATTTGTGCACCAGTAACATATGTAAGAGGCACATCCTCTACCCATTTTGTGAAATACTTGGTGGTAGTTATAATATGTGTATGGCCATCTGAGGAAGTAGGAGTGATCTTCCCTATGAGATCTAATCCCCATTTTGAAAATGGCCATGGTGTTGTAATTGGATGCAAAGTTTGTGTTGGTGCATGAATCAGGTTTCCATAATTCTAACAAAGTTCACACTTCTTGACGTAGTTACAACAATATGCTTCCATGGTGGGCCAATAATAACACACTCTTAGTAGTTTCTTGGTGAGCACCATGCCACTTGTGTGTGCTCCATAAAATCCTTCATGTACTTCTTTAATCACTTGGATTGACTCGACTAAATAAGGATAGCACAATAGATTCTTTTCATAGCCTCTATGATAAAGGGTGCCTCCTAATAGGGTATACCAAGCTATATGATAGATAAGGGTTCTTTCCTTAATGTGAGAAATGTCCGGAAAAAGGTATTGTCTTGTAGGTAATCAAATATGGGCTCATACCAGGGGGAGAAAGGACCAAAAAATTCACATACCAGACATGATTCTGGTAATTCATGTGTTGGTTCTTGCAGATGTTCCACAAAGAGAGGAATTTTCTTTTCCTGAGGTGGGATGCAAAGCAAAGATTTGAATTTTTCCATGACATTTGCGAATCGATTCTGCGCTCTTGGCATCTGTTCAAAATTGATACCAACAAATTATTCCTTTAAAGTCTCAACCATATTTTTATATGGGATGAGTTTTTAATCCTTGACCTTGTATTCATATTGAACTTTCTTGATGATTGACTGCGAATCACCTATGACTCTTAGCTATCTGATATTCCATTTAATAGAAAAATTTAGCTTTGTAATGAGTGCCTCGTATTCTCTGTAATGTTATTAGTACATGTGATACTCACCTAAAAAGCGTGTGGTATGAAGTCCCCCGTTAGAGTGATAAGCACCACCTCGGCTCCTAAACCATTGTAATTAAATGATCCATCAAATTGCATTTTCCATATGACGGATTCCTCAATGTACATTATAGAAGCATTTGGAAGATCCAGACACAATGGTTTAGTCCTTGGTAGGGGAGCTTCAGCTAGCTGATTTGCAAGCACTTGTCCTTTGAGTGACTTCTGATTAACAAATTCAATGTCAAACTCACTTAGGAGGATGATCCAATTAGCCATCCGTCCGGTGAGCATTGGTTTAGATAGGAGGTATTTTAAGGGGTCAACTTTGGAAATGAGTTTGGTTTTGTTATTGAGCCGATAGTGGAAAACATTTTGTAAATAAAAGACCACAACTAAGTAAGAATTTTTGATCCGGGATAATTCAGCTCATATGCATTCAAAGTGTGGCTGAGGTAATAAAACACTCTCTCCTTTTGGTTCATATCATATTGGGAAAGCATTGCACCAATAGTATATTGTGTAGCTGAAATATAAAACATAGGTTCGCATGGGGTAGGTGGCATGAGAACAAGAGGACTGTTAGATATTATTTGAGCAATTCAAAATATTTTTGATACTTAAGACCCCAATCGAAGGTAACATATTTCTTAAGGAGATGTGTGAAAGGCTGGCACTTATTGGCAAGCTATGATATGAATCAACGGATTTCCTGAATCTTACCGTGTAAGCTGCATAGTTTCTTAAGGTTCTTTGGTGGAGGAATCTTAGTGATAGTTGTGACTTTAGCGGGATCTAATTCAAACCCCCTTCTTGACACAGTGAAACCCAAAAACTTTCCTAACTGTACGCCAAAGACACATTTCTTAGGATTTGGTCTGACTTTGTAATCACAGAGGCATTGAAAGATATGCCTTAGCACTTCCGGATGCTTCTCTCTCGGTTCAGGATTTTCCAAAATATCATCCACATAGTCCTCTATGATGTCATTCATCATCTCATGGAAGATGACAGTCATTTCTCTTTGAAAAGTGGCTATGACATTTTTTAGACGAAGGACATCGCTTGGTAGCAAAATGTTCCCAAGGGGTTGTGAATGCGATCTTGTGTTAGTATTCCTCTGTGATCTTAATCGATTATAGCCAAAAAAGCTGTCCATGAGGGACAACATTTCATACCCCGCAGTTGAATCAACAATCATGTTGATGTTAGGTAGAGGAAATTATCTTTAGGGCATGCTTTGTTAATATCCCTAAAGTCCATGTAGATTCAGATACCCACTGGTTTCTTTTGTACTAGAACTATGTTTGATATCCACTCGAATAGTCAATAGGTCTAATAAAACCTACTTCCAATAGCTTCTCCAGTTCTTCTTTCACCAAAGAGTGTAACATGCGGGTGCATTTTCCTTAACTTTTGTTTGATAGGTTTGGCATCTGGGTGCACAACAAGGTTATGCATGACTAGGGTTGGGTCCAAACCTAGCATATCTGCATAAGACCACATAAATATGTCTAAACATTTTTTATCACCTCTATAAATGTTTTCTTCTCTTGTGCCGAGAGTGAAGCTTTTACCATTTTTGGATCTTCTTCTGATCCAATATTAACATTGATAGTCTCCTCAATCAACATTTTAGAGGTATCTTCCATCCATGTAGGATCAAGGGGGAGAGTAAGATCCACTTCTACAGTGGCTCAGAAATATTGTTATCTTCTCATGGGTCAACTATCTTTTCTATTGATTCTTCTGTTTTTTTTTCCACAAGCGCCTCAAAGAGGTTTTCACTATGGGACTTAATCTTATTCTTTCTGCAAGGATTTTCTGTGGTATTTTTCCCTTTCTTACTATTTTTTTACTTAAAAGACCACACAACTCTACCTCTTCCCCAAAGTATTTTCATGCATCCAATTTTATGGAGAAACCCTTCTTATGGTCACTGATCGAATGACATCTCGAGTACCCATGAACTATGTAATGGCCTCATCATTTTCATAGAAATCAACTGACACATGAAGGTTTCAACCTCAATCAATGAGGCTGGGATATACAAGGGTAATTTACATATTGGTTTGGGGATTGGATTGGGACAAGGTAAAAAAGGTAGAATCCAGAAAAGGTTAGTAGAGGCAAGGTCCTCGTATATGCTACAATAGGAATTTGTGTCGTTTTCTGAATGAGGTGAATCATCCTCACATTCCAAAGAAGTATCATTAATTTTGGAGGGTGGAGTGCTTATTTCCTTTTCCGAGGGGTGACTAGAAGAGGCTCTAGTCTGCCTTGTGCATCCAGCCACATCCAAATCCCTGATACCCCATGACGTGCATCATTCCATGTGCTTTGGCATACTTTGTGGAGCCTAGTTACATGAATCTTTCATTCCTTCAGGTGTCCAACTTGTAGGTGTATCTAGCATCTTCTCGTCTGACAAAAGACCATGAGGAACAAACTTCTCAAAGGGGCTAGGACAACTATCCCGGGAGTTTGTGAATTGGAAATCAGGTCTACCACGTGTTTTAGGTGATAGTGAGAGGTCGAGACCAAAATGGCTTGTTGAATATTGAAATCCTCGATTGGGCCATACGATCCAACCTTTAGCTCCCATGAAGAAAAGGGAGAGAGTGACGAGGAAGGATCCTTATTATTAGCCTGCAATGTGTCAAGATCAACTTGAGCTTTCAGAGCTTCCGTTTGTAATGGTATAACAACATCCGCTAAAGGACATTCATACGTTGCTCGAGAAAACTATGTAACACTCTAAAATGTGTAAATGGCTTAGGATCTCTTAAGATGGTGATTTTATACCCCGATGATACAACTTAATGCATTGATGAAAAGTAGAGGGTACAACATGCATGTCATGGATCCATGGGTGACCTAGGAGCATGTTATAAGGAAGATCCGATCAAGGATATGGAACTTCGTGTTATGATTTTTTGGTTCTAAATATATAGGTAACAAAATGGTACCAAATGATTCCTCGCTCAAAGATTATCATTAGTCGTGATTGTAATTACATGATAATTTAAATCTACTTCTACATGCCCTAGATTTCTAACAAGTTTCAAGGTACAAATATTTATACCTGACCCGTTATCCACAAGCACTCTTTTAATCTTTCTACGAGTGATACATACCTTAATGTACATGGGTAAGTTGTGTATACGATTATTGAATGAAACTTCACTCTGGTCAAAAGAGATACAATCATTATGAGCAAGATTGGCTACCATGGCTTGAAGGTGTGAAGGATCGATGTCTGTTGACACTCCTAACCCCTAAAGGATATTATAAGGGATATCTTTATGAGATTTTGATATCTTGAGAAGGTCTAAGATTGAGATCTTAGTTGTAGTTTTCTCAAGTTGATCTAACAAATTGTATTGACTCTTCTAAGGTGTGGTCAAAGGAGGTTCGGGATCACTAGATGAGCGCGTCATTTTGTCATGGCGCAATCGTTACTAATGATTCTAATGGTGTTCACATATTCATTAGACAAATGGATACAACCTATGAGTGAATCAAAGGGATTGTCAGCGGAAGTATATACGTAATTTTTGGCTCTATAGTCATCAGATGACTAACCTTGATCCAAATTCTTTGTTCCTTGTTTATTATGATTAGGAAAGGGTTGTTTAAAAATTCCCATTTTTCCATTAGGCCCTTTTCCTGATTCAGGGGAGTCTACTTCAATCTTCCCATCCTCAATGAGGTCTTGAATAAAGTGTCTCAGTTTTAAACACTTATCTGTTTTATGTCCCTTAACATGATGAAAGTCATAGTAGTCATGATCTTTATACCATCCTGGTTTGGGCACATCTTCTACATAAGGGACCGTGGTCAGATATTGGACCATATTCATTACCTCTAATTGTCTCAAAATCATGGATAATGAGTCTGTAAGGGGAGTAAACATTCATTGTTTGACTGGATTTTGAATAGGCCCTTTGGTTAGTTTCAAAAGAGGGCCACTTTGAATGGCTTGAACTGTTTGAACTTATTTAGAGTTATTGATGCCATCCCCCATGAAGTTCTTGTTTTTGTTAAAGAATCTAGGCTTATCCACAGGTTTTGAATCTTGTTTGTCTTTTGAGAAGGGTTTTATTGTTCCCTTTTCTATTAAATCCTTCTTGATTTGGCTTCCTTTCTCAATAACTTCCTTGAAGTTAGTGACATAGTGCATTTGTAAGTGGAACACAATGTCCATATTCAAATTGGGCATGAAGATACTAACCAATTGTTTCTTCAAGACTATGTAATGGAAGCGATTAGATAGACCCCGCCACCATTGTAAGAAATTGGCAAAGGTTTCATTTGGTCTTTATTTAGCGCTGCATAGGTATAACATGGTTACATCATTCTCCATATTGAACAAGAAGTGACACATGAATTTCTCTGCTAGCATGGGCCATGTGATTATTGACCCCTTTGGTAAATGAAGGAACCATTCCAACGCTTGTCCTCCTAAACTACAAGGGAACAAATGTATGAGGTAATTTTTGTTATAGGATACTTCTTGGAAAACCATGTAAAATTATTTGATGTGATCACGAGGATCACCTTTGCCTTTATATTTATCAAATTTTGGACATACAATTTTTTTTGGAAATGGTGTTAGCAACATATCTCTTTCGAAGGGGTAAGGACATAGCTCCTCATATTGATATTTCTTGTATGGCCTATGCTACTTTCTTAAAGAGTAGTAAGCATGGTTTTCATTGATTGTAACTCTTGTGTAAAGAGTTTCTCTTTTGTAGGAGAAGATGGTCTAAGCACTCAATTTTTATTGAAGGCTTCATCTTCTTGAGGTTCAATATAAATTTCACTAACCTTAGTTCTAGGTTTCTCTTGACATATTCCCTTCTTCGTATTTCTTACTTATAGAAGAAGCTAAGTTTACTAGTTATTCGTTAAGGGTTTGTATTTGATTTTGTATATTGAATTTTATTTTTGAGGGTCTTCTTCATCATCGTTTTGAGGAGGCGGCGACTCCTCATGTTCACGTTCTATCCTAACTCGGCGATGCATCTTAAGGGGTGGTGGTCAAGAACCACCTTTTTGTCTTGATGTTTCACCTTCCATGTTAGTACTAGAGGTAGAAGTGTGTCTTCCTTCAATGTTATCATCCATGGGAGGTATTTGTGTTTCCTCTTCTTTCCTATTAGTATCTTGGCTAGGGGCTTCTCGTTCTTGTGGTATTGTGGCACCTAACTCTAAAATTCATGCAAGTACTCAATCTCTATTTCGGAATAGGAATTCATCAAGGTGAATGGCATCAAAATTGTTGATATCTTGAAATGAATCACTCTCGTCTCTGCCATGATCAACTAACCCATATGTTTCCCTTACTTCAAAAAATAGGGGACCTAAGTTGTGACCCGGGAAAGGGTTTAGCTCTCATTTCTTGGATTCCATTGTTGTGATATGGACCTTTGTGATTTTTGTTTATACAAGGCTTTGTCTAATGTAATTGAGGGTATAATAAACCTAAGTGCAATGTGTAACTTGTTCATTTTATAGTCTCAAAGTGTGTCGATAAATGGACCAAATAATAAGGAATCAATCAAGTTTATGATTTTGATAACACATATGAAACAATCATGTAATTTTATATTAAACCAATCAATCAAGAAACTACACCCTATGCTAGTGTTCTCAAAGATAGTTTTAATGTTATATTATCAACATAATTTCAAAACTTAATTCATGTTCGAAATGAACAAGGCGTAAGTATTTAGAAAAGGTTTGATGTTATCTCGATAAAAGGATACTTACAACAAGTCTAGAGAAAATCAAGACCCAAACCCTAAAACAAGTGGAGGTTTCTCAGATGAGCCACGAAACAATACCACTAAGATACGTTACCCAAGATTTGTGAGAAAGCGCGGTGTTAGTATCATACTAGTATCGTTACTAAGTGAACAAAGTAATCAACACTCTTTCAAGATTGAGGTAATGTTTGAAATAAAACCAAGTCAAAGTATGCTAAGGATTTGCTAAGATGTGGGCAGTGTAATGTCACAATATGGACACTTAGATTACGTTTACTAGAAATAAGATGTAAGTATCGTAATTGTGGTGAGGCGATGTGAACAACGTAACACTTCTAAGGAAGATAAATGATGATTCAAGCCTAACTACAATGATAATTTGTATCAATATAGGTTTGAGATAAGGGGACTACTAGAATATGATGATGTACACATTAGTGCAAAATCACAAAGCACCCTGACGCACATCAGGCTTATAGGTTGATGTTCAGGCATCCAGTGTGATTGCACAACATGGAAACCTCTCTCCAAGCGTGGGACTTGTAAAACCGAGAGAGGAATCTCCAGAGAAGGCTGGTTCCTGCTCCTAAACTACCTGCCACAAGCTATTCCAGTGCAGGCAAGCTAATCTAATCTTAATCTAACCATGCCAAGGAGACAGAGAGAGAGAGAGAAAGGAAAAGAACAAAAGCCTACACTAAAACGGTGATACACCAGAGAAGGAGGATGTTGAACATCTATCAAAACTGCCATGGGACAAAGAGAGGTGAGCAATGGGAAGGATGGACAGATGCATCACAGGCCCAAGGATAGATTTCACACAGAAAATGTCCCAAAACTCCATGAACACAGCTCCAAACCTGCAATGATCATTCAAACATGCACAAATACCTGCAATGAAGAGAGGCAAGAAGAAGACAAGCAAAAATGAGAAAGGATGGACAGATGCATCACAAAACACGTCTTGTTGCTTCAGAAGTCTGCACAGAACATCATTCCATTAATAAGAGGCAAAAACGCCATTACAGAGCAAGGGAGGAGGTTCTAACTCCATTTTTAACCCTAGAGAAGAAAAGAAGGGAGAGCAGAGTAGAAAGAATGAACAACCACTTCTAAATGAGCCAAATCTGCTTTTACATTGCATGGGTCGAACCCAGGGGACAGAAACGTGAAAAAACGTGCAAGCCCATCCCTCATTGACTGCAGATGTATTAAATCAGCATGGGGATCTTTGTCAACCCATACCCTGTCACTTTGAGCGATTTTGAGGAGAATGCGACCCATTTGCATTAACTGGGCCGCTAAAATGTCACTTCTGGCCGTGCAGAAGAAGAATGCGACCCATTAGCATTAAAACAGGTTGTTGAAAGGTCGCTTCTGGCCATTATCACACGTCAGCACCGTTTCTCCATTTTCTCTCTTCAGACTGCACCAAAACTCGAGATTGATCCCAGAATCATGTAGAGCATCTCACAAGCTTTCCGTTGATATAAAGAACGTGGAAATCCGAGCTCTGGATCAAAAGATATGGCGATCTGAAGATTTAGGGCACGGAACAGACCCAAACGGATTTTGAAATATTTCCCGCGCTCTGCCACTTGGATGACACGTGGCACGCTCTGATTGGTCGCGTGATTCTCTCTCCTTCTACTTTTCGGTGGGCTGTCTCTTGAAATTTGACCTTTTTGATGATTTTAAAACATTTTCCACTTTTTTTCCGCTCCCCGCCACTTGGAAGATACGTGGCATGATCTGGTTGGAGGACAGGGCGCGGGGTCAACCTTGTCTTTTAAACTTTGGGCCCAAGACTTCTTCAAAATTTCTAAGTCCTCCCCGAACTCCGCACTTCCTTGCTCCATTGGACACGTGCCTAATTCCTATTGGCTCGGGCCAGTGCTTCAAACCTTGCCCCTTTGACTTTTGGACCTTTCTCCTTGAGACACGTGGCGTCTTTTGGTTGGTTCTCGGGCCTGCCGGGTCTTCCGCGTACTTCGCGTCCATCTGTCCCGGATGTCCCATTTGATTTTGGACCTTTTGGGACAATTTCGGCCGATTCGGCCGGTTCGCGTACCTCTGGCCCGATTGTTCCATTTTCCTTTGGACCGCTTGGGACAATTTCGGCCGGTTCGGCCGGTTCGGGCCCATTCGTACCACTTGTCCCACTTTGTTTTTGGGCCCTTTGTGCTTATTTCGCCCGGTTCGGCCGGTTCGGGCCTTTCTGTCCCAAACGTCCTGATCAACACTTGGCCAATTTCTTCCTCCTTTCGGCCGGATCGGCTTTTCGTGCCTTTCGCGTACTTTTGGCCCGATTGTCCCAAATGCAATTTGGGCTGCCTGCGGGATTTTCAGCCGATCCGCGTTTTTCTGTCCCACACGTCCCAAAGGCGACCTTGAGCAGGACTTAGCCAATTTTCATGATTTTTTCTGGATCAGCCTACTTGCCTTCCTGCAACTTTTTCCGCATTTTCAGAGCTTGCTCCTTCCTTCTGCCTCGGCCAGAGGAGTTAGAAAAATATCTGAGAGAACCTCAGAAACATGATGTTTGCTCTGAATTAACCAATGTGCCTGGGACTTGGATATTCTGATGCATGTTATCAAATTTACCCCGGGGTGAATTTTGGATAACAATTTGGCGACTCAACGGGGCATCTCGCCTGCTTTAGATGAAAAGGCCAGTGCCTCAAGCAATCCATTGGGCATGGAGTCATAAGTAATAGCCTGAAAAATGATATGAACTTTGAAAATCTCCCCTCTGAGCCACTTGGAAACCCACCGGGCATGGAGTTGTTCTCACCAAAAACCATTGAAACGAACTGTGCAAGAGCAAAACCAGCAACACCAAAAACTATGTACAGAACTGAAAATCATACATGTCCCAAATGGAACATGCAGAGTGTGCACGAGCACTTCTTCTACTGAAAGCAAATCTACCTAATCTACTCTAGCTGGAAGCAAAGGCAAGCTAAACAAACCCTGCAACAGGTTGTGAGAAATAGCTTCCTTTCTTCAAAATTGGCAGCCATGCAATTGATTTGCACTCGATCATGGCTGTTTGATGGATGGAAAATCAACAAGAAGTGGTCTTCTATCCAAATCATCAAGGTATCAATCAAAAATCCAATACCTCTTTTAGTTTCTCTCGCATTTGGATTGGAGAGGTATGGCAGCTGATCATTGGTACTTTGTAGCTCATCCTCATGCTCAGAAGCAAGCATGACCGGTTGTGGCTTCTCCTTTGGCTCTAATGAAGCCAAATACCGATTGGGCAAAGTATGGTCCTTTGAGTATGCCCATTGCTTGTGATTTTCAACTCCAAGAATGGAGTCTTCTTGTAGGCCCTCCTGAATGGATGATGTGGAAGAAATGGTGGGATTCTTCTATCTTTTCTCTTCCTCCGATGAAGAACAGGGAAGATTAGAATCTTCTAATTTTGATTCCAAAGAGTGCTTTGTAAGATGCAAAGCTGCCGAAATGGAAACTCTCCTTCATGACAGCAGGCTCTGGTGTTTGGAATGTGGATGATGAAAGAGAGAATGGTGAAAACTCAACCGACTCTTCTCCATCAAAACAGTCCTCCAAATCGGCTGTAAAACCGCCTCATTGTTGTCCCATTGCTTTGTGTTCAACTTCCTCCATGGTGTCCTCTTGATCTGCAACTTGACCACCATGGTTTCCTTCACTCTCCAACATTGAGTTTGAGAGATCAAACTCCTTTTCAGTACCAGAACTTGAGAGAGATGAAGTGGAAAGAAGAACTGAAGGTTCTTCTGTAACCTGCTTTGTGCTCAAAGCCCTTGGATCTGCACTTTTCTCCTTCACAGCTAGATTGTGCTCTTCTTCTTTTGGATTTGGAGCAGCTTCTCCTTCCTCCAATGTTTGAAGGCAATCTTGCTCTTGGTTGAACTCTTCCTCCAGCGTGAAGTTTGTCAAGTCAAACTCTTCATTCTGCTGCTCTAGAGGGCAAGTTGGGGCTGCAAGATTTTCTTCTTCAAAAAAATCAGTCCTAACCACCATTTGTTCAACCTTGGCCTCTTCCGTAGGATTAACCGTCAAGGGAATCTTTGCTATCCCAAATTTGGCAGCCCAAACCTTCAAGTTGTCTGTCATTTCTTTTCTGTTGGGCTCCTCTCCTTGCTGTCCTTTATGACTGATTTTTACAATTTCTTCTTCCCCACATGGAATTGGGAATGCAAAAGGAGGGATAGGTTGAAACTCCACTAATTTGACAATTTTTTGTGGTGGTGGAGGAGGTGAAAACTCTTGTTTCTTTGGAGGAGGGGGTGTTTCTGTTAGCTCTTGTGGAGGGGATAACTGTTTGGAAGGAAAAAGGAAAGAAGAATCGAGGTGTGGTGGAAGACTGAGAGGTGGAGAGATGGATTCAACACTTGGGACAGCAGATGGAGGGTTTAAAATTTGCAGGTCCAGATGAGATGATGCTGCTTGAGTAATGGGAAGAGAGAAACCAGATGATGGTGTAGAACTTACCCATTGACAAGGTTGTTCAACACCGACTGTATAGGCCTCTATTTCTGCTGTCCATTGTGCAAGTTGGGGCAGCATCTTTATCATGAAGTCCAGCTTCTCTTGAGGGCTGAAGTGTCTTGGAAAAGGGCCTCCCCATGGACAAGGAGTCCTACAACCAATTCTGAAAGCTCTCATTTGAGCTGTTGCTCTGGACTGCAGCATCCCCACCTCCATCTTTTGGATTTTCTCCAACAGACCAGCATCTTGGATCTGATGGTCTTCGTTGTATGCACACCCTTGCTCTTGGAAAGCTCCATAGCCAAACTGACTTTGGCACTGCTGTTCATATGAGTATGCATGCTGATCTGGAGGATTTGTAAAACATGTTGGAAGTGGAAAATACTGCTGTTGTTGATGTGAATTCCATGATGGAAATGAAGTCATGATTGCACAACTTCATGGAATGGAAAAGAATGAAGGGGATGGAAAGGAAGATGGATGAAAATGGATGGAAATGAATGGAAAGGAAGGTCTGCAACTTCAGAGATGGGTTGTTGACCAGATGGAGTCGCCAGATGTGTTTGCAAGTGCCTCCAAAGGCTGAAATCTTCACAGGAACACATCAACCTGCAAAAGATGGAGTGAAAGACCTCTAAGCTCCCACCGGGCGTGCCAAAACTGTTAGTGCAAAATCATAGCACCTCTGGACGCACATTAGGCTTCTAGGTTGATGTTCAGGCATCCAGTGTGATTGCACAACATGGAAACCTCTCTCCAAGCGTGGGACTTGTAAAACCGAGAGAGGAATCTCCAGAGAAGGCTGGTTCCTGCTCCTAAACTACCTGCCACAAGCTATTCTAGTGCAGGCAAGCTAATCTAATCTTAATCTAACCATGCCAAGGAGACAGAGAGAGAGAGAGAAAGGAAAAGAACAAAAGCCTACACTAAAACGGTGATACACCAGAGAAGGAGGATGTTGAACATCTATCAAAACTGCCATGGGACAAAGAGAGGTGAGCAATGGGAAGGATGGACGAGATGCATCACAGCCCAAGGATAGATTTCACATAGAAAAATGTCCCAAAACTCCATGAACACAGCTCCAAACTGCAATGATCATTCAAACATGCACAAATACCGCAATGAAGAGAGGCAAGAAGAAGACAAGCAAAAACGAGAAAGGATGGACAGATGCATCACAAAACACGCCTTGTTGCTTCGAAGTCTCGCATGAACATCATTACATTAATAAGAGGCAAAAACGCCATTACAGAGCAAGGGGAGGAGGTTCTAACTCCATTTTTAACCCTAGAGAAGAAAAGAAGGGAGAGCAGAGTAGAAAGAATGAACAACCACTTCTAAATGAGCCAAATCGCTTTTACATTGCATGGGTCGAACCTGTGGGACGAAAACGTGAAAAACATGCAAGCCCATCTTTCATTGACTCTGAGATGTATTAAATCAGCATGGGGATCTTTGTCAACCCATACCCCGTCACTTTGAGTGATTTTGAGGAGAATGCGACCCATTTGCATTAATCGACGCTAAATGTCACTTCGGCGTGCGTAAGAAGAATGCGACCCATTAGCATTAAAACAGGTTGTTGAAAGGTCGCTTCTGGCCATTATCACACGTCAGCACCGTTTCTCCATTTTCTCTCTTCAGACTGCACCAAAACTCAAGATTGATCCCAGAATCATGTAGAGCATCTCACAAGCTTTCCGTTGATATAAAGAACGTGGAAATCCGAGCTCTGGATCAAAAGATATGGCGATTTGAAGATTTAGGGCACTTAATGCACTCCAAACGGATTTTGAAATATTTCCCGCTCTCGCCACTTGGATGACACGTGGCATGCTCGATTGGTCGCGTGATTCTCTCTCCTTCTACTTTTCGGTGGGTCTGTCTCTTGAAATTTGACCTTTTTGATGATTTTAAAACATTTTCCACTTTTTTCCGCTCCCGCCACTTGGAAGATACGTGGCATGATCTGCCGGTTGGAGGACGGGCGCGGGTCAACCTTGTCTTTTAAACTTTGGGCCCAAGACTTCTTCAAAATTTCTAAGTCCTCCCGAACTCCCCAATTCCTTGCTCCATTGGACACGTGCCTAATTCCTATTGGCTCAAGCTAGTGCTTCAAACCTTGCCCCTTTGACTTTTGGACCTTTCTCCTTGAGACACGTGGCGTCTTTTGGTTGGTTCTCGCCTGCCGGTCTTCCGCGTACTTCACGTCCATCTCTGTCCCGGATGTCCCATTTGATTTTGGACCTTTTGGGACAATTTCGCCGATTCGGCCGGTTCGTACCTCCGCCCGATTGTTCCATTTTCCTTTGGACCGCTGGGACAATTTCGCCTGGCTTGGCTTCGGTTCGGGCCCATTCGTACCACTTGTCCCACTTTGTTTTTGGGCCCTTTGTGCTTATTTCACCCGGTTCGGCGGTTCGCCTTTCGTCCCAAACGTCCTGATCAACACTTGGCCAATTTCTTCCTCCTTTCGGCCGGATCGGCTTTTCGCGCCTTTCGCGTACTTCTGGCCCGATTGTCCCAAATGTAATTTGGGCCGCCTGGAGGATTTTCGGCCGATCCGCGTTTTTCTGTCCCACACGTCCCAAAGGCGACCTTGAGCAGGACTTAGCCAATTTTCATGATTTTTTCTGGATCAACCTACTTGCCTTCCTGCAACTTTTTCCGCATTTTCAGAGCTTGCTCCTTCCTTCTGCCTCGGCCAGAGGAGTTAGAAAAATATCTGAGAGAACCTCAGAAACATGATGTTTGCTCTGAATTAACCAATGTGCCTGGGACTTGGATATTCTGATGCATGTTATCAAATTTACCCTGGGGGGGTGAATTTTGGATAACAAGACCATTCACACTTTCAACACTTGCATTCTAGCATTGCAACCTAGTCATACAAGTAGACTACAAAAGTGTTGGACATGATTATTTCCACTTTGGTATCCACGTGTCTTGCTCTCTTTTTCCCAAAATAGACAACAAGATAACAAAGGTGTAGATCAAGTGAGGATGAAACAAACTAAGCGTAACTTCGATAGAGTTTTGCCTTGTCTTAAGACAAGTGAAAAACTAGGACAAAGTAACACGTTGTAGGTCCCGTGATGAATAACACTTAGTTTCAACTTAAGTGGACTCTCACCTTGTTCAAATAACAAGGTTTTGACTCCAAACAAGTTTTCACTTTGTGAGATCTCTATAAAACATGATGGCTTGATACGGTAAAGTGGGCTCTAAGACGAAATGAATTCTTATTGGTTCTCTCAACTAGGTGTCACAAAATACCTCTGCATGAGCTCGGTTTGCCAAGAAATTTGCACTTACTAATCTTGGAGTATCCCGGATTTACTTTACCCCCTTCGACACAATGAGCATAAAATGCGTTCAGTTGTGTTTTCATTGGGGTCATAATGGAAATAATTTTGACTCTAACTTACAAATGTATAACTAGTCAAGTATGTAGCGCAGCGCTCTTCCGCTTCATCCGCAAGGTTCCCTCTTGTGTGGACTACTTTGGGGTTCCTAGGAACATATCTTTTGTTGTATCTTAAGGCTTATGCTAAAGAGAATTTTCCTAGTTTAAAGTAGACGGGTCTACCATTATCTCGAACTTGCAAAACAAGTGTTTTGAATATGGTGTGTTTTAGCTTAATGTGGTTTTCACGCACACCATTTGAAACCTACAAGAAATGAATTAGCCTTAGTTTAGATCCCAATGCGTTTGCATTTGATAAGTTACTTCATGCAATGGTTAGTAATTCAAGGCATCATATAAAGAGGATTTAGACATTGCTTTTGATTCCTATCTTAGGATGCGAAGAAAGAGAATACACAATGTAGAACCCAACTAGTTAGTAAACAATGACAAAAAGCCTATAAACCAAACACACAACTCATTCCTTTTATCCAAATTTTGAGTTCATTCCCTTAGAAATATTTAATGAAATGTTTTTTTTTGAAAGCATGAGAAAGGTATTGAACCATTTTTTATTCCCAAGATCACCTAGAAGGTGCAAGGGAAGAGCATACACGATCCAAACCTTATAAGTAAAAATACAACATTCATCAATTTTGACTAAGAAAACCAACACAAAATGAACTCTAAGATACCTTGCAAACCACTGATTAGTCTTACAAAGATCTTGCAAAGTGTTAGAATAATCAAGAAAACAAACTTTGCAAATTTTAAGAAATTATTTATCATTACTCTTTGACACTGCGCTCCTTATGACATATGTGCACCCTTAGAACGTATGCACATGGATTATAATGTATGCACACCTCTCACAAAGAACATAGTGAGCAATAACATATGTGTAGGCCGAGAGGCACATGCGTGCACTTTATGGCGTATGCGTGCTCTCTGGTAGGGTTTGTGCTTTCGAGTAAAAATGTAAAATAACACAAAGGGAGTTTTAACGTGTTCTTGTCACAAGAGATGTATGCGCATGATTTAAAGCATATGTGCACCTTTCATGACATATGCGTGTCTCTCGGTTAATATTTTGACAGAGAGTCAAGAATGTAAGGTAACGTGTGCGTGTGTTTAATAACATATGCGCACCCCAACAAACAAGTGTGTGCATGTCCGAATGTATGCACATCCATTCCAAATGCCTGCACATGCACCTAGAAAAGCACAAAAGGGATGGAAGACCAATTTCTAAAAATTCAAACAGTTAGAACTTTGCTATTTAAATCAATTTCTAACAGAAAATCATTAAATTTGCATGCAAAAGGAATATTTTAACACATATAAGGTTAGAAAATCTATATGATCCTCAAAATGAATGGAAATGGTTAGAAAACTTGATGTAAATCACAAAACTTGGAATCAACTTCTATGGACTATGGAGTAAGTCCCACCGGCATGCCAAATGTGTTCATGTATAAATTAGAAAGCTTAAGAAATGAAACTAGAACACCTAAGAAGTTTCAAAGCTTAACTAACCTAACAAGAACCATCAAGATAAGAGATTAGGGAGGCTAATTTCTTAAACATGCATATAACTTTGACAATAATCAAACTAACATGCCTAAATCAATCTCTACTCTTTGAATGCTAACTTGAAATGAACCTAAGAAGATCCTTAGCAATCAATTTTGATTGTTAATATGATCTCAAGGTTTGAGAATGGAGTCTCACCATTAATGGCTACAAGGCCATATGGTTCTCTCCATATTACTCAAGCTTGAGTTGAAAATGCAATGGTGAAGATATTAGCTCACTAGAAATGAATAAATGCTCAAGATCCTAATTGCCTATAGTTTATGCTAGAGGAGGAGAAGTTTTCGTAGAAAATGATCATGAGGAGGGGTTCTATTTATAGGTTTTTAATTCCAAGAATGGAATGATTTTGGTGCATGTGGGAAAAAGGTAAGTCCAAACAACACTTTTAGAAATTCAAAGCAAGATTTGACTAGGATTAGAAGCTAATTAACCTTTTAATATTAATTAGGAATCTTTCTCGGGAGCATCCGGAGGAGGTTTGAATAGATTTTGAATGTGTTGGAAGTGGGAGCTAGTCAATAAGAAGATTTATTAGTCATTTGTCATGTAATAGTTAATTAAGAGTAGTTGAGGGGAAAAGAGCCTAATTGACAAAGTGTTGTTAATTTGCAGGGAATATAATAGTTAGTGCAATGTTAGTAATAAGATTGCTTTGATCTTCTGCTAAGGTTGAATATCAAGGTGTAGTTCGAGCTAGTCTAGGAGGCTATTTGGCTTCGACAACTTTCTTGATGATTTTGGTCTTCCACAATTTGTTCCTACTACTCTTTGGTGTGATAAAAAGAGTGTCATTTTTATTTCTCTCAATCCTCAATGTACGAAACATTTTAAGATACACATACACTTCATTTGATAGTTGATATAGGATGAAGTCCTTTCATTTGAGTTTGTGCCTAGTGTTGACCAAGTTGCTGACATCTTCACTAAACCTTTAACAACTCCTTGTTATCTTCATTTTCAAGAATTTCTTGGGGTGAAGGAATTTTTCCTTGGGGATTCACCATGAAGTCCTTCTTCCTTCTCTTTGTTATGTACATGGGTACCTAATATGGCCTAGTAGTGAGACCCATTTTTGTTCCCAACTTCCTGATTCTTCACTTAAAGGAGGGTGTTAGGATAAATATTAATATTTAATTAGTATTTAATAAGGGTGCACATTGTATTTTGTCTTTTGTGCATAATTCACAATGTGAGTATTCGTACCTACTTCTACTTTCTAGAATTTTCTCTAGAATTTTCTTCTCTAGGTTTCTTTAGAAACCTTCCCTTCTATAATCCTCTCTAGAATTCTCTTCTCTCTTATTTCTTTCCTATTTATTGGAATTCTACACTCCCCTTTGATTCATTCTTGGGTTGTATGTGAGAGAGATAAATAATAATAATCTCTTTTCTGTAGATCTTGTGCTCTTGGCTCCCTTGTTGAAATTGTCTTCCAGCTAGATCCTTGCTTGTGATTGGTTCCACCTACACTGGTGGTTAACATTGTGTAGACTCCTGAAGATCCATTTCCATGGATTCAAGAAAGGCTTGATAGTGGGAAAAGGATAATGTATCTTTCTATCATGCCTAGTCTCGAAGCAATCTCAATAACATTGAAGTCCAAATGAAGAAATAAGGCACAGACAACATCTCACTTCTTCAATGAAATCTTAGGTAATCAATATGTTGAAGTTGTTAGGGATAATATTAAAAATCCTATCGAGGCATGAATCCATCGAACTATGAATTAAACCACATCTCATTAGGACAAGATTTTGTACAAGGGCGATTCCCATATTTTCAAAAAATCCTCTTCCTGCCTTCTTGCTTGGAATGAAAAATACAAGAAAATAATTGTGTTATTGAAGGAATAGGTAAAAGCTCTTAGTGATTACATTCATTCCTTCTTGAAACCCAAAACAACATCCTCTCTTCCGATTGAAGGCATTCCTCTAATCAGTAGTTTTGAGCTAGATGTAGTTAAGAAGGCCCAAGGATACATGATGCAGGGAATGCTAGTGAGAAATGGGTTGAGAAAATCATCGAGCAGAGAAAGGTATTGTTTTCGGATGGAATTTCTCTCGTCAAGTACATACTTGTAACTTTTTTGAAAGTCAAGAAATAAAATGAGGAATTTACAAAATAGGTCAACCATTTGGATGAGATGTTTCCTATAGACACTAATTTTTGGTGTCATTCCTCCACTTCACCCCACGTCTTCTCTCCTTCATTAGGCTTGGCCATTCAAATTCCTCTTCCCTCCTAATTTCATTCTAATTCCATTTCCCACCAAAAATACATATTCAATTAATCAATGTTAATTGGTTAATTGATCCCTTTTAAATCACTAATCCTCATTACATGTTAATATGCTCCATGTCAATCCACTTAATAATTTAAAATTCCAATTTAATCCATGTCACCCCACTTCTGAATTTAAAATTCCAAAATAATCCATGTCATTCCACTAATGAATTTAAAATTTCAAAAGTAATCCATGTCATCCCACTCAAGAATTAAATATTAAAAAATTATCCATATCTAATCCCACTAAAGAATTAAATATTAAAAAATTATCCATATCTAATCCACTCATGAATTTAATATTCAAATATAATCCACATCCAATCCACTCATGAATTTAAAATTCAAAAATAATCCCTATTTAGTCCACTTCTTAATCCACATCAAATCCACCTTTGAATTTAATATTCTAATCATGTCCCCCACTCACCTAATTGGAGTTACTTTTCCAAATTAGGATTACCTAAATTAATCTCCTCCTCGTTATAAATAAGAGCCTTCCCCCCTCTTTCAAACAAGTTAGAAGTGATAGAAAAACTATGGCATTATAGCTCCACTCATATCATCATCATACCATCATAATGCCCTTGTGATGCCACTTGTATCACCATAATACCATCTTGATGCCCTTGTGATTCCACTTATCATCCTAATGCCCTTGTCATTCTACTCACATCATCATAGCATCATCTAGGTGCTCTTGTGATTCCCTTGGCAATCCCATTTCTTAGCATCCTTCCATCTACAATAGGAAAGTTCACGTGTTTTTTTACAAGTTCCTCACATATAGCCTCGGTCCACCGTACAAGTTTGGTTTATTTACATCTATTTTGATCAAACATGTGCTTTCGTTATATATCGTATTTTCAGCTTCCATTTTATATCAGATTCTACATGTTATCTTATCATTATCAAATTAATTTCTTGAATGCGGATTGACATCCTTGCAAGGAATTCCATTGACTTCTGGGGATTGGAATTTTCTAGGAAATCCATCATATATCTGTCTAATCCCATCTTCTTTTAAGTGTCTATGATTTGCAGGTTCCTCCATCGGTGAAAGAAGGAAGGATATTTCATCTATCAACATCATCATCCATATCTACGGGTACCTTAAACCCAACATATTTCGAGGTTGTTTTTTTCAATTGTTTCACTACATAAATTTGAGTAGAAAGGTAAAAACATCTCTGAACATTTCCATTGGTATCTAAAATGATCTCCTTAAACTATCACACCCTCATGAGCAAGAACGTGTTCGCATCTACTGCAGAGAACTTGTCTCAAGTTTGGATCCACATCATGGACATGAAATATGCAATGCTCAAGAATGCGTTATCCAAGTTGGTATCTTATGGACAACATGCTTTAAATATCTTGAGCGATGTCTGAAATTGTGTTCAGAGACTTGAGTTCCATCCGCTCACTAAGAATTCATCTACAAAGAAACATTTTGCTTCCTTTTGGGAGTTGGTTAAGAAAGATGAATGTGACTTTCTTCCCGTCAATGAAGACAACTTAGAGTCCCTGGCCAACATCAGAAGTTGCATTGTTGTAATTGCAATGGATCATGAAGAATGGCTTCATCAATGTAAGAGGATCAGTGATGTCCCCGAGACATGGATCAAGGTGTTGGGTTGTATTTGTATTCCGTAGGCTGATAATTTAATAATGGCAATAGATCAATTTAATAAGGAATTCAAGGAACAGGAGCCCGCTCCAGAGACTCATCATCAAGAGGCATGAATCAATAAAGTTCTTCATCACATGGAGCTTTTTCATCAAACACAACAACTTCTTCCTTCTCTCTTTCTCCCTCTTCCTTATCTCCCCTTTCTAATTCTTCATTGAGTGTAATCATTGTATTTTGTCTCATTCACTTAAGTGAATTTCTAAAAGTTGAATTGTAAAAGTCCCTTTAATTTATAAAAAGGGAACTTATTTTCTCATGTCCTAGGAAGATGAAAATTCACAAGTGAATAATATCATGAAGAGTCATGTGGGGGTAGGTGAAAGGTCAATTCACATTGTTATAAATTGGGATGGCTTCTCCATTCCAAAGGATCCTAAAATTTAGTTCTTTGTAGCAATTGTGGATTGTGATTTAGGTGTTGAGATTTGTATCACCAACACATGAAATAAATCTACATTTCTTCCATTTCCCTTTCCTTGTGTGTTCTTTTATTTCTCTCTTTTATTCACTTTGCAAGCATAGTGATCAAGAAAGAGTTGTGTATCTTTGATAAATGAATCTAAGAATTGTGTGTCTAGGTTTGTTCTTCTCACTAGATAGCTTCATTATTGCTTTCCTCTATATTGAATGCAAACTACTCTCGGTTATTGGGTGTGAATTCTACTTGTGCCTACTCACAATAATAACCTTCCTTTTTCTAATTTCTCTCCTTCATCCTTCATCGCTGAAATTTCCTCCCTTATACATCGTATGCATTTAGCCACAAGTTTAGTAGTGGATTTTTCATGTGTGATCCCCATCCTATTTGGCCAACTCACATTATTTAGGTAGGAGTATTAGTTTACATTCAATAATGGGAGCTGCACCATTCAATGCATAGGGGTGTAGCCTCGTGAGAGTTGGTGGAGACACCTAATTTTCCATATCGAAAAATTATTTCACCAACACCTCCAAGAATTTTTTGTCATGAAGTTCATTCCAAAATGGGCTTGGATACATGAAATGGGGAAAGGATTGAGATTTTGATTGATTTTGTAGAGGTGCAAACAATGGAGGAGGAATAATATTCTCTCGTAAAGGAGGATGACTAACAAGAGGAGCTTTGAGAAAGCTAGGGATTTTAAGATTTGGCTGAGATGGTGCAGATTGAAAAGAAGGAATGGGAGATATATATGATGATAGAAAAGGATTTTCCTAGTGACATGGTCCCTTACAACTAGATTGATTCACTTCCATATCTAACATTTGATTTAAGGATTCAACCATTACCTCTAGCTTTTGTTGAGGGCTATACCAGCTTGGTAGAGGACCACCCCATGGACAGGGCTCCTAAAACCAAGTGGTTTAGCTGCCATGATTTTAAACATCTCCTTTGCCTTTTGCATGGTTTCCTCCATATTTTGGACCTGCAACTGGAAATCATCATCAGACATGAAAATGCCTCCATTTTCTACATATCTCGTATTCTTGAAAAACATCATGGTTAATAGGATAACCATATGGATCAATAGGGGTTGGATCATAACATATTCATTAGGATAGGGCTCATAAAACTAATTTGGAGGGGATTTTTGAAAAAAAGGAGATGGAGGGGAATGATACTACTCTTGAAAATGAGGATCCCAATGAGGAAATGAAGTCATGATTGCACAACTTCATGAAAGTAAGGAAAAGGATGAATGGAAATGGTCTGTGAATGAAATAAATGGGTTGTTGGATCAATGGAGTCATCAGATGTGTTGGGATAATGCCTCAGAAGGTTGGATATCACTAAGAAACACATCAATCTTAGTGAAATGAGTTGTAATCAGCTCAAGATGTCCAACTGGACAAAAACTATTGTCACACCGAGATTACAACCTTGTTAAATCTACCAGATTAAACACATCATTTAAACATGGGAATGTCCCCAAGGTGTGGGACCTTACTCCTTGAGAAAAACCTCCATAAAAGGCTGACTTCCTCTACCTATCTAACCTAACACTAACACTATTGTTATCACCAAAAAAATCACCCTCTGATTTTTCATGAATGGTTGATGAGAAATCATTATTTTTGGGTAACATGGGATTTTATCTCAAGTTGTAGGACCTATTACTTGATACAAAGCTCCAGAGAATACCTAAATTTAATGCTAAAACTACTCCTAAGGAAGGAAATTCAGCTAACTAATCCTAAACTAACAATTCCAAGGGACTAGGGAGAGAGAGAGAGAGAGAGAGAGAGAGAGAGAGAGAGAGAGAGAGAGAGAGAGGTTAGAAAGATGCATGAAATGAAAATCCTAAGCTAAAAGGTGGAAATAACACCAAAAAAGGGTGAGAGACACAATCTAATGAGGGACAAAGGGAGAAGGAAATGGAGAAGGGAGAGGCCAGACATAAGTGACATAGACCCAAATTGCATTTACCATTTGTTCTCATATGAAACACAACAAAATGAACTTGTAAAGGAGAAATACATGCACAACACAATACATCAAGTAAAAGAGAGGAAAGGTTACATATAAAACAAGCTAAGATAGACATATATGCCACAAAACAAGATTTATTGTAATAAAAGTATGCATAGACCATTATAGTTGCAGAGGAAGGCACAAAAACACATTGTCAAGCCCAAAATGAAGGTTTGATGGCTCACAGCTACTCAGAACCATTTTGACATAATTCCTTTATAGTTTTCAATGTCCATCCTTTCAAAAATGAAAGATTTTACAATATATAGCAGAATGGGAAAGAAAGAGAAGAGAGAAAAGAGAGAAAGGCATGGCTTTTCAAATTTCAACCACCAAAAATCTGAATTGAATTCTTTTACAAATCACATGGGCACCCTAAAAGGTCATTACAATGTGTATTTAGTCTTGAAGGAGGAAATGGAAGCCATAATTCATTAAATTTGGTGGTTGAGAGTGATATTTGACCATTGATCTCGGAGAACTTTTCGAGTGTTGAAAGTTTCCTAAACCTCTCTAAATCTGTTACCACACTTTATATCTTTCCGATGGATTTTTAAATATGTCAAGAACAACAAAAATAGAGTTCGATGCAAAATTTATCATGGGTCAAAGATGTGGTTTGAAAATGGGTCAACAATGGTCAACTGGTAAATAATGCGTTGACACGTGGTAGTTTGGCAAAAGGTGAAAAAGGTTAATTTTGTGTTTTCGAGCCTCTATTTTTCGACACATGAAAAATTTGCAAGCGAGACCACTGCTATTTGTTGGCCAAGGGCCCTCAACCAAGTTCAACACACTCTTTTGTAGGAGGGGTGCCTTTGCTACCTATTCTCATATTTCCATTATCATATTTACGATTTTATATGCCACATATTTTTCTAACTCTCCCAATGTGGGACTATATTGTTTTGGAGAGTCGATTTGTGCATTGCATGGTTGAATTGAGCTCGGGAGAGATATTTTACTAGCTTGGTGGGGTGATCAACTCCCCACCGAGTTGATCACATGAAATCCATAGTGTTCGGGCTTCTTAGTTATATCTCGACCAATTAACAATAATACCTCTGTGGATAAACAACGGGCCTTATCTCCTTATAGCTAGGCCAGATTTGTAACATATTGGGGATCACATATATCCCACCATTTAACAAACATCCATGTGGCCATATAACTCAACATGACTTGCCCAATATTTGGTATTCAAACCGTTTGACCCAATCATGTGGGCAATGCAATTAACAACTCGGCCCTAAGTAGTTGGTAGTCCAAACAATGCGTCGGCCCATTCTTGGGAGTTTCAATATACATGGCACCATAATTGTGGCCAAACAAAACAAGACCATAATGTGGCCGAATCCACATATTAATATGCTAGATGGTCTATTTTTAAACTACAAAGTCACCTTCCCCACGTAGAATGTGGGATTTCTCCCATTTTGAGCATAAAGCGATCGCCCAAAAGATAAGGATGAGGCTCGACCCCTGTTGGTCGTCAAAAGGAATTCAAGGAGAACAACAGTCAGGGGACAAGAAGTCCCTCCTCTTTAGTGGGAGAGGTTCCCTTATTCAAAAGAAAAACTTATTTACATATGTACAAAGCATAGTTTTAGTATGGAACTTGGATATCATGAAAGCGTTTTGAAAAATAGATCATCAATCACAAAAGTACAAAGGAATGAAGATGTGGAAATGAGCGAAAAGCATTCTCCAGAATTATAGATGACAAAATATTTCCTTATGCGTGCTAGAATATAATGAATTGGAATAAGACCATTTGTACTTGAATTAATGAGATGCAATTTGAAAAGACACACAGTTCTATAAATAACATCTACAAGAATACAAATCTTCTTGCATAATGCAGACAAATGATCTAACAACATTCAACAGATAACTGCGAATAAGAGAATCAGATGGACAAAGAAAGAAGATCCTTTTGTATTGATTGCTTTACTATTTCTTACACTTTCAAAAATAAGCCAAGTTCCCCCTCCAAAATGGCGAAGAGAGACCATTATATAGTTTTACAAATCAGTTACCCTTGGTAACTACTTCTTTTAATTAATGATTAGTTAAAGGGATGATTAACGCAAAACCCCAACCAATTACAATAAATCTGAGATGAGGAAAGAAAGAAGGGAGAAAATTCAGGAGGAGAAGACAAGTGTTCATGATTGAGGAGGACCCACTGATTTGAGGATCTGTTGTCTAAACCTTTTTAACGCCTCTGCTATGTCTCTGCCACGTGGAACTGATGTGTTGGTAGTGGACTGGAGTCCAAAATCTAAGACACTTCTCCATCTCTTTGTCAAATTCAACGTGTGTATGGTAATCCTTACTTGCTTCTTCAATAGCAGACTGGAGAGAGCATATTTCCTTCATCTTTTCCTTGGTGATAGAATCCTCTTTGAACAGATTTTCTTTGACAAAAGCTCTGAATTGAGCTTTAATTTCCTGCAAGGAGAGGGGTACACCTGAGGTCTCATCATGGAGGTGGTAATGGATATCCTTAAAAGCAGATACCACCAAAGTCTTGAAGGCTTCACCCTTCTGCATGCTATTTCTCAATTCTCCCAAAGCCTCCTCCAGCACCTTGATTTTCCACTCCACACTGAATACCCATGATTTTGACAAATTATCCTTTGCATCATCAAAGACCTTGCTTACCATTAAAAGATTTTCATCAGCCTGCCCCATGAGGTGAAGGTCCACTATATATCTGCTCCGAGTTTGAGCTCTTTATCTATATTTCCAATGGTGGAGGAGAGTTTCTGTTGCAGATTAGTTACCTTCTCATTGAGTTTGAAGGCTTCACCAATGAAATTCAATCCTGCAATGAGCATATCATCCACCATGGCCTCCATAGCCCTTCCATAGATGGAATATCTGTGTATATATTTGATACTCTGGACTTCTTCTTGGCTAAGGATCACAGGTGGTGGAAGAGTAGTCAGTGGGGTGGGGTCTAAAACTTTATCTTTGGACAGTGACTTGATGAAACTTACAAGAACCTGAGCCTGCTCTTCCAACTGCTCTATTTTTTGTTTCCCTTTTTCCACTCTCCCAATGACTCTGGTGATTGTTTCTTGAAGATTGTGAATCTCACCTTCAGGGGTGGATTCTCCCATGGGGATCCTTGAGAGCTCTAGATTAGACGCCTGTACAAATCCTGTTCTAGCTTGTCAACCTTGGGCTTGGCTATCTCCAGGAATTGCTGGCTCGAGCATCGATCTTTGTCTGTGAGGTGATCCTAGCCTTCTTGGCAGGAGTAGGAGGGTAGTGCCCAATAAGGCCGCCACAACATCAAATTTGGGTCCCGAGATTTGAGAGGAAGACTTTCTCTTCCTACTATCAACAAAAGGTTGTACCCATGCAAAAGAGGAGGAGGAAGAAGAAGGTGGGGCAAGAGGACCGAGAGAAAGAGAACTCATTGCACTCAAAGTGTGCACTGCTTTGTTTCCTCTAGTTGAGATATGAGTGGGGCACTCGGGCTTTTGGTACAGAGGAGTCAATGGTGCTCGGAAGCTCAGTGCTTTGAACTTCCTTCTCTTTATCCATTGGGGCTTCTGGAGTGCTTACGAGACTGGCACTTCACTCTCTTCACTTTCACTGAGAACAATAATGTTCTCTGGTCCTGAGGGAAATTCTAAATGCTTCATCAGGGGATCTTCTTCAACAGGCTCCTTCTTGATCTCCTTGATTTTCTTCTGATATACTTGGGTGGATGAGGAAGGAGTGGAGGATGTAGGCCCTTTAGTTGATGAGGCAGGAGGAGTCTGTACAGGTGCTTCCAAAATGGGTGTCATGCCTCCCTCCTTGGTGTTGAGGTGTCCTTGGAGGAGGACTCTCCTGAATGTTTTCTATGCTCGCAAACTCTCCTGTCAAACCAAATTTTAGTTCTTACTAGGATAGGGGCTAGGATTTCGGCCAGATCATCTTTCTCCTTTTTGAACCAATCCAAATCCTCCAAAGGAGTGTGTTTGATCAAGGTATCATATTCATATGAAAACAAGTCGAATTGTCATCCTGAAGCCCTTCAGGAACTTGGTACAAGTTAAGCTCTTGAATCAGCTGGAGAGAAAACCTACCATAATGTCTCCTCCTTACCTCAAAATCATCAAACAAATGATCATTAATAGTCTTTTGTGTCTGTCTATGATGATAATTGATTCGAGGTTCCGATCATAAATTTCTTCAAGTCAAAACAAGTTCTTGGCTTGAAGAAATGGACAGTGATGGGAGCTAGGGCTCTCTCTATGTTTTGTGCATCTAGAGCCGTCTTGCAGGTGTAGTTTCCCAAAGATATGGGGAAGTGTAGACCAGTGATTTTCTTATCCCTGTAGGTTCTGTGTAACTTGTCCAATTGCCTGCATATCTCGATCAAGGCCATTTTATCATTACAGAACATAGGGAGCTTGAGAGGGGTGCTCTCATAGCCTGCTAGCCTGATATAGGAGAATTTTTTGAACTGGATGAAGTAGGCACCGTACTTCGCTATTAGGCTCATGGCTTCATCAGAGAACCTCCTTACAGTGTCGCTCTCCAGAAGTCTTACAATGTACATGGTGAAAGCATCATTCACCCTCCTGAAGTTGCGATTGCTAGTGTCCAGGGTGAATTGAGGGTAGTAAGCATATATAGGATCACCTTTATGAGCATCAATGTATGTGAATCCAAACCATTACCTTGATGTTGCTAGGGTATACATCAGATAAGAAGTCATGTAAAACTTCTTGGTTTGTTGTACATCGATGTACTGCTCGCCAAGTTCATGCTAATGATTTCGCCTTGATATGATCCGAGTTCCCTCACACACCATGTTGATAAGTGGGCACATCTAGAAATGGAACTCGTTGGTAGAGGGTAAGCCCATAACCCGAGCTAATAAGATTATAAAATATGACAGTTCCTCATTGAAATTAGCACAAAACAAAGCTTTGGATAGGCAGACGCCCCCTTTCTAGGGTTTTTAAGCCAAGAATTTACAACCCTTGCCTTGTATTTTTCACTATCCCTGCTCAAGAGTGCCTGCTCAGTTCCGAGAGATGACTATAGAATTGTCCATTTTAGGAATCCTTAGGGCAATGCCAATGGTGGCAACATCATCGAGCTTGGCAATAAGTTCCCCATGCACATTTGTTAGTTCGCTCGAGTCGGGGTTGAAGTGAGCACCGCAAGTGAGTACCATGTCTACACATTGCACTGAGATCGGGAAACCAGTGGCGAATGCCAAGCCACTATCGTGAATCATTTATGCCATAGGAGAGGGGTTCGGGTTTATCATCCTAGTCTAGAAATCTCCAAAGTCCAGGTGGCAAACTTAACTTTCCCCAATATTAGGAATGACAGACTCGAGCGGTGAAACTTGCTCCTAACCTTGGAATTTAATCTTCATGTTGATAGCAATTTGAAAAAAAAACAAAGTCACAGCCTGAACTCTTGATGAAATTGCAGGGGGAATGGGTACGTGCACGAAATTCGATTGCGAGGGTATGAGCAATTGATAACAAGAAAGCAGTGTGCAAAAATGCGTAGGGGAAGAGCTTATTAAATAGCCATTTAGGAGAGAGAAAGATAATAAATGTGCATTAAATACCCACCTACCAACTTAAAAAATAAGATATTCGGAAGAGCGGGAAAACTTAGCCGGATGGCCTTTGGTTCATTTGGGACACGTGGGACGCGAAAGAGCGACTTGGCCAATGCGGGTGACGCGGGGACAGAATGCACAAATGTTTTCAGGACATGAGGGATGAAATTACGTGAAATGCGTGATGCGGCCAACGCGGTGAAAGGTGAACAAGAAGCATGAGCAAACTTGAGACGTTTGGAACAAAAAGTTCCGACGGGTCCGCAAGAAAACAAATTTTTGGGTAAAGTGGCCGATCGGCGAACAAGAAGCCCGAATGAACTTGGGACACATGGGACAAAAATGTCTGAAAAACTTGAAAATTACAAAAATGACTGGAAAAACACAGATTTTTCCAACTTCTTGATTTTTCCCTTTTACCAGAACAACAGAAAAGGCATTAACTCAAAAATTTCAATTTTGAACTTCTCAAAAGAGGGAGAATTTTGAGAGGACAACAACCCCGAGACCTCTACTTCCCAAGCGCTTCACTTAAACCAACTCAACTATGGGCTCGGGCTGGTTATAAAAGGATCTCGCTGAATTTTATAAAATAGGTTGTGCATGTTTGTGTATAGGCAATGAAGGAATAGTTTTGGAAAACTTGAATTTTGGAGCACTTCTGCTCACATCCAGGTCTCGAGTTATATATGAAAGTTGCTCTAGAATTTTGAGACGATCACGATGGTGTGATAATTTTACCATTTTAAATATTTTGTGATAGATTTATTTTCTGTTAAAATCACATGAAGGCATAGAACCAAAGGGAGACACAACTGCAAGTGGATCAGAAGGTAAAGAAAAGGTGATGAGCTCCATTAAAGTCCTTTGAAGGTCTAATAATACATTTTTTTAGGTTTTAATTCATTATTTGTTTATTGTAAAGGTTAAATGTATTTACAATTATAACATTATTAATGGATCGGTTCACAACAAACCTATGGACGTATGAATTCCAAACCCCGTAAACAATTTTTTGTCGTTTCTGATTTTTATTTTCAGTTTGCTGATATTTGCAATTAATTAAGTGCTAAAAATAATTTGGGATGCAAGTTTAATCAATTTTGATAACTTTGAAAATCAGTTGAATCGAAATAATGAAGGTTTTAGGCTTTGATCAAGCGGTGAAGTTTTTGAATTAAATGGAAATGAATTTTAGTTTATGATCAGTCCTAAATCAGATTTTAATCAATATTTTGGAGTATTATGTCCTTTTAAGTTAATTAAAAATTAACGATCCTTTGAAACGATTAAAAGTCTTGGATTAAGCACATGTTTTTGGATCATTGGTATCGTAGTAAGATAACTAGAATAACTTCTTATCATGTGTGTGAAACTCTTAATTTCAATTTTAAAAATAAGTCCTATATCATATTTTAATCAATATTTTGGATTATTAATGCCTTTAAAGTTGATAAAAATTTAAGATCCTTTGAAATGGTTAAAAGTGAAGAATTTAAACACCCGCTTTCGACCAAGTTTTGGTATCGTAGTGATTAAATTTCTGGATTAGCTTCTAATTGTGTTTTAAAAAATTGGCTTGATTTTCATTTTGGTTTCAGTTTTAAGAATTTGCAGACATTTTAGGGCTTACTTATTTTGTGCAAAGTGCGGTTGTGTGGAAGTAAAGTTGTGTTTGCGAACAGGAAAACATGGGAAAGCTAACTAAGCAAGAGAAGCTTGATGAACTTGAATTCATTAACCGTCAACTCTAATAAGAAAATTCTTTCCCGAGAGCTAATTTTTACTCCTTGAAGAGGAGATTGAGTGGTTAAAATCTAAGCCACAATCCTCTACAACCAAGAAAGAGGAATATTTCAATGAGATGCTTGCATAGAGCAAGAAGTTGGTTTTTTTAAAGAGTTACAGGCGAAATAAAGACCAAGGATTCTCTTTTGGCAAAGTTGCAACAAGGTGAATGCAAGAAGGAAATTCCTTCCGGATCGATGTAGGAACTATGACGAGAATGCTCTGTAGTTGTTCACATTTTATTTCTTCCTCTCACTTAGTTTCAGATATTCCATTGGGTGAATTTGAAAAACATACTAAGGGAATTGGGTCTAAGCTAATGGTTAAAATGGGATTTAACGGAAAGGGCCTTGGTAAAAAGTGAACAAGGTGATGCTAACCCCATACAGGTAGAGGATCAACCTCAATTTTCAGGTTTGGGATATTCTAGTGGGAAAATGGAAATTGGAGAGAGTTCCAAAGTAGCTGAAGGAAGACAAGCTTCCAACAACAAAGATTCTATGCCACTAGAATTGCAGGATTTCGCCATCAAGAGGAACAATGAAAGGTGTAAGAAAAAAAGTAAACAAGATAATGAATTTCCACCTCCCACTTAAACTAAAAATAACACTAAGGGGAAATTGAATCCTAAAAATTCTAAAACACTCTTTCAGTTTGAACAATATAGCTTTGGTAGATAGAAATATGCTTTTCCTTGCACGTTTTGTGAAGGTACTAATCATTCTGTAGCATATTGTTGGAAGAGGAAAACTATGTTAAAGAAGTTAATTCCTTTTGTGAATGATAAGGCAGGTGTTAAAGACCAATCTCACCCTTTGGTGAGGTGAGAAATGGTAAAAAGGTTACCTCTCCTAAATAGAGGAATCATTCTCCTAGACATGGATCAGAAATGATAAAATGGGTAAGACTCCTAAAAACAGGGAAATTAAATTTTGTTCCCATTGTAAAAGGAATGGTCATGATGTTAAGATGTGTTGGTATGTTCCTTTAGTGCAACATTGGAAAGTTGTTAAAAAGGAAAATAATGTCAAACCAACAATTGTTGATCTAACTCATGTAGATGCTCATTTTGGTACTGAGGAAAAACCACCTAAATGGGAAAAACCAATTAATTGGATGGGTAAAACATTCCTCAATTTTATGTTTGCATTGCAGTAACTGTAGATAGCATGAAAACTTTTTCATAGCTAATTTTTGGGAATTCTTTATGTATATTGAAGAAAGGAAAATTTTCCCATATGATGATATTCACTTTGAAATTTTTATGGAATTCACCTATAGAGAAATTAAGTGATAGGTTTAAAATATTCAAGTTATTTTCTCACAAAAAGGTAGACGAATTCCATTTTTGACACAGATATGCGAGGACATGGGCATCATCGAATGTCTAATTTTGAAACTTGCGCTTTTATAATGCTATCATTTCTACAAATTTATGGATATGATTATAAGACCCATTTGGGCACCTGTTTGATATTGTAATAAATAGAAAAACTTTATCCATTTCAAATCTAAAAATAACCTAATCCTTACCACATGTCATTATTCTCCATGTTTTTCTACTATTGAATTAAAAATTCAAAATCAAATCCTCACCCACTCTTCGTGGTCCCCACTCACCTAAAATCCTCCACTTATGAATTAAAAATCCAATTCAAATCCTCACCCATTCTTCGTGGTCCCCACTCACCTAATCTTTCCCACATTTTCAAACCATGATTACTTAAATTACTCTAAGTTAATCACTTCCCAAGCTATAAATACAACCTTACCCTCCCCTCTAAGACACGGAGAATAAGCTTGAATGCCATGTCTAAGTTCTTGCATCCTTTGAGCAAAGAACATCCTTCCACCTCATCCTAATGCCCAAATAGCCTCATCTTGAAGCACCCCAAATCCATAATCCTTTTATCCATTTGGTGCAAAGTAAGTGGATCATTGTTGCAGGAAGGCCTTGCTCCGTTTTGAGAAAAGCACCTACATATCATGCAATCAAGGCTCAATCCATGTTTCCTATTCCCATTATGAGGTTTTCTACAAAATCACGAAGGAGGAGGTATTATTGTTAGTATTTTACTTCCTTGTTAGTAGTGCATTTTTCCTAGCTTACATTCAGCACACCCCGGTTACTTTTTTGATCTGTTACCATTAATTTCCCAATTAGTGGTTTTATCCATTCTTTGTTTATTATTGTTTGTTATTATCTCCTTTTTTGTGCCTTATGGCCTTCTTTGGTTAACCTTCACGCTATGGGAAGTGATTTTTTGTGTGTGTGTCTTGTGGTGCATATGCAGGTTGTAGTAATAATGAAATTACGATGCTCATCATCTCTTTGATCTCCTCGTGCTTGGTGTCTAGCAGAAGAACATCATCACTTACTCTAGATACTCATGTGGATTGCCGTGGAAATATTCAATCTTTTGGACCTTTTAGAAAAACTTTTATCATTTTCTTAAGACCTACAAGACCTTCTCACCATTCACACCTTCTCAAAATTATCAGGTTCATTCCTAGTCATCTTTTGCACACTGGAGGCCACCCGGGCTCCATAAAACAAAAAAAAAATTTGCCTTACATTCCAACTTTCCACGACGACACTTCTGGTAACATTTTAACTCTTCTTTCATCATTTTTTTTTTTTTGTGAAGATAATCGTTATCACTATTTCACAATCACGATTAATTGCAATAATTATTAAAAATTTTAACAAAATTTATTCCAATTGTATCCATGTATGCTCTTTTCCTGTGCCTTCAAGCGATCTGGAAAATCAAAAATGATCGTGATTGTTTAGTTTTTGTTCTAACATTGCAGATCCCCATCAAATTCCTTTATTATTTCATATAGTTTTTGTAGCTTAATTAAAATAATTTTATTTCATCTCACTATTGATTTTGTTGTTGGTGTGTATGCTCTTTTTCCTACGCCCTTCGAGCGATCTGGAAAATAAAAACAACCACAATCATTTTTCTTCTAACATTTTGTTTGTAGGATAACTACTAATTTGTTTTCTATAGGACCACACTAGGAATATTGTCAAAAAAAAAAAAAAAAAACAAAAAATCCCACAAAAAAGTACCACCATTCAAAGAAAATTGTTGAAACAAAAAAAATTTAGCACATTCAGGTATGCGTTATCATTTTCCACTAAGTAATTTATTTCAAGTTGGAAAGAACCTTGTGTATAATCACATCATCATTCTTGTTTTTACACATAGTAGAGGTGGATTTCATCACCACCAAAGCTACACCGGTGACGTGGACTTGACTACCACGCACCAACAACATTCGCATCTGCATTGCACTTTGAGACATAGTCTCATCACAACGTTCGGTATTTACCTCGCCCTTGCTCTTCACTTACAGTAATGTTGTCATGCGCGGCATGCATGAGTCACACCCTAAATAGTTGTAGAATAACAAAGCTCGGCATCATCCCTATAAATCTTCGGGAGTTATAAGGACACCATACACATTCATCCCCCATCACCTTCCACCTTTTCACAAAACCTGTTTTGGACGTGGTGATTCACTCCAAGCAGGTAAGTAAGAATTGGTGAGTCTCCTCCAGTGCTCTAAGGGTTCCCGTACCAATTCTATCCCCGTACAAATTAGGTATATCAGACTAGGGTATATCGGAGGACACATATTTTTGGAGTGATAAGAGCCTACATCCATCATTCCACAACATACTTGTATGATTGCATGAAACAATGATCATTCCCAAAGAATTTACCTCTTGAGCCAAAACAATTTGATACACATGATTGCTTGTTGTTTGTCAACAAAATAGTTTAGCATTATTTTTATCATCAAACTTGGTTGATATCAATGTGTTCATTGTAAAATTTCAAACCCTAGTTGTGTTCCACAAAAATCATTTCTCGACCAATTCAATACCAAGCAAAACATCCAAGCAATCCAACAACGAAGACCAAAACATCACACCGATTTCATTAGCTTGCTTCACCAACAACAATCCTCCATAACGCTTGTCTTGTTATCAACTCAATTGAGTATATCAATATCATCAATTGTCAAAACATCCTTCAGGATATCAAACTTATTTGAGTTCACTCCTTATTTTTCAACCATCAAGTTTATCCAAATCACAACCCAACACAAATCCTTTCATAACTCATTTTGAGTTATATCACAACCATATTGAGATTAACTTGTTTGAGTTACTCTCCCCATCAACAATCCAGAGCTTGTTCAAGCCAAATCTACACAACGTGAAACAAATTCCCTAATAACTCATCTCGAGTTATATCACAATCATATTGAGATAACTTGTTTGAGTTACTCTCCTTATCAGTCATCACGAGCTTATTCAAGCTAAATCCAAAGCAATCAAGTTCTCATTTAATCACGCCTACTCAAAATTCCTAACCACTTTTTACAACTTAATCAAGCACACACCTATCTCATCATGGTATTCACATGTAGTCACAATCATGAAAATGATGATGAAGAAGTCACACAACCAAAACTCACCAATGAAGAACAAGAACAAGTAAATAGGGTGATAGAACAAAACAAAAATGAATATCTATTACGCATCCTAGCCATGGGGGAAAAACTACCCCCGACTTCGGGACTGAAAATTTAAACAAACTTATCGACAATGGTGAATCAAGTTATCACAATGAAATACCAAACAATCCAAATAGCTCTTCGGTGATGAGTTATTCACTAAAATCCAAGACTTAACAAAGAAACTTGAGGAAGCAACTTACTAGAGCTTGAAAGGTTAAAAGACTCCAATCTAGACCCCAATACTCACAACATTCTTGATAACCCATCCCCTACCTCTCCATTCACACAAGAATGGAAACATATGAAAGACACCATTCAGGACTACAAAAACAATCAAAACAATTCAACTTTGAAGAACTATGTCCTTATCCATTTGATACGGAGATATATCACACTTACCATTTCCGTCATCCTTCGAAATCCCAAAATTTGATAAATACAAAAGCAAAGGTGACCCCATGAACATGTCAAGGAATTTTACATGCAATTTCAGGAAGTTTCTTATCATGTGACACGTATCTTTTATGATTATTCCCCAAAGTTTAGGAGGACAGGCTTTAGACTAGTTTTCCATCTTCCCAAAGGGTCGGTCACGACATTCACAGACTTATCGAAAAAATTCGTCAAACATTTTTCCTACAACTTAGACTCAGAAATAACCATGCTTGATCTCTGTAACACTAGACAAAGGCCCAACAAAAAACTTTTCCTCCTTTTTACAATGATGGCGAGGAATTGCAAGCAAATTTCCCTTGCTCAATACCCGAAAGACAATTAGTTAGCATTTTTGTTCCAAATCTCAATGCCAATTATCATTCCACATGCAAATGCATTGTCTAAGTAGTTTCAAGAAGTCATTGAAAAGGGAACACAAATTGAAAAATCCTCATTTCTAAGGGCTTACTTAAAGCACCCTTTAGGGACCAACCTTATAGAGACCCCTCAAACTAGGACAAATCCAAATTCTTTAACCAAAACCAAAATATAGTCAATGATGGCATTACTAATTCCCACCATGTCCAAACGTTCAAAACAATCCCATCAACACATTAAAATCCAAACAACCAATCATAATCCCTAGAAAGGAAGTTCCTTCTCTGGGACAAGTGAAGACAATTCACTCCTCTCGAGAGAAAGCCTATCTAGTGTCTTTCATCACTTGGAAAATGCCAACATGATTACATATCCCATCATCAAACCCTTCAAGAAGGACAACCCAAACCAAATTGGTATAAGGACAATGAATATTGTGATTACCATCACATAAAAGGGCACTCTACATATCGATGCATGCAACTCCGCCATTACGTCCAAGACCTGATTGAACGTGGAGACATAGAAGTTGAAAATACTTCTTGAGACAAAAACACCTAATGAAAAACTTAACATGTTCAAAAACCCTTCCCTAACCACGATGATAATTCAAAAGATAAGGGTCAATCATCAAGCAATGTCGAGTATGACTCAGTCATCTCGACCATAGACTATGACCAAGACTTAGTGGCAACTATAAAGATCAAAATTGATTATGTGATCACCACTAGAAAAAAAAATGTGGGTCCCTACAACAAAAAAATCTGCCACTTCATCTCCCACACCACCTCCTAATCCACCATCTAATTCCACCACCAATTCCACTCCACAACCTGCACCATCATTCAATATTGTCAAACAATTGGAGAAGACTACAACACAAATTTCCATCATGGAATTACTTAATTCTTCTCTCCACTACAACACATCCTTATGCAAACATTGAATAACACTCGTGTCCCCGAGGACATCAATTCACAACAATTCCAGGCTTTAATTACACATCTTACGGTCCCCAATCCTATTTTATCCTTTGGTCCCATTGACCTTCTTAATCCCAACATCACTAATAATCATTCTTTATACGTCGAGGGTTATATAACTCATCGTAAGATCAAGCGTATTAATCGACAATGGATCCACATTGAATATTTGTTCCATGAAACTCTTACGTTGCCTAGGTTACACCAAAAATGATTTACAAAACAATATCATAACCATTCGTGGGTATGATAATAGTGAAAGAAAGTCTGAAGGCACAATCACGTTACCTCTCCAAGTTGGACCCATCACCTTAGAAATGGTATGTCATGTGGTGGATGTAGAAGTTGCATATAACATTCTCATCGGCCACCATGGATTCATGCCATGAAAGTCCATCCCATCAACGTTCCACCAATGTATTAAATTTCCTCATTTGGACAAGGAATTTACGCTACGTGTGGATCCTCAACCCTTTGAGTATTGTAGATTCCTCAAGGATGGTATCGACATGATCACTATTGTCCATCAATAGATAAGTATGCTCCACCTCACGTAATCCCTAACGAAACACACATCGATCCAGATACACTCCCTAAAAATGATCCAAAACCATCATCTTCTAACCAAACCACATTTTCCAATCCATTCTCTTCCGCTAATCAACAATCTTCAACCAATCCTCCTCCCACTAATCAATCATCTTCTTCCACTAATCAAGCTTCTTCTTCCAACAACAATTATTCTTCCACCACACCATCTTCTTCCTCACCTAGTCAACCTTCTTCATCCAACCATACCTCTTCTATTAAGATACCTTCTCCTTCAATAACCAAACTTCATCCTCTAATCCACCCCCTTCTTCTTATAACCCATTCTCTTCATCTTTTAGAACTACCAAACTGACTTCCCCCACATGAGGTACCTATTGGTCCCCCATCCCACACATTTAAAATCATTGACAAAGGATGTGGTGAATATCAATTTCAAAAGATGGCAGACTCCTTTTACATCAACAAATCCCCACACAACTACGAAAACCCAACGCTCCACATCTGAGAATCCATCCCACTTACCAAATGGGATAGTCAGTTTGGGAAAAAATTGGTTATCTTGACAATGAACATATTCCAAGTTCTTCAGGATCTTGGTTATATAATGACAACTTTTCTCCCTGTTATGAGTCCCCTCAATTTACCAAAGCTCATCGAATAATGAAAAACATGCGATGGAAGGGTAAAGGACTCGGTCCAAATGAACAAGGTCATTTAGACCCAATCAATTACACACAACATCATGGTAAACATGGTCTGGGTTTCAAGGTATTTGATGTTGCTCCCGTATATTAATTTCAAGTGATAATGATGACACCAACTCTGATAATGACACCAGGTCTCCACGTAGCCTTTTTCAAGGACCTCACTGAAACACATCTTTACTTTGAACATTTATCTATTAATGTCATCAATTTTGAGCCTACGCATCGAACTCTCATAGACCATGGCCAATCACATCATGTGGCCATGGACATGTTCCAAAATGATGAAGCCATCAAAGAATTCCTTGGAACTCATGATCAAATCCCTACTTCCGACCATAGAAAAGGATTTGAAATCAATCTAGATGAATCACCTATTTTGGTGAAGAAATAAAATATTCAGATCCTTCACCTTCGAAAAAATTTGGATCAAAAGCGCAAACAAAAAAATTTCCCATAGTCAAAATCTCATCGCCACCCTATCAAACAAACATGTCAATAAAAAGTCTCAACATCACACACAAAAATCTTGTACCAACTCCCCCAAATCACCCGACACCGATGACCTACATCAACCATTAGCATCATTCTCTGAAAAGGATACATCTAAAATGCTTGTAGAAGAAACTAAAGACATAAACATTGGAACCATCAAACAACAAAAATTTTACAACTTGGCATTAGTCTGTCTGACCAAGAATGCATAGAATTCACAACACTCCTTATTGAATTCCAAGATATCTTTGCATGGACCTATAAGGACATGCCAGGCCTAGATCCATCTCTTGTAGTACACCACCTTGTGGTGCATCCGAGATGCAAAGCTCAAAACAAAAACTACACAAAATGCATCCCCAAGTAGCATTGCTTGTCAAAGCCAAACTCGAGAAACTCTTGAAGCCGACTTTATCCGACCTATTGATTATTCGGCATGGATATCTAACATAGTTCCCATAGCCAAGAAAACCCCCGACATCAGGATATGCACATAGACTTCTGAGACATTAACAAGGCTTGTCCCAAAGATGACTTTCCCTTGCCAAATATAGACATGATTGTTGATTCTACGACAGGCCATGAAATGCTCTCCTTAATGGATGGATTTTCTGGTTACAATCAAATACGTATTGCTTGAAGGGGATCAACATAAAATGACATTTACTACACCATGGGGCACCTTCTATTATAAGGTCATGCCTTTCGGCTTGAAAAATGCTCAATGCCACCTATCAACGAGCAATGATTGTCATCTTCCATGATATGTTACATGATATCATGGAAGATTATGTTGATGATATATTAGCAAAATCAAAAACATGAATAGGGCATCCAGGTGTGTTGAGATGCATTTTTGATAGATTACGTGAGTATAAGGTTCATCTTAACCCAAAGAAATGTGTGTTCGGGGTGACCTCTAGTAAATTGTTAGGGTTTATTGTCTCACGAGAGGCATAGAAGTGGATCCTGCAAAGTCAAATCCATTATGGAAATGCCTCCTCCTCAAAACCTAAAACAATTACGCAGTCTTTAGGAAAAATACAATCTATTCGACATTTCATATCACAGTTGGCCGATAAGTGCCATCACTTCAACCAATTACTCAAGAAAGATGCACAATTTCACTGAACCACGATTGTCAAGACTCTTTTGCTAAGTTAAAAGAATACCTCTCTAGCCCACCTGTTCTTATGTCACCAGTTGTAGATAAACCCATGTTGCTTTATACATCTACCACTGAACATGCCATAGGAGCTTTGTTAGCACAACATAATGATCAAGCAAAAGAACAAGTTGTATATTACCTTAGTCAAACACTTATTGAGCATGAAGTACGTTATTCCCAAATCAAAAAGTATGCTTAGCGGTCACCTTTGCATTCCATAAGTTACGTCATTACTTGCTCAATCACACAACTAAGTTGATCACCAAGATTGATCCTCTCAAGTATCTCTTGTCCCGACCCATTCTCACAGGAAGAATGTCTAGTTGGGTCATACTACTTAGTGAATTTGACATCGAGTTTGTTCCAGAGAGAAATTAAAGGACATGCCCTTGTAGACCAACTTGCCGAGGCACCCCTTCCTGGCACAGAACCACTTCATTTTGCTTTTCCTGATGAAGATCTTCTACACATAGACATCACGCTAGCTTGGACTCTATTTTTTGATGGATCTTGTAATCTCCATGGCTCAGGGGCTGGTATTTTTCTTATCACACCTAGCGGACACATCATCCCCAAATCATTTTGATTAGCATTCCCATGTACCAACAATATCACAAAATATGAAGCTCTAATCACAGATTAAAACTAGCTATATCTTGGAATCTTACAGAGTTAGTTATATTTGGTGATTCTTTACTTATCATCAAACAAGTTACTTGATGAATACCAGGTCAAGGATGAAAAAATTATCCCATATAAGTGCATGGTGGATAGTCTTCAAGCTATTTTCGATTAATTAGCTTTGATCAAATCCCAAAATTCATAATAAATCTGTCGATGCTATGGAAACCATTGATCCCTATTAGAAATCACATCTAGTCAACCCCATGCACATTTTCTCATAGAACATCTCTTAATGCCTGCCTATGATCTTCCTAAAAACACTATGGTATGTGAAATCATGGGTCCAAATAACCCTTGGTACCATGATCTTTATACCTTCATCCATGATAAAACATTTCCTACCGACATGAAACCAATGCATAAATGTGCTTTAGCACAACGTGCCTCTCATTACACCATTTTAGCAGAAACTCTTTATAAATGAGGATATGATGGCACCCTACTCCGATGTCTTAATCAGAAGAAGCCTCGAGTGTCCTAACTGAAGTCCATTCTAGTATCTGATGGAGCACACACGAACGATATAGCCTTAGCCAAGAAAATCCTGCGAGTTGGATATTATTGGCCCACCATGGAAAGTGACGCATGCCATTTTGTCAAATGATGTCAAGCATGTCAAAAGCATGGAAATCTTATCCACACACCTTCCCAAGCATTGCAATCGATAACCACACCATGGCCCTTCTCTCAATGGGGACTTGACCTCATTGGTAAAATCAGACCAACATCATCCGATGGACATAAGTTCATCATTACCACTACCGATTACTTCACTAAATGGGTGGAAGCTATGCCTCTCACCTATGTTACTGGTAGCCAAATATCAAATTCATTTTTAATAATCTCATCTATGTCGATTTGGTATTCCATCCGCTCTTTTGTCATAGATAATGGAAAATCATTTAAAACCAGGATGTAAAAGACCTCACCAAACATTTTCACATCAAACTTAAGTGGTCCACTCCATACTACCCTCAGGGTAATGGTCAAGCAAGAAGAAACCAACAAGACTTTAAAATCCATCATGGAAAAAATCATCAACACCCATGGATGCAATTGGCATACTCAAATTTACCCCACTCTTTGGGCTTACCATACATCTTACCACACACCTACTAGAGCCACCCCATTTTCCCTCATTTATGGTTGTGAAGCCATTTTACCTATTGAGATAGAACTCCCATCCTTGAGAATCTCCCTTAAAGATGTAATTAATGAGGATGAATACCGACAATCACGACTTCAAGAGCTTGAGCTTCTCGATGAAAAATGACTTAATGCCTCAATCATCTTCAAGTCTATCAAAACCAATTACAACATAGTTATCATAAAAAGGTAAGACCTAGAGAATTCAAATTGGTGACCTCGTTTTAAAAGAAAATCAAAAGAATACCACTAAAGAGCGAGAAAAAAAAGGAAAATTTGAGCCTAATTGGTTAGGACCCTATGTAATTACAACTAAATTTGGCTCTGAGCCTATAAGTTGGCCATTGAAGATGGTCAAGAACTTGATGAACCAATGAATGCAGTTCATTTAAAGAAATTTTATCCTTGAGGCGTTCACTATTCTTCGGGAAACAACGACGTGTACATTGTTCCTTCTGTCTAACTTATCTCCTGAATAATTTAAAGTTATTCATTTCCATTGTAGATATTTTCATTATCAAAATCACATCTTCATATTTATCATCATGAGACAAGTGCTAATATAGATCCTATTAAGTTTGTGAGTATCATACTTCTTATAATATCTCCCATTTTCAGTCACTTTCACCTATGGTCATACCTAGAAGCTTACTGATGGTAATATATTCCCTTCAAAGAATTCTCTTTCATAACAAAGCTCTAAACTTTTTACCTAGTTCATTTGATCATCCATCTCAATCTTCGGTGTTTGAACCCTCGCGTCCTACTAGTCATGTGGGGCTGAGATTGGGGGCAAAATTCCTTCCCAAATACAAAGCACTATTGTAAAATTCCATCAATTCAATAAATTATGAATAATTCATTGTCACATCTTTCATCCTTCATAGTCTTTGGTGTTGAGCCCACACTTCTTACTGGTAGTGTGAGACTAGGAATGGAGGAAGGTGCCCTTACTCATCTACGTCTTGTCTTCGGTGATAAACCCTTGCCTCTTATAGGTGGCATGGGGCAAAGCGTAGAGGGTCATTCTCATAAAAGCATAAAAATATTGCAAAAACATTCAAAAAAAAAAATTTAAAAAAAAATTAAAAAAAAAAAAAAAAAAAATTTTTACTCACCTATGTTTTGCCTTTGGTGATGAGCCCTTGCTTCTTACTGGTAGCATGGGGCAAGGCATAGGGAGTCATTTCAAGAATACAAAATCTTATAAATCTGAAAGTGCTTACAATTATAGAATCCCCAAAGAAGTAATTTAGATGCCTAAGTGAAGAGAGAACTATCCCTTCACCTCATATCTTACCAATCAAGAGCCACGTAATTGTCTAAGTCTAGCACGTGACTCATAGAGTGAAAGCCATTTTTGAAACCGGTTCAGTGACGTTAAGAAGAATTGAGTCACAATTTCCCAAAGGGATTGTTGTTAGCATTTGTCTCTATATTCATTATCTACCTCCTGTGTCCTTCTTGATTCTCGGTGATGAGCCCTCACATCTTACTAGTTGTGTGGAGTCAAGAATGGAGCTGACTTCTTTTCATCATATCATCACCAACATATCCTGCCAATGGAATGAGAATTTTTTGTTTATTCAAGCATGAGTTACCACGAGGAACACGGTACATGTGGACAATATCCTGGTTTATCACCTCTCAAAATAAGTCTCGTCCATAAATTCAGTCCATAAATTCCAAAATCAAAAACAAAAAAAAAATCCAAAATCTAAAAATCCAAAATCCAAAAATCATCAAAATCAAAAACATTAGAAAATCAAAAATCAAAAATCCAAAAAAAACATTAGAAAAAAATCAAAAATCCAAAAAAAAACATTAAAAATCCAAAATCTCCAAAAACATTAAAAAATCTAAAAAACATTAAAAATCCAAAAATAAAAAACATTAGAAAATATCAAAAATAAAAAAACAAAAACTTTTCAAAATTCCAAAATTCCAAAAAAAAAAAAAAAAAAAAAAAAAAAATTAAAAAAATTGTAAACTCCACAAAATCACAAAAACTCTAAAATAATCAACACAATTCATCCTTTGAACTATTATCCCCAACGAATGATCCAATCACCTTATGACTATCAAATTCAAACCACTTCTCCTCGTGAATCCTCGCTTGGGGAAAATCTGCTCTCATTGTTTCCTTGTTTGAGGACAATGACCCAATCCTTTTTATGTCCTTGTACCCTACTTGGGGGCACATCCATCAATCCTCACTATGGAACACGTGTTAGGGACATGTTTATTGGTTCTTGTGTTGCATTATTAGTTACAAGTTATTAATTTTTTTCTTGTATCTTGATATATTACAGGGGGCATCTTGATTTTATGTATCCTGGTGTTCTCTCTAATATACTTATGTTATCTGATTGCATATCATACTTGGGGCATCATACTTTCTTGATGGCCTCTATCTATGCTCTCTTCCACTTGCATATCATATTGGGGCATCAAACCTTTTTGATGGCCCCTGTCTATGCTATCACACATATTACAGTCTAGTCATCCTGATCTTTTATATCACGATGCATCATGTTATGTGCTATATTAAAATTAAGATGCTTTTCATCACGTGAGTATCTTCCTACATGATCAACATCTTACTTTTCACCCCATCCATTCACCCGTACTAATACATTCCCCAGTTTGGGAATCCTACTTGATCACCATTGCAGTTGCAGTTTGTGAATCCTACTTGAAGATCTTTCTCAAGTAGCATTCACTATCCAACAACTCCTCCTCCCCACCATGATCACCATGTATTTGATCCATTCATCCTCGCTCCTCATTTCTACTCCTCCGCCACTTATCCCCATATTACCCTTCTCACCATTCATGTCCCCTCTCACCCATTTGTATTCTTTCCTTTCACTCTTCTTTCCTGCTTGACAATCTTACTTAATAACCCCTTCTATATGGGATCCTCGGTGGAGGTTTACCCTCTCCCTAAGATCTTCCCATTGTAGAAGCTTCTCCACCACCTCCTCTCATCAAACAACAATCACCACCACACACATCTTCCCATTCCACCTCTTCTGCTTCTCATTCTCGCATCATTACTCTCACCACATGGGCATCCCAATTAAGGATTCCCCTCACACTCTCCACCCTCCACTACATATATTCCTTCATCCATTCATGTTACACTCCTTTGTTTCCTTTCTTCCTTGTTATCACCTCCTCTCATCTCCTCTTCCACTCTGGCATACATCACTCACTCTTTTCTCATCCTTCCCCAAATCCATCTTATGCCTGGTCATCCTACTTACACACTCTCATAGTATGGAAAATTCACTTGAGGGTTCCCCTTCAGTCCATTTTTCATACCCTATTCCCACCAACTCTATCATCATTCTTCTTCTTCTTCAACTTGGTGATCTACTTAACCATCCTTGCCGCATGGAAATCTTACTTAAGAGTTCCTCTTAAGGTTGATCTGCCCTATGGCCTTCCCCCATCCCATCATATTTCCCCATCTTATTTCTCCTCCTCTCATCATGATCATCTTCTTCAACCAACCATTCCACCCCTGTACCCAATACAATTTTGTCTTTCTCCTTGCATATCATCCCTGTCGGTTTGGCGATCTTACTTAACCACTCCAGCGGCATGATGATCTTACTTAAGAGTCTCTCTTAAGGATGACATGTCATCTTGCACTCACCCATCACTCTACATTCTCACCATCCATATTTTCTCTTCATTCCCCATCATCACATCTTCTTACCACCACTATCACCATCCTCTCTTGCTTGAAATCTTACTTAACCACTCACGTGACATGGCGATCTCACTTAAGAGTCCCTCTTAAGGATGATCTATCTTCTTTCCTTTCCCCATCACTACACATCCTCACCCTTCACTTTTTCTCGGCATTCCCCATTATCACATCCTCTCACCTCCTCTTCCATTCTCACAAACACCACTTCTCACTTTCCCACTTGTCATCTCCATGTCACTCACTTGGTAATCTTACTTAACCACTTCCGTCACATGACAATCTTACGTCAGGGTCCTCCCTACGCTAAACTCATCATTCTGAACTTCTCCCTCACCTCATTCTTCATTCACTTTGTTGATCACTTCTTCCACCTAGTCTCTCCTACCAACCACATTTTCCTCCTACCATTATCCTTTCTCCACCTATCATCTCACAACATATGTCTAATATCTTCCACCTATAATCATGTTCTTTTCCCCCATTTTTTCCTTCTTGATCCATCATCCTTCATACCATTTCTTCCCATTCTTTTCATGTCTTGTTTCTTCATCCTCACCTCATTCATCCTCATCCTCCACATCCTCTCCTCACTTTCACCTAGTCCCAACTCATCCCTCACATTTTCTTTACTCTTTTCACTTCATCTTCTCAAATTCTCCCACATCTCTACCCACACACTTACTTCGCCATTGTTGTTAACATTCCTCTAACATTCTTTCATCATCATCTTCTATTCCCGCACTAATAATTGTTAGTGGAATTTCCCTAAAAATCATCAATCCTCATTCCACATGACCTCATTCACTCCCTTGGACCTTCTCCAGTTTCCCTTCATTCCTTCCTTCCTCTAGGCCCACCACTCATTGTTAGTGGGCTTTCCCTAACGTCCCTTCATTGGCATTACCCTTTCCATTCCTTATTACCTTTCTCCCTTTCTTCATTTTTTCTCTCATCCTTCCCACCACTCATTGTTAGTGGACTTTCCCTAACATCCCCTCACTGGCATTGCCTCTTCTATCCCCCATTCTCTTTTCTCTCCCATTCTTTTCCCCCACTCCCACCCTTTCTTTTCTCACTTCTTCCCCACCTCTCCATCTTCCCTTCACCCTCTTCAATATCTTTACTGTCTTCATCATACATCCTTTGTCTATTTTCTCGTAATCCTAGTATCCTCATTTCATGCATCTCCACATCTTTTCCAATCTGTGTCATTCCTCCCCTCTTTCTTCTCTTTACATTCCTCATATTGTTCACTCACTCTACACTTATTATCCCCATTTTGTATTCCCTTCCTTCTACATCATTTTCTCTATTATCCTCTTCTCTCTCCCACCCTCATCTTATTTCACTTCCTCTATATCATCTTCTTCCCCTTTTTACATCACATTTCCTCCTTACTTCCCCATCGATAACCTGGCTCTTCAACGTTGTCCCATCTTTTTTATCATCCCACCCTCCACATGCATCTCCATACGGTCTGTTCCATATTCTTTTCCTTGGTCTTCCTCACGAAGACCCGGTTCCTTCAATCTTCTCCCTGTATTCACTCTATCCTCCTTTCCTCTCCCATAATTTTCACGTTTCTTCTTACCCCTCCTTTTCTCTACCACCCCTACCTTTTCATTCATTTGTACCCATTTCTCTTCTTTTCTCTAATCTTTTTCACACTTTCCTCGCCCCTCATAGTTTCTTTTTTTTCTCCGTTCTACTTCTTCTTTCATCCTCTTTCAATTTTTCATCGATTTTACCCCTACTCCCACCTCATCTTCTCCTTCTTATTTATCTTTCCCCATTTCTTTCTTTTCTCATCTCTATCATTTCTTTCATTTTCATGCATCCCATCCCTCTTTATTATCTCTGTTGCTTCCTTCATTTGGCACATCTCTCTATTTCATAACTTCACCCTCTACTCTTGTCATTTTCTTGTCTTCTTCTTGTTTTTCCTTCATCATTCCCTTCTTCCCCTATCATCCCTCTCTCTTATTCTCTTCTACCTCTTTCATTCCTTTTTTCCCTCCTCTATCTCCATAACCCTTCACCTTTCTTTCTCTTCTCATAATCAACCACCAATCCTATCCATTCCCTTTTCTCTTTCCCATTACATCATCCCACACACCCTCACACCTAGCATTCAAGGCCGATTGAATCCTTTCTCCATTTGCATCATGCGGTCATTCCATTCTCTTCCACCCCATTATCATCCTCCTCTCCATAGAATTAATCTCTCCTCTTTTTCGAGAGCTCTTTCATATATTCCATTCTCGTCAGCCCTCTCGAGGGGGCATCATCACATCTGTCCATAATCACATCTTCTCATGACATTTTTGTCTTGGAGGATACCATGACATCCATCACTCACCACCTTCTATTCTCTCCAACAAACATTCACTCTACTTTTTTTTCTTAGAAAAGTAGATTGAATTCTTCCCCCATTCTCACAAGTGAAAGTTTGTTCTACTTCTTAAGAAAGATTTCTCTTTTCTTCCTCTGACAACTTCTTATCAAGGAACACCTCCTTCAAGAAGAATCTCTTCAAAAATATTCAATCCTACCACCTGAGGGCATATTCACTCCATCTCGTCTACTTTCTTTGAAAGGACACTACTTTCATAGTACCCTTCCAAAGAGGGGAAAATGTAGACACCCTAATTTCACATCTATCCTAAATCAATTAATTCCCCTACCTCATTTCCCACAAAAATACACTTCAATTAATCAAATATAATTTGATTAATTATCCATTTCAAATCTAAAAATAACCTAATCCTTACCACATGTCATTATTCTCCATGTTTTTCTACTATTGAATTAAAAATTCAAAATCAAATCCTCACCCACTCTTCGTGGTCCCCACTCACCTAAAATCCTCCACTTATGAATTAAAAATCTAAAATCAAATCCTCACCCATTCTTCGTGGTCCCCACTCACCTAATCTTGCCCACATTTTCAAACCATGATTACTTAAATTACTCTAAGTTAATCACTTCCCAAGCTATAAATACAACCTTACCCCTCCCCTCTAAGACATGAAGAATAAGCTTGAATGCCTGTCTAAGTTCTTTAAGTTGAATGCCATCCTTTGAGAAAAGAACATCCTTCCACCTTAAATCCTAATGCCCAAATAAAGCCTCATCTTGAAGCACCCCAAATCCATAATCCTTTTACCATTTGTGCAAAGTAAGTAAGTGGATCATTGTTGCAGAGAAGGCCTTGCTCCGTTTTGAAGAAAAATCACCTACATATCACGTGGATCATCACGCAATCAGGGCTCAATCCATGTTTCCTAGCCCATTCTGAGGTTTGCTACGAAATGCACGTGAAGGAGGAGGTATTATTGTTAGTATTTTTGACAATTGAACACTAGCTTAAATGGGTGTTATTATACAGTCAATTGTTTGTGATGACATTACATTGGATTTGATAGCTCACGGTTGTGTGCGAGTTGACATGGTTGAAGTGTATCGAGTTAGACACTAGCTTAAATGGGTCTTATTATCTGATCGGATTATGTGGCTAGCTAAGCAAATTTTTGCATTTGAGTAACCTATAATACTTTTTTGGGTTCATGTATGTGTTTTTGCATTTACAGGATGAGTTAGCATGTTTCATGGGTTAATACACATTTTTTGTGGACAAAAAGCATTCCCAATTGGGAGGAGTGATCGAAGGACTTTTCGGGTGTTGGAAGTTTCCTAAACCTCCTAAACAGCTACCACACTTTGTAGAGATTTCGATAATGCCAAGAACGTCAAAAACAGAGTTCGGATGCAAAAGTTATTGTGAGTCAAAGATGTGGTTTAAAAACGGGTCAATACTAGTCAACTAGTGAATAACGCGTTGACATGTGGCGCTTTGGTAAAAGATGAAAAAGGTTAATTTTGTGTTTTCAAGCCTCCAATCTTCGACACACAAAAAATTGGTGGACCCTGCTATTTGTTGGCCAGGGGCCCTCAGCCAGGTTTGGCACACTTTTTTGTAGGAGGGGTGCCTTCTTTACGCTATTCTTATATTGTCATGATCATATTTACAATTTTGTATGCCACATATTTTTCTAACCCTCCCAATGTGGGACTATATTGTTTTGGAGAGTCAATTTATGCATTGCGGGGTTGAATTGATGTCAAGAGAGCTATTTTACTAGCTTGGTGAGATGATAAACTCCCCACCGAGTTGATCACATTGAAATCCATAGTTTTTGGGCTTCTTAGTTATATCTCCAACCAATTCACAATAATACCACCGCTGAGATAAACAACAAGCCTTATCTCCTTATACTTCGGGATGGCCTTATCTCCTTATAGTTCGACCAATTTGTAACATAGTGGGGATCACATATATCTGGGCCGTTTAAAAACATCCACGTGACCATATAACTCAACACAACTAAGCCAATATTTGATGAATCAAACCGTTTGGCCCAATCCGTGGCAATACGACTAACAACTCATCCCTATGTGGCGGGCAATCCAAACAATGTGTTGGCCCATTCTTGTTCGTTTCCACTATACACGACGCCAAATTTGTGTGGCGAATAAAACAAGACCATAATGTGGCGAAGCCACGTATTAATATGTTGGATGGTCTATTTTTAAACTACAAAGTCGCCTTCTCCACGTAGAATGTGGGATTTCTCCCACTTAAGCACAAAGTGGTCACCCAAAAGATAGGGATGAGGCTTGACCCTAAGACCTTTTCTTCCCAAGTGCTTCACTCAAATCAACTCGTCTATGGGCTCGGGATGGTTATAGAAGGAGCTCATTGCCTTTTATAAAACAATATGTGCATGTCTGTGTATAGGCAATGAAGGAGCAGTTTTGGAAAAATTGAATTTTGGAGCACTTCTGCTCACATCCAGGTCTCGAGTTATATATGAAAGTTGCTCATAATTTTGAGATGATCACGATGGTGTGATAATTTTCCCATTTTGGAGATTTTTTCGATAGAGTTATTTTATATTAAAGTTACACGAAGGCGTAGAACCAAATGGAGACAATGTCATAAGTGGATCAGGAAGGTAAAGGACAGGTGATGAGCTCCATTAAAGTCCTTTGAAGGTCTGATAACACATTTTTATAGGTTTTGATTCATTATTGGTTTATTGTAAAGGTTAAATGTATTTACAATTATAACATTATTAATGGATCGGTTCACAACGAACCCAGGGACGTAGGAATTACGAACCCCGTAAACAATTTTAAATCGTCACTTCGATTTGTATTTTCAGTTTGCTTTGATATTTGCAATTAATTAAGTGCTAAAAATAATTTGGGATGCAATAATCAGTTTTGATAACTTTGAAAATCAGTTGAATCGGAAATAGTGAAGTTTTTGGGCTTTGATCAAACAGTGAAGTTTTGAATTAAATGGGAATGAATTTCAGTTTATGATCAGTCCTAAATCAGATTTTAATCAATTTTTGGAGTATTATGTCCTTTTAAGTTGATTAAAAATTAACGATCCTTTGAAACGATTAAAAGTGTTGGATTAAGCACCCGTTTTCGATCATTGGTATCGGTGTTGTTAGATAGCTGGAATAACTTCGATTGTGTGTGGAAACTCTTAATTTTAGTTTTAAAAATCAGTCCTAGATCATATTTAAATCAATATTTTGGAATATTAATTCCTTTAAAGTTGATTAAAATTTAAGATCCTTTGAAATGGTTAAAAGTGAAGAAGTTAAACACCCATTTTCAAATTAACCATTTTCGTGCTCGAAATTGTTCTCTCTCCCTTTGAATCAATGTTTTCCATTTTGACCCACCAAATCTCATCAATTTATGATTTTATTGGTTCCAAATTGAAGGGCTCAAGGATACCTTTCCAACGATATAAATTTTGTCCAATTTGGAGCTCTATGGAGGACGATATGGTCATATGAAGATTTTTGTGCCGGGAAGCACATAAATGTGACACATGGCAGTCTTTGATTAGCTCGGGGATTTCCCTCTTCTAACATGTGCATTAATTTTCCTATTTCCATGTGTCGGAGTCTCTGGTTGGGTCGTTGGGGTCATACTTTGCTTCCTTTTGCTTCACATCATTCCTTTTTCCTTGTTTGTTTTGTTATGAAATAGGAACCATAAAGACAATGCCACGTTCCTTTAGAGTTTTAGAATGTCTATAGCCCTTATGATCCATTCACGAAGCATGAGTTAATAGGAAATATCCACACTACTTCATAATTCAATCCTTCTTCTACCTCTTCCGACAGAGTGCGAAGTTTCAACCAATGATGAAGCCCCACTCCCTCGCATGTGTTAGGATGTGTCATGCCTTTTAATAACATTGAATGTCCATTCATGAAGCACGAACCAATAGGAAATATCCATGCTTTACTTCACTTGTTAGTCTGTTTGATAGCCCCCGATCAAAACCCCAAAACATGAGCCAATGAAAAATCCCCATGCTCCTCGTAAATGTCGGTCTCTTTGCTTCGTGTTTACCTCTCGATTGGTTATGCCTTTGCATCACAACTTCAACCTTGGCGAGAATTAAATTTTTTTGGGATACATGGGAATGTTGCCACGTATCCCTTCACATCGCAAGCGCTTGAACTACGTGGCGGTGTAGAATTTGTGGAGTGTGAACATTTGTCGTCCTTTAAAAATTTTGCCAATGCTTTATAATTTAGTCTCCTGTGGGTTTTTAAATGTCAATGACCAGTGCTTTGGGGTTGTGGAATTTGATGGTCATTTGAACATATTTTTCCCCTTAAAAATGGAGAAGTCCATTTTTAATCTTTTTAAATCCAAAATAACCTGGGGTATTTTGGATAACGATTCAGCGACCTCCCTGGGTAATATGCTTGCTAGATTAGATCACTGGCCTTTTGCATTCCATTGGGCATGGAGTCGAGCCCAAAACTTTAAAAATGATCTAAACTTGAATTTTTCTACTCTTGAGCCGTATGAAGCATGAACTAAACTTAGCATGATTTGTGGAGCTTTAGGTAATCTGTGGAACTGTTCCAACTATCTTATTCATCCACTAAACCTGCTCAAACTACATTGTGGCTACCTTGGTATGCTTTTGAAGTTGGTTGCTTGTGAGTTTTGATTCACTTGATAACTGTCTCGAAACACTGCATTTTTAACCAAGGAAAAGTCATGGGATTAAATGATTGAGCATTTAAAACTACCTCATATCTGATTTGGCCATGGACACTACTCTGCCTTCCAAAATGGATTGTGCAACATCAACAAAACACAACAAAAACTATATACAAACATGACAATCATACATGCTCCAAGTTGAATCATGTTGAGTGTGCACAAGCACTTCTTTGGCTGAAAACAACATGCACTACCCTAGTCTAACCAAAGAAATGAGAATCTAAACAAAGTCATAAATAGGCAGGGAGAAATAGCTTCCCTTTCTTACAAAATATGGCCATGTAATTAATTTAGAAATGAACATGGCCTTTATCAAGAGTGAAAAAATGACTTGAAGTTGGTTATCCACCCTTCCCAAAGTATCAACAAAAACAAAATGATTACCTCCTTTAGTTGTTCTGCATTTGGATTTGTGATGCATTATTGTTGACTTTTGGTGTATTGTAGCTCTTCCTCATCGTCTGAATTGAGCATGACCGGTTGTAACTCTTTTCTTGGCTCCAAGCTAGCCAGATACCTTATTGGAAAAGGGGATTTGGGAGCCAATTGGTTGATCCTTTTAATTTTTCATCTTCTTTGTGTACAACTCTATGAATGGAGCTACAAGGTGCACTTTCTTCCTCTTCCTCATCATTGAGCATGTCTACAAGCTGATTTTAAAAAAATTGCTTCCACAACAACTCTGTCTCTTCCATGATGACTGATTTGGAAATGGTGTCATCATCTTCATCCACCATGAAGTTTGAAAGATCAAACTCTTGTTTTTGTATTCATGCATATTGATTTGGGCGGCGGAGCTCTTCTTGGATGTTCTCCTCCATGGCAGGATTTTTGAAAAGTGGCAAAGAAGGATCTACATTCACTTGAATTTCTTGTTCCTTTTCAAGTCCAAGGGAGACCTTAGCCACAAGAGGCTCTTTGTGTTGGAAGACAAATGGTGGAACTACAAAAGTAGTGATTTTAATGGGTTCCTCTTCACCAATGCAATCTTCCAAATCTGATAAGAAATCAACATCTTCATTGTCAAGCTCTGTGGGACACTCCCTTGGATCTCATCCTCCTTGTGCTCCTCTTCATTTGGAGTTGATTCTTCCTCCTCTTCTGATTTTGCAAGTTGGGATGAATCAGTAACCTCTGTGAATATGGTGCCAACATGCACACTACATTCAAAACATAGATATTGTTGATCATATCTTTCTTGTGATTTTTCTTCTATAAAGTCAGCCTTCGCCTTGTGTTCTTCAGTCCCAACCTCTGTTGAAGGCTTAACCAGTTGTGACATCTGATTGGTTTCAAATTTTGAAGCCCAATCCTTCAAATTTTACAAGTTCTTCTATGCTAGGTTCTTTAGCTTGCTGCCCTCCTTAACTGATTTTATGATTATTTTCTTCCCAAAATGGATTTGGGAATGCAACAGGAGGGATGGGATGGGTCTCAACTATTTTTTTCAATGGTTGTTGTGAAGGGGAAGGTGTAGAATCTTCCTTTGGGGGAGAGGGAATGGAAAGAGAAACCTCGAGGAAGTTAGGGACTTTAGGCTTGGGCTTGGGTGGTTGTTAAGGGATGGGCGTTGGATACTAACAAGGAAGATTGGTGGGAACATCCCATTGACAGGGTTCCTCAACCTTAGATTGATCAGCCTCTAATGCTTACAAAGATGAAATAAACTCAACCATTTGAGTGAGGGTTTCACTCATTACCTCAAGAGTTTTTGTGGGCTAAGGGTTGCACTATAACCGTGGGTTGTTTAGCCTCCCATATTTGTAGTTGACCCTTGACAACTTGCAAGATCTGCTCCATTCTTTGAACTATGCCTTCAAACTCATCTTCAGGTGTAGAATGGCCTTCTAGCTTTGCATACTCATAAGAACATGCATACTCCATTTGATTTTCATCATAAATCTGATCTGGAGGTGTGTTATAGCAGTTTGAAGAAGGATTTTGGAAGGATGGAGGTGGATTTGAATGGTACTATTCTTTGAAAGCATGGAATCCTTTGAGGAAATGAAGTCATGATTGCAAAACTTCATGGGAAAGAGAAATGAAATGATGGAATGGAAGGGAATGGTCTGCTGAATGAGAAAATGGGTTGTTTGGATCAGTGGAGTCGCCAGATATGCTTGAAAATGCCTCCAAAGGCTGAAATCTCACCAAGAACACATCAAACTTAGTGAAATGAAGATGTAGACTAGGATGTTGTAATAGAACACCTGTGAAATATATAGCTTTCAATACTTGTCCCACTTTGGAAGTGTGAGAAGCTGTTATCACCGAAAAAATAGCACCATCTGATTTGTCATGAATGGATGATGGGCAATCGGTGTTTTCAGGTAACATGGGATTGTCTCTCAAGTTGTGTGACTTGCTACTTGAGACAAACCTCCGAAGAAAGACGGGTTCTCTATCTAAATCTAATGTTAAAACTATTCCTAAAGAAGGAAAGGTAGCTAGCTAATCATAAACTAACAATTCCAAGGGACCAAGGAGAGGGAGAGAGGATTAGAAAGATGCATGAAACGAAAATCCTAAGCTAATACACGGTGATAGCATCACAAAAAGGGTGAGAGACACTCTGGTGAGGGAGAAAGGAGAAGAAAACGGAGAAGGGAGAGGCCGGACGGATGTGACACGCACCCAATCGACATTTACCATCGGATTCTCCCATGAAACACAACATAATGAACTTGCAAATGAGAAATACATGCACGCCACAATACATCTAGTCGATCTAGGACAAACGGATATGCCACAAAACAAGATTTATTGCAATAAAAGTATGCACATGAGACCATTACGATTGCGAGAGGAAGGCACAAGATCACATTGCCAAGTCCAAAATCAAGGTTTGTGACTCAGCTTCTTTCAGAATCATTTTAACATAATTATTTTACGATTTTGAATGTCCATTCTTTCAAAAATGAAAGATTTTACAATATATATCATAATGGGAAAGAAAGAAAAGAGAGAAAGGCATGGATTTTTAAACTTCAACCACCAACAATCTGCATTGAATTCTCTGCAAAGCACATGGGCACCCTGCAAGGCCATTACTATGTCCATTCCTTCTTGCAGAAGGAAATGAAAGCCATACTTCATTAACTTTGGTGGTTGAGAGTGAAATTGGACCGTTTTAGTGCTCAAGACTGTTCTCTCTCCCTTGAAGCTATGTTTTACATTTTGACCCAGAAATGTCATCATTTTCTGATTTTCTTGTGCCAAATTGAAGGGCTTGAGGATACCTTTCCGATTTATATAAATTTTGTCCAATTTGGAGATTTGTGGAGGAAGATATGGCCATTTGAAGATTTTGCATGTTAGGAAGCACTGAAATGTGACACTTGGTAATCTTTGATTAGCTCGGGATTGGCCTCTGCTAATGTGTGCATTAATTTATCTTTTTCCATGTGTCGGTCTCTGGTTAGGTCCTGGGTCGCTTTGCTTCATTTTGCTTCCCTTCATTCCTTTGTCCTTGTTCTGTTTTGTTATGAAATGCGAGCCATTAAGACAATGCCACGTACTTTTCGCAATTTCGCATACAATCTATAGTCCTTATGATCCATTGCGAAGCATGAGCCAATAAGAAAGCTCCACACTACTTCAAAATTTTGTCCTTCTTCTACCTCTTCGGACGAGTGTGAAGTTCCATCGATGAGAGAACCCCTTCGCCCCTCGCATGTGTCAAAGTTGTGTCATACCTTTTAATAACCTTGACTGATCATTGCGAAGCACGAGCCAATAGGAAATATCCAAGCTACTTTGCATGTCAATTTGTTTAATAGCCCTTGACTAAGAACTATGAAACGTGAGCCAATGAAAAGTTCCATGCTCCTCGCAAATGGTAGTTTCTCTACTTCGTGCTTGCCTCGATTGGTTGTGCCTTCACGTCGTAACTTCAACCTTTGGAGACTTATACTTTTTTGTGCTTCATGGGAATGTTGTCATGTATCCCTTCGCATCGTGAACGCTTGAAGCTGCTTTGGTGGTGTAGACTTTGATGGGCACGTGAACATGGCCTTTAAAGGAATCTGCCAATGCTTTATAACTTAGTCTCCTGTGGGTTTTAAAATGCCCATGGCCGTTCTTTGGGGCTATGGAATTTGACGGCCATTTGAATGTATTTTGCCCCTTAAAAATGTCTAAGTCCAATTTTAATCTTGTTAAAGCCAAATAAACCACAGGGGTATTTTGGATAACAACTACTCCTAAGCTAAGCTATGAATTTGAAGGGGGAAAGTGGAAGGAGGAATGCGTGAAATGAAACTAAGCTAAAGGAATAACGATGGCGACATAATAGAAAGGGGATCTCTCTCATGAGGGGAAGAACAAAAAGAAAACACATGATGAGAGGGCAGATACATGCCACAAATCAACACTATGCGAACCATTCTATTTCACACATTTTAGACACAAGAGAAATGAAAACACATGCAAATATAACCCACACACGACATACTAGAAATTAACAGAGAGGTAAGAGACACAATAAATGCAAGTAAAGGGCATATACGAGCCACAATAACAAGATTTTATTGATAAAAGATACACAGTCCATTACATCACTGGGGAGGGCACTGAGCGCACTACATGTGACCAAATCAGAGGTCTGACAACTCGTGAAAGCTCAACCACCATTTTGACATGGTGACTTTACAATCGGGAGAGTATCGCTTTTTAGTTGCCCCTTATATAGACAAAAGAAAAGAGAGGGAGAAAATTAGATTGCGCCGGTTGTGAAGAGAGCCAACCACCCACTGCGCACCAAGGAACAATCGTGATTTAATGTTTGCTAACAGATATGGCCAATAGAGGTTGCTTGAAAGGCACTCTATCAAATCGTCTAAGAATGTGGACTTTGATGTGTAGGATTTAATGTTGGTGGTTAGAATTGGTTTGCATTTTTGAACTAAAATAGGCACGACTTGGCGGGTTTTAGATTATCCGTTATATTCCTTATGTCTTATGTGTCATTTAATGTTTCTATTGTGATCCACAACCTTATTTTGATTTTCATGGTCTTTCACAGCTTTTAACAACTTTTTAATGATCCACGGATTTGTTTCCGTTCTTCTTGATTTGTGACCATAATTTTACTTTCTGCGACCTCTTCTTGTACCATGGGTCTTCTACTCGATTCTTCTTTTACTTCACACTTCGTCACCTTTACGTGGTGTCGACTCTTTTGCATAACCCTTTTAGTATACGACTTCAACTTTCCTTATTCTACTCGACAACTACTCCCGTTGTTTCGCAGATTTCCTTTGATATGTGGATTTTCTTTATTTTGCGGTTTTTACGTGTTCCGCAACTTTCTTCCGTCACTTTGCTTCACGATTTTTACCCGTCTGCAGCCTTTCTCCCACTAACCTTTCATATTCCTTTCGCACTCAACCCACTTTCTTTTGCTTCACGATGTTGTCTTGCCCCTTTTGCCTTATTCCGTGGCATATAACTTTGTGGTCATTTTCCTTTCTTGTGTGGGTTTTACACACTCCACATCACATTGTGCTTTATGAGATCCATGGAACACTAACTTCCTTCATTTCGTGGATGTCTTTCTTGAAGCCGCGTGAGCCTATGACTCAAATGAAGTTGTCCAAATAGCATGGGTGTTATTTTGGACAACAACGCCATGAAGCAAATAAGGCGTTTGTGAATTTCGTGTATACAACCTCACCTTCGATATGGTGAAGATCATGTACTAATAGTGATTGGTGATATTATTAGCGGTTGTAGGGAAAGGGTACACAGTACCCTCTCCAAAAGACTTAGTGGGGATTGCTTTAAAATATTGTTCGATATGCAAAGTCAATTTTGAAATCACAAAAAATGAAGCGGCAAAAGTTTTGATGTACCATTCTTCCGTATGATTTGGATGGATGGAAGAAACCACACCCTCATCATTTTCAGCTTCTTCAATAATGAGATGGTTTTTTTGAAGTCAATTCATGTCTTTAACAAAGTGAAGAATGCGAAAACTTTGAACTTGGTGGAGGTTGTCCTAAAAGTGGGCATTGAGAATGTTATGCAAGTTATTGACAATACAACAACATACATGACAATTGAAAAATTGTTTCAAGAGAGGCATCCATCACTCTTCCGGCCCTTGCAAGGCCCATTGTCTTGACCTTCATTTGGGGGCATACAAAAATTGATTGGATTAAACCGATTGTAAAATATGCTAGAAACATCACAAAATACATGTATAATCACCCTTGGGATGTCGACTTGATGAAAGGTCACATCACGCGAGCGAGCTTATGCGAGTGGTTGTCGTAAGGTTTGCAACTAACTTTGTAATAGTGCAAAGTATTTGTACTTTGTTGACGCCATTGAAATAGATGTGTGTGAGTCAAGCATGGAAAGTAGCATTGATGGAGAGAGAAGTGCAAAGATAGTTTTTATGATACCTTTGTGAAGAGAGTTGCACATATCATCAAGGTAACTTAAATTTAACTCTCAATTTTAATCCTTTATTTTCATTCCTTGAAAAAAAAATTATAATTTTGTAACTAATTTTTTTATAGGTTTTGGAATCTTTGGTTAGGGTTTCGTGCTTGGTGGATTGAGAGCAAAACCCAATTGGATATGTTTATGACAATTTATGACAATGAATTTCAATGACAACCATCACAAATTCATAACATTTTTCAACAGGCTGTTGTATTCGGATGATGCAATTTTGTACTATATCTGTATTCAAATCTAATAAAAACACTTCCCCAACATTTTACGTACATTTTGTTTTTGTATTTTGTTTTTAATTTATGGTTTTTCAAGAAACTTAAGTATTTTTAAGTTGATGAGTTTTGTCAAAGTTGGAAAAAAATTGGTCTAGTGAGTGCAAAGATGCAACCATGCTATAGATAATGTTTGCTACAATATAGAGCAAGATGGAAGCAGACATACATCTAACCATGAACGCATGATAAATGCTGTTTGAACTCTTATGTTTTATGCCATGTTATAGGTTATATAAAGCATACTTGAGAACAAGCACATTAGGTGATTCATGAGGGGAAAAGTGGCAGTCAGTTTTTCCCTTGACTAATTGTATCAGTGGATTTTTCATCTTAAGATGGAATCCTTTACAAGGTTGTTATGACAATATCAAGCGTAATTTCCTCAACAAATGCTACCTCCTCAATTCAAAGGCTTCTACTTCAATTCAGAAATTTCCTTGCCAGCTATAGATTTAAACCATTTAGTCTGCTGAACTTTTCTATCCATCACATATAAGCATAAAAGAGCTAAGTCCAACTGACACAATATCGATAGAAAAAGCTTTGCAGTATTGCTATAATATTGATGGATGGATATACTGACAAGGTATGGTTGTTGCATGTAACAGCGACAAAAACATGCAAACTTCAAACTAAACTTGATATCAACATTCCATCTATATAATGTCAAATTATTTAGTGCTTGGAAAAAACCCTTGCTCAATATGCTCATGTCACCCAAGGGGAAAAACCAAGCTAGTAGTCAACACATGATAGTAAACCATTATAGCATGACTTATGTCCCACACTGTGAAGCACGCTATGGTCCATTTACTAGCAAAGACAAATCCTGGAAGTCCACCAAGCATTTGCACACCTACATGCAGGCAGCAGAACACTCCTGAGAAAAGCTTAAAATGTCTTTACTAAACATGCCTGGTGTCGTTTTATCCAGATCCTCTTTAGTATATATTAAAATTTTGCATACAATGCTACAAAATTCCCTGCACATTATGAAACAGATAAAACAAGTTACAAACCCAATAAAATTAAGCAACGAAAATAGAAACTGCAAACCTGTCAGAAAGGACAGAGTGCTTGAAAAGAGACTTTCAAAATGTGGCAGTGAGGCTTAAAGCTCTAGACAAGAATACATACAACAAAAAGAACTGCAAAAATATAGACATACAAACTTATAGGACAAGCTATGTTGAACCGATGCCAGCTCAAATGTCATATCAGTCTTATATATGGTAGGTTGAAGTTCAATTTCCAGCAAGATTAAGGTACTTACTGCCAAGGGTCGTCTCCAACCAGCATCATGTCACCTTCACTATCTGTATACGCAACTTGCCATCCCTTATCACGATCGCAAAGCAGACCTTCCATATTAAAAAGATGCTCCAATTCACTGATCAGATCTTCATAACCATAAAGTTTTGATAGATCAATTGCTCTTCCTACAGCAATCCCCTGCTTGTGAACCTATGCATAGGGCCATAAATTGATAATTCAGAATAGCATTTCCAACAACAATAAAATTCACACACCAAATGGTATCATGGGTCAATTAACCATAGCTATAAACTTACTTTTTAAGACGGCACCCAGAAGCTGAAATAGGAGTTTGATCAGTGGGAACATTTTTGGGAACACTCTCTTGCTCTAAGTTCTTCAAAGACAGCAGCAGCTCATGATTATCACCAGAATTGTTCTGTATATGTTTCTGGCTTTCAGGGATAGAAGACCAGGAAGCCCCACCACTCAATGTAACTTGCGAATCGCCCGAGCTGACATCGCTTTTCAGAATTGGATCACTATTAAAATCATCTACATGATCGGATTCCTGAATCAAAGAGAATCCAAAAAGTTTGCAACTACGCACTTCTTTGCCTTTAACATGCTTCTCACTGGAATACTTTTGTAAAGTAATGTGCTGGGGTGTGTCATGGATACCTATCAATTTATCGAGTCCCTTTGAGTGATTTGATAAGTTGAAAGTTACAAGTGAGTCATCTTGTGCATTGTTCCCCATCAGGAAAGGAAATTCTGATGAAGCATGCCAGCTGGCTGCAATTACAGGCATGTCATTCTGTGCTGTATCATGTGGAGCAGCAAAATGCTGCAAGCAACTGAAATGTGGAGCACACTGATGAGAATAAGTAATCACAGGTGCTGAAGATGAAACTGGAAGCTTCATTTTTGAATTTTTTTCCTCTTGTATCTTAGAAAGAGAAGGCACAAAAGAAGACCACATGGTTGGTGATGGAATTCCAGAGGCTAGAAACAGAGGATTAGCACTCTCTCTAACCTGCAGTTTTGATAAGGAGATTTTTTTTTTCTCATTTGCATCCAGGCACCTTCCAGATGATAACTCCGGCAAACTTGATCCCTTGGATCCATACAAGGGCCTAAAGTCTGTATTAGTGCCAAATAAATCTGGCGGAGAAGAGTTTGACCGACTTTTAATGCGCGTCTTTCCACCGATATCATCATGCCCCTTAAAGGTGCATTTAAAGGCACCATTTCTTGACCTTGAAAGACCTCCTCTTCTTAAAGGTGCATTTAAAGGCACCATTTCTTGACCTTGAAAGACCTCTTGGAATCTTACAGATTCTACTACATCTAAAAATTTACCCCTATCTGCATTTATATAAATCAAAACATGACAATTAGTACTTGAATTCCAATACCTTTTTCCATTCAATTTTAACATTATGCATCAAGTTTAATATTTTGAAACCTAATGTACTCTAGAGTCTATTTAACAGACAAACCTATAGGTGTAGGTGGAAGACTTGTCCTGAGCCTTTTTATCCTCGGGCCAGCCAGAAGATTTGGTTCAATAGCTGAAACAAACAGCTCAATTTCCCATGGGGAAACCCTTTCTGGATCTTCTTTTCTGGGATGCTCATCCCACTCAACCTACAGAAAGGAAATGAATATATAAATTGTCACACATATAATTCAATGATATCAGGCACACTTAAGAATACTTCATCGTATATGAAACGGCCAAAGAATACTTCATCGTCTAAGTGGTCGGATTGTTATAGAGTGAACATAGGATACAGTTATGAGCAGTATTCCATTGAAGAGCCAAACATGAATATGTGTGTCCTATCAATTTGTACAAGATAAGGACAGATGAAATTCCATTTGGCAAGCAAAGATGCTTTGAGAACATAAAAGTTTACTGAAGCCTCAACAGAAAACATTGAGTACCCTAAGTAGGCTTTGTAAAGACATTAACACTTGAGAGGGCTAGCCTGTTCAACCCCTCTACCAATGGTTATGTTGAAACTTGACATGACCTTAACCACATGTTTTTCTCATGTCAATTGAATTAACCTAACCATTTGGCACTCTTATGTATTTATGTATGTATATATATGGTTTTAAATTATACACCACATTGAATATATTTATGGTTGTGGATATTACATACATCAAATTCTTAAGTACCTTAATAGATCTCCATTTTGACTCAGGCCATCTGCCAGGCCCAGCATTGCCTACTCCAGCAATTGTGCCAGTGCGCCTGTAAGTAGTAATGCATTCTTATAAATTCTTTTTCATTGAGTTAAGAAATTAAAGTGATGCTGCAACAGAAAAATATTTAGTTCATGAATCTCAGGAAAAATCTCTGTTCGACCTTCTTTCAGCTGTATCTTCACCTTCAAAGTTCAATTTGAACCTCATTCCAGTAGATAGTGGTTGGTTTATGCCTTTAAGATACTTGCTATAAGGGATCACAAATTCTGCCGGACTGGTCCTGGAAATAAGCAGCAAAGAGCAACAATGAGGAAGGGAAAATTCCAGCACCCAATGATTTAATTAGACTAAGCAATTGTATACCAACATTCTTTGTTTACCTGATCTATCAATGAGATTTTAACATAGATAATCCTTGTAGACCAGTTATGAGGAAAAAATATCATGGAAATCTGAATTTAAGCAGGGTTACAAGCCCTACTTAATAATAAAGGCACATAACAGAGTAGAAGAAAGAACACAATAAAACACCAAATTACTATTAATATTGGCTGATTCTGAATCTTTTCTCAGTTAAAAATTTGCACAACCGATGTTACATACTGGAGTAGCATCAAGATTTTCGTTTAACTCCTGAAATCATGGGATAGAAGCTCAAGTACAATCATTTCTTTCTAAATATATCAAGACTGATGATTGAAAAGGATATATTTTATACAATGTCATCAGCTTCAAACTGGAAAGCAATTAAACAGAAAGCAAAGCCACTTAAAATTTGGCATTTGAACAGAAATGATTTAAGATAAAGACCTGACAAAAACCTGGCAAATATAACAACACGGTTGGCGAATACATAAATCATTAATTGAGAGAAGATATGCAAGTGCGAAGAAAATCTAGTTGACGAAACACATAATATTTCAATAAATAATCATGCAGATCCATCAGAACAAAACTAGGCTTCAAAAATTCCTGAGGTTAGAAGAATTGTATGGAAGTGCAACTGTTAAACTAGCAACCTATCGTCTTTCAAACGATTTTCTAAATCCCAGTAGATTTGGATGCTGGAATTTAATTTTTTGGTTGAGAGGATATTATGACCATCTACCATAGATTTCATATGAATAAAATAAATCTTGCGCAAAATTGGAAGATTCTTGTACAAGAGTATCTTGGCATTCAAGATGGTTGCCAAGCAAGCAAGAAAGCTATATTTTGAGAACGGATGAAAAACTTAATAAACTGTGAATTGCAATAGATGTTATATTGCTAATAAAAAAATTAAGAAGCAGAAAGGCTCCCTTCTAAGAATATACTAGGGCAATATTTTTTGATGGTATCTTGAGGTAAGAGTTTTGAGGGTCAAGTTATGTTCCTCAATCCAAAGCAAAACCAATTTATAATATTTCCTCATACCTTCTAGAAATCTTGAAGGCTGTAGCAAGGTTCCCAAATAATCCCATAGACAAATATGTTACAGGAAGTCCATGATTTTCCACAATAGATAGACATATAAAGTTTGCAGAAGAAATTTTTCACTTGCTTTGTCATGATATAATTATTTCTATTCACATTTTACTGTTGGCCTTTCAAGATGGACTGTAGCTCATTCTCTTAAGCACCTATGTGAGCTACGAGCTACACCAGATTTTCATATTAAACCAACTCTTATCCATCTGCTAATCAAACTTTATATTTTCTTGGCAAAGTTTAGTTATCTAGTTAAGAAAATGACTACAAAATGTGAAGCTTGCCACAAATACGATAATGACTTTGCTACAATTGGTCATGACCAGAATAACTTACCACAACAAGTCAGACACTAGAATTGTTTGGAACCTATAAACAAACAACACAAACCTTATTTGATGAGTTTGCAGTACAACAAAGGGAAACATCTCTGGTACAGAATTCCCTAAAAGTAATTTTCTTAGAAAATCTGGCAGGTAAAGAACTTATGTCATATACTACTATCAGAAGCAAGAGCCCACTGACTTGAGAAGCTCATTTCACTGTTACACTTGTGGTATCTGCCAGTCTATAAAAGCTATGCAACCCAAAGAAAATTTTATCATAAATTGGATAATATTATATGCAAGATTTGATCTAGATGGTAGTTCAGGACAGAATTTCCTTTAGCATTTACCTTGTTGCAGTCGCATTTCCTTCACCAGTTTAAAAATCTGAAACTATGATATGCATCAAAAAGCTGAGGATTTCTTCTACGTAATTTTGGTTTTTACAAGACATCGCAGTTCATGAATAACACTCTGAAGATCCCCAAAACACAAGATAAGAAAATGTATAAAAATTTCTAAAAGTCTTGGAAATTGAAATACTGTGTTATAATAAGTTCCACTCCACAACAAATCCCCTTCACTTCTTGGGGGTGCGGAAACTGTCACATGAATTTTAGAATTCTGAAGACGAGTTTGTTCTATTTCAATGAATCTTTGGATTCTACGAATTAATCACTTCATCTATTTTTCCCAATGCAGCTACAGATACATTTGCACATAGCGTAGAAGTAGGTCCATAGTCATTCCCTCCAAGTAGAAATTAGAGAGCAGAGAGAATAGAGGAGTGTGATAGCTTCACATCTCTTGTTAGAGACTGCTACCTTTTTGTAATAGTCAGAGTAATAGCTAACATCCCTTCTTAAAGATCATTGTGCATACCTCTCAATCAATAATGTAGTTAGTTCCTTTATTTGGACATTGTTCTCTTTGAGTATACTTTTATCTCCATTCCTTCATGGTTCATTTAGTTGCCATCCTAGAATTATCTCTATGCTGCAATTGTTATAATTAGTTGTTTCTGCCTATAATGCATCTAAGATCCAACAATTTGGCATGTTGTCCTCCAGATTGTCAAGCAAATCCGGATAAGTGGTATCTGAATAGCTTCCCACAACCTAGTATTGGTGTCAAATCAGACCCCATAACCCACAAGTTCCAGGTTCTGTCCGCCAGTCATAGACATGGCAACAATGCCCAACCTGACAACAAATATTTTGTATATGTGCAAGAGGAGATTTAAGAGTTGAAGAAAAAGAGCCAACTACTCAGAGATAAAATTCAAGAGCTACAAAATTACTCCATGCAAAAGAGGAAACCCTTAGCCTTGTCATGAGCAAGCTCTGGCGCAATCAACTTGCTGCAAATGTCCTAAAAAAAATTGCTCATGTCGAGGAGAGATGTAATTAAACTATGAAGGCGATTCCTAGAGAATTGGCTGCTAAGGAAGAAATATAGATCAATCTACAGAAAATTTGTGAAGAGCTGCAGACAAGACAGGTTTCAACAAAAGATATTCAACTTCAGACACAAACAAGTGAAAACGTGGTAAGTGTTTGTGGTTTTCATCATCTTAGTTATCCATCACATTCATGTGGCGATTTTGAAAAAATAATCCAAAGGAATTGGTTTCAAGCTGCTGAAAAAAAGAGAGAGACTAGAATATGTAAGGCAATGAATCCCTGCATAATTCATTTCCCCAATATCTTTAATGCTTCTTTCGTGTCAGTTGAGAATCCAACACTTCACTTCCCAAAGTTCTTTCATTTCTATGGATATGAGCAGACCTGGTGTCGCAGGAGCATTCCTAATAGAACGATTTGATCCTACATGTTCACAATCATTTATGAAGTGTCAAGTCTCCAGTACAATGTTGAAGACCATTTTGTTGAAAGTTGAAATAAAGTACACCATGTTTGAAGCCTAATTCTTGTAGAGACCATAACATTCACATACAGACTCAGAATTGAGTCGCTTCTTATAAATTGCATAATGTTTCAAGAAGAATGCAATGTTATCATTAATTTACCCATGGTATCTGGTCTTGTGGGTGCCACATCATGTGGAATCCAATATCATGGTCTCCTGCCCATGAAACCTTTGTAGAGACGGCTTTCTCATAGGAACTCAGAATTAAATGCCTTTTTTAAATTCCTATATTTTTTAAGAGCAACATAATGATGTCATCATAATATCTATGTTTTCTGGTGTCTCATGTGCAACACCATGTTAGATATGCATTTGTGGTATCATCCCCACAACATGTTGATTTTTGGAGACATCCTAATATCAAGTTATACATATATCTCATTCCATCCATCTGCAGTTGTATAGCTTAGGTTTAAGCTCAACACCCAAGATCTTGTAACAATTGGAAGGTGGATCATTTAATCTTACCTGCCGATAAGTAATGAACAAGTACCGTGAAGATAAATATTCAGTCTGGATTAGAATAAGGGGCATTTTGAATTAGAAGAGTGTATCTAGCAAAGTGAGTGCATCTTGCGAGAGAGATTGTTGAAGAGTCCAAAATTCAAACTTAGTGTAGAGTGTATGTTTGTAATTAGGGTTTGAAAGAAGAAACTAGTAGTTTGTCGGTGTATTCTGCAAAACTGTTGGTGTAATGAAGCTTTGAGCTGTAACCAAACTTTGGAGTGTGTTTTCTCTCAACTCAGTTACTTAAGTACATCTCTACAAAATCAATAAAGTGGAAAAAATTCCGAGTGCCAATTTTCGCTTCTATATTATGTTTGTGCATTCTGACTCGGCTGAGTGGTTAGTGGATGTTAATGGTTAGTGGTTAATATTTGACCCTTAACTATGGCATCACTCAGACTGTTGTAGATTGATATGATTTTCTATGGCACGTGGAAATATGTGTCAAGATGCCACAAAGACAAATTTTAGCTCATTTGGAGTCCATTTTCTCAAGTTTATGATGAAAATATAGAAGACTGTATTTTGATGTTTTTATCTTCTACAAAAACAACCATTACATTATGACATTGGTGTCCCCGAGATTTCACCCTGAAATCTGGGACTACCCCTTTTAAAAATTTCGTTCTTTTCAAAGTAATGATCGTTTTGTGTTTGTTTTGCTTGCAGTTGTTTGCATTGCTCTAAGAGAACCCCAAAAAGTCTTCAAAGCCAAATTCGTCAAATACCCACATGCTAAAACTCACTCTATCCCTTCGCCAGGTTTTGTTTGAGAGAATTTTATTTATATTTATTTATTTATTAAATAAATAAAGTTCTTTTAAAAATAGATTGAGCTAAAATTGGAGGATTTAGGTTATATAAAGCACTTCACCCCATCATTATTACCACAGAACATTCATCCGGGGAAGAATTTTTGCAGATCAACTAAATGGAGAAATTTTTCTAGCAATTGCCCGCAACTATTTTTGTTTTGTTTTATTTCTTTTTGTCTGTGTTTTGGTTTGTTTTCTCCGGAAATTCCCGTAGCCTATTCATTCTTCTTGCCAGATCTTTCCCCAAGCCTAGGGTTTTGAAAATCTATCTAGTTTTTTTAATTACTAATTTGTCTACAGGCAATCAGAGCTCAGAATTCTTTCAGAAGATTGCAAGAAGTTGCTTGGTCCAAAAGGGTGCAAAAATGGATTCTATGAAAATAAGAAAAATATTGCCATCAACACGTAGAGCTCGAGAAAATATGCACTTTTAGAGAAAACAGCACCTAAAACGGAGCCACGGAATGAAAGTTATGGCACATGCAAGTTTTTTTGCTTACATCTTCCTGGAACCTTTCCAATTTCCACGCTGCCTTCAGTGACAAATTTTCACACAATTTTAAAGGCAAAAGTCACAATGCAAGTCGCACTTTTGGAAAAGAGTTATCTTTCATGCAAGTCGCACTTTTTGGAAGGAAGACTTTAAGTTGCCAATGGGAATTTTCGCCGTGGCGGTGCGGGGGATTTTTTTCGCTTGCCTAGCAGTTACTTTTTCCCATCAAGTCAAATCACTTAAGCTAGCCAATGGGAATTTTGGAGGTGGTAGGCAAGCGGGAATTTCTTACCTACCTAGCAGGGTGAAAATTCCCATTATGAAAGTAAAGTCACTTAAGTGAAAAGTGGGAATTTCTTACCTACCTAGCAGGGTGAAAATTCCCATTATGAAAGTCAAGCCACTTAAGTGAAAGGTAGGAGTTTCTTGCACCTTGCAAGGTGAAAATTCCCATTATGAAAGTAAAGTCACTTAAGTGAAAAGTAGGAATTTCTTGCCTTTGCAGGGTGAAAATTCTCATTATGAAAGTAAAGTCACCTAAGTGAAAGCGGGAATTTCTTGTCTGCCTTGCAGGGTGAAAATCCCATTGCTTTGACTTCTTATTTTTAACATGACTTCTAGCCAAAAAGTGTGACCCATTTTGGCATAGCTAAATGTCTAAAAGCTGATTTTTTTAATTGTCGGGAAGCATCCAGTTTTGGCGCCTAGGGTTGGAGAAGCTTTCTTTTTATTATTCAGAGCATCTGCATGTTGATGTGAGTGCACAAGTGAATAAAATAATATTTTTAGTTTGCTTGGCATGCAAGCAAAGTCTAAAAATAGAGGGCAGCAGGCTTTATAAGCAGATTTTGGTGATGAAAATTGAGTATTCATGCCATGGACTCCATATTTGTCTGAATCAATTGCAGGTATTCATCACAGATGCCCATATTGGTGAAGAAAGCAGAAGTCAATATCTGATACATTGAATATATCTTCAGAATCAAAGGGAGAAATAGATCCAGATCTCATAATTGCAAAGGCTTCCGACAAAAATTCATCCTCTTGTTTCTAATGCAGCCCAAGTAGAAGTCATTGCATGGAAAATTCCTTCCATGAGCTTGTACATGTGCTCCCAATCTTCCAGTTGAAGCCTTCATTGAATATACTTGTATTTGCCTTCACCCGAGTGCTTTCTAGAATTTAAAATTGCTCATATACAATTAAAAATAAAAGATGATGAGTTTTGTCTGAATTATTTACAACAAACATTGCACTGGTGCATATACTGGAGAAGAATTGCAAAAGCTTCAAGGATGAAAGGGGAAGACATGTCAGAGGTAGCACCCAGAAAATCACAGTCATTGCTTCTAGATCCAGTTTGGTGAGAATCAAAGGCAAAAGAGTCAACCGCATGCAGAATATGGAAAAAGAACAAGACTGGGAGTGTACTAGTTTTCTTCTAATTTCTTCTCTTTCTTTTCTAATTTCTTCTCTTTCTTTTTCTTTCTCTTATTTTCTCCGACAAAGTAATTGAGTAATCAATTAAATTGTAAAACTTAAGTGATTGGTTTAAAAGCCGTTACTTCAAGTTACTGGAAGAAGTCAATTACTTGGAAATAGGTGGCAGACATGCAAAATAGAAGGTTCTATTTTCAGTTATAAATTATGCATGTCATGCAAAGAGGAATTCCAAGAGGAAGATTGTCAGTTGCTTCCCTTTTTCATAGCTTCAACATGTGGCAATTCATTAAAAATCTTCTTGTTTGTATTTGCCCTTTATACACTATAAATAGAGGAAGAACCTACGGGTTAAAGGATCGGGAATTGGTAATCAACATTCTTGTGTTCCAAACTTTGAGCTGAAACCCTTGATATCTTTCTAAAAGCTAAGGAATAGAGAGGAGGCAGATTTTGAGAACTTTGTGTCAACGGTGCATTTGTTTCTTATTTCTTTTTAGATCTTTGCATAAACTTTGTGTTATCTTAGATCTGGATCTGAAACTTTCCTTTGCTTTGAATTCTGCATTTCTAGATCTATTTGTTTCGTCTATGTGCATGTGACCAACTCTGTCAACTATTGGTTAGGTTGCACATCTTCTTTCTTTTCTGCTCGCATTCAATTATTTCCCTCTTCTGCATATATACATTTCTTACAGCTGCTTACTTGTTGCAAAACTGCCTAGCTATGGTGCATGAGCTATGCAGTTAAAGTAAAACCAACAGATAGATATTAGAAAATATAATTGACAAAATCTTACACGGGAGCCTCACCGGTAAATGAGGGAGATTTATCTCATGACTGCCTAGGTTTTCAGCTATGCAAAAATCTAGCCAACAGACATCTAGAAATATGATTGCTGGCTGTACTATTCCGCTTGGTTTGGAGAGTCATACACAAGGTATTTAACCTGAAACTCATATCATAGGTGGCCCAAAGATGCAAGGAATCCCTCCATTATTTTCCAGATCATTTTGATCCTATATGAGGTTATAGCCTCTGCGTTGTCCCTTGTTTTTCCATGCCTACCGACTAGGTAGTTCCCATTACTTCTTTCACCAACTTGAGTGAACTGGTTTTATAGCATCATGTCAATCTATCCTAGATCAAGAGGGAGTAAACCATAGACAAGTTACAATATACAAAATCAACATAATAAAAACAAACTTGTGAAAGGAAGGCCCCTAATCAAAAGAACTAAGAGAAAGGAGGCCAAAGAAGAACAAAGCTCTAGTTAGCATCGAGTCAACAGAAAAGGGCCAACAACATCCTTGTTGATCATCATGACTTGGCCAAAGTACATTTCATTACAGGAAGCTTACATGACAAACTTAGAAGGGAATAAAGTTATAAACAAATGATCTTGGGTGTTAGGATATCATCAATCCACTAAAAAATGACTTTGTTCCTAGCGATGAATTAAAAATGATGCTCCTAATCATAAGAAAGCAATAGTAGTACCTAACAATGACACTCTTATGTATCAAATGGGATGAGATCAATTGGTGAAATATTGGGGATTCCAAAGCATAGCCCCAAGTTCAAATCCTTAGGAGACATAATAATGTGTTGAAAATGGTTTAGATAACATATCCAACTTGTTGGTAAGGTGTACCCAGTGAATGAGGCTAGGTTCAAGTCCCAAGTGAGTTTGACGGAGAAGAAACCCTTTGGCGGTGTCATCTAAGCCTAAGATCACCTCGCAAAGGAAATTCATCAATAAAAACGACACCCTAAAGTATTCATTTTGTGGTAACCGTTTCTCTAGCTACATGGATAAAGATAAAATATGATGTTGTAAATAATACATATACTATAAAAATGAAGAAAGACCTTAACAACTAGATAACAACCTACAATAAATGTCAAGTTAACCAATTCAAAGGTGCTTTGTAATCTCTTAAGATACCATGCTCGTTGGAAATTTATAGATGTACATGTTCTACTCAAACTAAACTTTAAATTGGCAAAGATAGAAAATGTAAAATGTTGGAATAAGTGTTAATTTTAGTTCTTGGAAATGATACAATGTTGTATGAACAAAGATGAAACATGAAACAAAACCAAAACTAAGATTGACACGATTTTAATCAGAAACCCGTGTGCGAAAAACTAGTGAGAAATGGAAAATGCTCAACTTCGTCTCGTTGTTTTAGCCAAACAAAGTTACAAAGAGCTCAGATACAGCATATACAACAAGCTTCCCAATTTCACACTCACACAACTATTCCCTACACCAAATTAGTTTGCTCCTACAACCAACATAACTTTATAATCTTACATTGTCCCAACATTCACACTTTGTACTATTGGGCTTATGCCTCTTACAAATAGAAACATTGGGAGTGTCCTTTCATGCATTAAAGGATTCCCGTGCTTTATGGAACTCGGAAGACGCTTCGTTTCTCTACCTTTCCATTTCCCACTGGCGAAACCACCACTATTGTCAAGGTGAAACCACCATGTCACGTGCAATCACCGTGCCACAAATGAAACCTCCATGACACATTAGAAACCACCTAGCCAATAATGTAACCGGAACCCTATTGTCTCTAGCAATTTTGTCACTAATGTTTTTCTCTATTTTCTGATTTGTTTCTAATTGAGTTTTGGTTGTTTGATAAAGTAAACTATTTTTAGATCCTTATGAATCAGACCTCTTTTTAGGAGTGTCTTGATCCCACAAAAATTAGTCATTTAGAAGATGTGGGGAGTTCTCCCATTCTCTCCTTGAGGTACCATTTTTCTTGTCTCGGTGTCTCTCCCTAAATGGCAATCTGCCAAGACACCTTTTGTCCTCTTTTTTGTCTCTCTAACCTTTTTCGACAGCACTATGTCCTCCAACTACCCTCGAGTATCCAAGACAAATTCTTCAATAGAGGGTAGTAGTTCTTTTTCTTCTTCTCCATCCAACATGGATGGCTCATATAAATGCAAGTCTTCACAATTGACTACTAAGCACATCCTCATAAATTTCGTTCAATCTTGAAAGTATCCCAATCTAAGAGGTTTCAGCTTCTCGGCTTGTCTTTGGAATCCCTTCTTTCTCAACTAGAAAACCACCTTGTCACCCACTTTGAATGTGTGTTCTTAATAGTGTCGATGTTACCTAACCTTATAGTTGGCTACTTGAGACTTCTCAAACTATCCACGCCTTTTGAGATGGATTTTCTTAATCCTCTTGATGAATTCCGGTTGCCTTGTCACCTCTTAGTCTAGTTCGTCCCCAATTCTTTGTTGTCCCAATGGCACATCAAGTAGGTTAGTAGATAAATAGTCCATACATGCTTCAAAAAGTTACTTAATAGTGGATGTGTGCATTCTTCTATTATAAGAATGTTTAATGTATGTCAAAGATTCATCCATGTCCTTGGATGTTTCTTATAGCCCCTTATCACTTGTACGAGGTTTTATTTATAACTTCCATTTAAACGTCTATTTAAAGATGGAATGTTGTGCTTCTTGTGGGCTTTGTATCCATCATGCTACACAAGGTGGTCAAAACTTCCCAAAAATCTTGGATCCTTATTTGAAGCAATAGACCGAGGCAAACCAAAAGCATCCAAACATTAGAAAAGAATAAATTGGTTGCTTCATCCCCTTTTAGTGTCTTTTCACATGGGACTAAAACACACATCATGTTCTATCAATCTTTAACAATATACAAGTATTCTTGTTCATTCTTTGACATAAGCTTAGGCTTCTTCTCCCTATTGATGGGTACAATAGTGACCTTGAAATGCCCGAGCTGAAAAGCAATTATACAGTTGTATCCAAAACTATTCTCAATTGATCCATGCACATCTGCACACCCGCGCACTCTTGCCTTAAGTTCCTCCGAACTTGGCATCTATGTACAAGTGTGCTTCAAGCTTTTGCACGCAACCCCTTGCATTATGCACACTCTGCACAGCGCCAAGGACCGTGTCACATGAATCAGAAGACTTCATCCACACTTCAAGCCTCACATTGCAATCCTTTGCATCATGCACTTATTGCACAATGCCAAGGAACTATTGGAATATGTCTCATACATTCCATGTGTCAACTTGTCTAGAGGCGGCGGGACTGACATTTGTCATTGGTCAACTATGAGCCATGTGGATAAAACAACGGCTCTAATTTAAGCCTTGTTTTTGGGCTTTATACTTGTGTAATGTCCCTTTTTGGGACTAAAACTAAAAAAGTAGGAACTCACACAAACCCCAATACATTAAATTCATACTGTTTAATCAGCAAACTGATTTTTCTAATATCTGGAAATCAGCAGTCCGGAATTAGAAGAAAATCACTCAAATATCATCAAATAATTCAACCACAATATAGATAAATACTTTAGGAAGAATGTAAGACACTTTTCATCATCAAATCTGATCACACACTCAGCTGGAAATTTAATTATGAACAACAGAAGTACAGCCCATGAAAATAATGAAAAGAGAGGTTTCCAAACCCCGATAACCACAAAGAAGATAGATTCTGGCCTTAGAAATTATGCCAAATCAGAATATCAAATAAAATCTGAAGTATGTTCCCTAGAAGGCACCCAACTATCACCAAACCCTAGTTGCTCCCTTTAGGGAGAGCTCTAAAATGCATGCAAAGCCTTTGTAGATATTCTTCTTGATGCCCTAGATCCAAATCTGCAAGTAGTCTTCAAGAGATGTCTTCAAATCACCCAAAATGGAGGGTTTTTGTCCTCCACCAAGCCACAAGGAAGGTTTTCGTCTTCCTTGGAATGCCACACAAAAGAGTTTTCGTCCTCAAGTGGATAGTTAATGTGCCAAAGATAAGATGCAAATGAAGTCACAAATCTCCTTTTATAGCTCTTGCTTGGCGCCAAAGGCCAAATAGAAGTGGACCGACCTCTTTGGGCTCCTTTTGTCTTTTAATTTGCCTTTATGACTCTCCAATCACAGCCGACCTGCCTTATAAAGGGAAACACTAAAAAAACATTAAATCTAATAAAGAAAACTGAAATGAAATGCAATTCCTTCCCTTGTTCAATCATGTTTCTTTGCCATAGAAAGGGAATGGCAAGAAGTCCACTTTTAGGCTCTTAATTCGAAAAAGGGGACATTACAAGATGATTTGCGGTGCAAGAAAATACAATTTTAAGGACTTGCACGGCTATATAAGTGCATTCTCTCTATGGGAGAGGTTAAGACAGGTTGGAAGAATCCTAGGATCGGTCTAGATCCGGAAAGGAGAAGTCAATGTGGGTTAGTGTTGGAAGGCTGCATGTTGGAGCGTAGTGAGTGTGCATGTAAGTCTTGTATTACGATGCCTTGAAGGCTTTACGTGTATTTGTAAGTTGGTTTAAGCCATAGTTACCTAAGACTCCGAGACAGCGGGACGCGGGGATGGAGTTTCCGGGACGGCAAAAAAATTCCAAAATTTCGGGACGGTAGGGGGACGGCTATTAAAATAATATATAAAATTATAAATATTAAAAATATACGAGATAATTTTTTTAAATTTTATGAATAACAATTCATATTTATATAATATATATCAATCCACCATGTGCATATAGTCCACATTCAAACGTCCATATTAAAAACTTGCAGCATACATATAGCTATACTAATGTTATATGTCCATATAACTTTTAATATTAATATGTATGTTGTTGGTTTTCATAGCATGTTATTACAGTCCATGTGCATTTGTGCTCGAAAATTTCTATATTCATATATCACTCTTGTTTCTTCGAATGTCTTTGTAATACAATACAGTCGGGTTATGGTTAATGGGTAAACATTTATAAAGAGAAAACAATAAACAAATTAATTTTTAAAAAAACATAAGTCCACAAACGTTTTGGGGCGTCCATCGTCCCGAATGTCCCACACGTCCCGGGACATTTCTTCTTCTCGCCAAACGTCCTGGGGACATTTCCTTTGTTTTGTGCATAGTCGGAAACATGGGGGAAACATCCCCCGTCCCGTCGTCCCAAGACGTTCGGGATGTCCCGACTCCTAGATTTTGGGGGAACGGGTCCCCGCATAACTATGGTTTAAGTTAATACAATAAGCAAGGTTCTAACTAGGTTTTTACCCGAAAGGGTTTTCCGGATAAATATTGTCTCTTTTCTTTGTGCACCATTTAGTTAATTAGGTTTCTACTTGAATTCTCTCTCTATTTAGTTCATGTTGGTGTAGGATAGTATTTTCCTTGTATTTGTTTATTTACTTATATTCCTACACGTGGATTATTCCTTCGTTTTTAGCTTGCTTCGATGTTTTGTGTCATATCTAGGTGTCATATGTCATAGGAGTTTCTTAAACTCTCATTATTAGATTAGTGTGTCATAGGAGTTATATTAGGTTGGTTGATCATTTGATTAGCGATTAAGGGATTCTAACTCCCATTCCTTCTCGTGGAGTGTTGTTCACTATTCTAGGAGCAATTACACTTCCATTTCCTATTTGTACACCTTCATTTGAAAGTTATTCAATTGATAAGATTATTGGAGTTCATTATCATGCTTTTTGAGTCATTTGGAATTCTCTCATATTGCATTATACTCTGTGATTTCTCGTTCTTGCAATTACTTATTCATTTGTTTGATATAGAGATCCTCCCGGATGCTCCAATATGGTATCGAGCTGGATTTGGTAATACGTTTGATTAGTTCAATTGATTGCAAGGCTCATTAAAAATCCTAGGTTTCATTAATCGTTACGGAGGTTTTTCATGTGCAAAGATTGGATTTCATTGTTGGATCTCGTGTTTGTGGATTACATGTTCTTGCATTCAGTTCGGTTATGGTGAGCTCATGTGGAGTGCTCTTGCTTTGGTCAACTAGGTTGCATTGTTAATGCTCATCTCATACCCAACTTGGCATCCTATCTCACCCAACTTGTAACCCAACTCGGTTCCACCTTTCCTTCACCCACTCGGGTCCACTCAAATTTGTTCCTAGAGTAGCTCAACTCATGTCCTTGTTGTTCGATTCGGCTTCATACTCATGTTGAGCTCGGCTTTCAGCTCACATGGTGGAGCCTCGCTCGATTCGTATTGGAGGTGGCTAGCACTCAAACTACACTATTGGGGTGGCTTTGATCATCTATCCAACTCGGCACCTACACGACTCCGCATTCTCTTGATTAGTTCACTACACAACTCAGCTTGGCCTCTGCTCTGCTCCGCTCTGTTTGGCTTGGTTCCACAGCTTGTTTACACTGTCAGCACCCAACTTGGTCTTGCCATCTCGCGGCACTCAACTCTCTAGCTCGACTGCAACAACTCTGCCTCCGTACGCATTAGCCTCGCTTGATTTCCTCTAGATCTGCACCGTGAGCTCGGTCCTCCACACGACTCGGCCACGCCTCTAGATTAGCTTGTGCAAGCCCTAGCTCGCACTCGCGAGGACTCCAACTCGCCACCCGACTCGAGCTCGTGCAAACCCTAGCTCGAGCTTAAACTATGTCCCGACTGACTCAACCCTCTGAGCTCAACCTCCACTTGGATCGGCTTACTCTATGCCCTGCTTCGCCCAATTTGCCTCCACTTGCTTTAGCTTTGACTCCACACAACTCGGCTTCAACCTAGCCCAAATCGTGCCATTCCAACTAAGCCCTAAATTGCTCTGGTCAAACCTTGATCAATGCATTCAACTCAATCAAATCACTCTATTCCCACTTAAAAACATTTCTAACTAGGCAAGTTTTAATCAATTTAAGAAATAGCTAAAGTTTTTTTGCAAAAGGTTAAAAAAAAGGATTAGTTATTTGATGCAAGTATGGGCTTCTAGCCTTGGTGGCTTGGTGGCTTAGTGTCTTGAGTTGATGCAAAAGGTCTAGATTTCAAACCTCTCCGCCCTTGTTTTTTTCACTACGACAACCTTGTAGTGCATTTAAATTTGTAAGTGCGGATGCATTAAATAGGTTAAATAGCGGGAAAAAAACACCTAGATCTTTTGATTAACAACTCGTAATTGAGTGTCTTTTTTTCACGTGTTTTTGGTGTTCATGTTGTTGGTCCTATTTGTTTTGTAATCACACTAAAATTATAAAGTGTCAAACCGGCGTTAAAAGCATAATTTCGGGGTGTTGTGCGTTCTCTTTTTCCGCACTCTCTTTCTAGTTTTTGTAACATTCTACTATGGATTCTAGTTCTATAAGTTCTTCCACGCCCTTTAACTATCATGAATGGAAAACCAAAATGCAAATCATTCAAAGGAGAAAAAGTCTACATCGAATAACAATGGGCGGTCTGTTCAACCCACACCCGTGGGAAAAAAAAAAAGAAAAATGGTTTAACAAATGTGATGAAGCTCATGGGTTGTTATGTCTTTCTATTTCTCCCGATCTCCTCTTCCATGTTGCATTTGCAAAATCTCCTAATGATGTATGGACCACACTGGAATCACTCTTTGGGAAGCAAGATGTAATGAGAGGACATGAGTTGGAGAATGAGCTCATTAGTTTGAGCCCTAGTAATTTTGACACCATTCAAGATTTCTTCACCAAGTTCAAATCCATCATATTACAATAAAAGATTATGGAATAGGGAAAAAGGATGACCAATTGATTATGTCCATACTTGCAAAACTAGGTCTAGATTATTTTTGTCTCCAATTTCCATGCCACCAGAGTGCTTTTGGGGCTACATGGGAAGTACCATCTTTAAACAATTTTGTTGTTGACTTGACTCAGGAGCAAGACAAGTCAATTCGATGGGTTCATTGAAGTAAACTAAACCACATGCTCGATTGATGGGAATGAAAAGGCTTGAACCTTAAGGAGAAGGAACAGAATAACAAGACTCAAGAGAAAAAGAAGGATCAAAAACCTACCTCATCCAAACCAAACACTAAAACCTCCTCTGTTGAAGCAAAACCTAAGAAAGAGATGGTTAAGTGTACCTGTTGTAAGAAAAATGGACATAATGAACAAGAGTGTGTGAGGAAATAGATTGACAACCTGACTCATATTCTTGAGAAGAACAACATCAAGGTTCTAGGTTCAAACACACAAAGTTCACCGATTCAAGATTCTACAAAGGGAAAAGATAAGGCAAAGGAAAAGTTATGGGCAAAGCACTTGTTACACGCTGCATCTCATCCTACCACATGGGTTATTGACTCTAGTGCTTCACATCACATGGATTCATCTTAGGTTGACTTCACTTCCTTGGAGCCATACTCTATGTCATCTATTATGTTGAGTGATCACACTACTGCGACGTATCGAGGAGAGGCTCTATTGACGTAAGTGATGGGACATTTCATGATGTTCTTTCTATACCTTCACTATCAAGTACTCTCCTATCGGTATATCGGATCACTTGCCTTGGGTCGGGAGTAAGCGGGTTGAGTTCACTCCGGATTCGGTGGTTATTAGTGAGTTGCACGCAGTGGATCTATTGCGGTAGGGAGAGCTGATCATCAATCTCGTGTTTATCTCTTTTCACACTTTGCCCCGAGGATGATTCTTCTAACAATGGTGAGAACTCCTCGAGTTCACTCTTGACACTTCACTTCCATTTATATTATGATGACTTCTTGATTCATATGGGAAAATTTCGATGATGAGGAATTCTCTTCTAACAGATGGCTACGAGTAGTGATGGGGACCCACCTCCATCATCTCCTTGTCACCTTCCAAATTTTGAGGAATTATTTATCGATCCACCTACTTCTGGTCCACCGTAAACTTTTCAGGAAGCGGGCACCTTGATTCTGGGCTCATCAGACATCGGGCAGTCTAACACAGTTGCAAGGCCTTTCACATTCTTTGTTGCTACTTTGGATACACCGACCCTTCATGGAGCAGTTGGCTCTTCTACTTTGCATGGGGAGGATAGCTCTTTGTATAGGAACCACACCTTGGTTAGAGATCCATAAGACACTTGGCGGCTTCATTCACTTTTCCAAGGTGATCCACTCTTCACTGCATCTACTTTTGATCCATAGTCACTCCAGGAGGCTCCTTTACAGGATACAGGGTGGCTACGAGACAGTAGCTTCGTCCGCAGGGCTTTCCAGCCTACCTTCTCTTAATTTCTCTCATTTGGGGGAAGTTTCTTCCCCTTGGGTTTCTCCTTTTCTCCACCTTGTGAAAGTTCCATTGTACGTGGGTACCTCATCAAGCCTTGTTGTCGGGACCCACTTCTTCTACCCACCTAAGCTATGCTTAAGGGGGGTGTTGGTGTAGGATATTGTTTTCCTTGTATTTGTTTATTTACTTGGATTATTCCTTCTTTTTTAGCTTTCTTAGGTGTTCTGTGTCATATCTAGGTGTCATATGTCATAGGACTTTCTTAAACTCTCATTATTAGATGAGTGTGTCATAGGAGTTCCATTAGATTGGTTGATGATTTGATTAGCAATTCTTGGATTGTAAATCCCATTCCTTCTCATGGAGTGTTGTCCATTATTGTAGGAGCAATTACACTTCCATTTCCTATTTGTACACCTTCATTTGAGAGCTATTCCATTGATCAAATTATTGGAGTTCATTACTTGTTTTTAGTCATTTGGAATTCTCTCGATATTGCATTATACTCATTGTGATCTCTCGATCTTGCGATTATTTATTCATTCGTTTGATCCAAAGATCCTCGTGGACACTTCATAGTTTATTGCATCTTTTGGTTGCCACAAATCCCATCTTGGTTGTGCATAACCCTTGCATTATGCACACTTTGTGTCATCATGCGAGGACCATGTCGCATGGCTCAAAAGACTTCATTTGCAATTCATGCCTCACATTGCAGCCCATTGCATCATGTGCTGCTTGCAGACAATGCCAAGGAACATGGCATTCATCTCTAGAGACACCAACTCACAACACTTTTTAACCCATTGCAAAAATGCACATCACCCGCAATCTCTCAAACCACCGCAAAGCACTCATGAACACTTTGGAGGAGAGTCACACAACCTAACGCTGCGAAAGACCCCAACTCTCTAGCCATGTGGACAATCTATGCCACGTTGCATCATGCCAAGTAACGCCTCTAGGGTGTGGGTTACACTAGAACACTTGATGGCATCCTGCGCGCACACCCGGAGGCCAAGTCACATAACGATCAAAAGGTGAAGAGTCATACATGGAATCCCAAGCAATTCAACTTCCATATTGATTCATGTGCCTTCACGATTTTGTATAATTTATGTACACATTGATAGCCTTAGAAGCGAATAGATAGAAGATAAACAACCTTACATCTTTCTCGAGAGTATCCCATGTACAGAATGCACAAATAAATAATTACATTTATTGTTCTAGTTCTATATCTACCTCTTATGTTTCACTCAATATTAAAGCTTTCACATATTCCCACAACACATTAGATTGTTGTCCCCAAGACACTAGGATCCAAATCATTGGTATCGAGAGCAGTTCCTCTTGCATGTCTCATCGATGTAGTTAGAGTATATGAGCCTCAACATCAAACCATGAGAACCATCAAACTACCTCCCATGCCATTTCAATGGCAAAGCCAACATAAGATAAGATTCACGCAATTATCAAGAACGAAATCGTAGAATCACTTATTGAAAAATAGAAATTTTTGTTTATCCAATTCATAAAAGTCCTTAAACAAGCAGTTCCATTGACTTCATCATTAGGTAAAGCGTTTGGTAGTTGAGTCGCCACTAGGTTTCAAGTAAATCCAGACATTCCTTTGTTTGAAGCAAAAATAAATGCACACTTCGTCAAAAAATTCATTCATAGAAAAGTAAGAATATAATTATCTATGAATGAATTTTGTGAAGAAGAGAAGATCAAGATCGCACTACTAAAATTTTCTTCACTCGTCAAGAAGTAGTGGCAACCGCACACCTTTGGGAATGGAGGATTGACGGCAAAAACATTTGATCCAACCAAAGATACATTCTTGGAAGCATTCAAGGATGAAAACTATCCTAAAGATGTTTATGAAGACCGCTTCATTTAGTGGTAACTTCGGTAAGGACACAACCAATTCGTCCAAGCCTACACCACTGGCTTCCATGACTTCTATGCAAAGTTGGGTTGATTTGAGTCACAAGAGCATAGAGTCCTCAAGTACCACAGACGCCTATAACCATTCATTCGGTCTAAATTGAAGCTCGCTTGGGTCCATACGTTAGACAAAGCCTATCACTTTGCAATGCCCATTGAAGAAAAGTCAAAGATGAAGAGCAAGTCGGACCATCGAAGATAGAAAAACAACAAACACAATATGCAACAACTCCTACACACACTTCCATGCACAAAATAAATTGCTTGTGCACCAAGGAGTAGAGGATCCTTAAGTTGAGCCATTCACAGAAGTGGAGGCCACAGATTCCAAAGCTACTTGTCTCACAACAACATCCACACCAACAACAAGCAACATTGAACCAAAACACCTATTTCATTCAAAAATGTGGGTGCAAGGGAAACCACTAGATTTTCTATTCGATGTCCGAAGCATGAAGAATCTCATCTCTAAAGAAACCATCAAGAGACTGAATATTTCCAACCATGCCTCATCTACATCCATACCATTTGAAATAGATCAATTAAATGCGACACGTAGAATATGTACATCACACAACAATGCCACTTCATATGGGTTACCATCCTTTTAGAGAGGAACTAGTTTGTGATGTAACACCAATTGATGCCTGAAATATATTGGATTCGTAAAGTGATTCCACGCTCGAACCATGCCATGCAAACTCCTAAGATGATTGCACCACCTCCTCGTCCAAGACTTAATGCAGTCGGGATGATTGTTCTTCAAGAAAAGGTGAATGATCCGGGCAGTTCGCACCCCGCACTTTTGCCTTGAGTGCCTCCATAACCTGTGCATCTCTGCACAAGTCTGCGTTTCGAGATCCTGCATGCAACTACATGCAGCCCCTTGCATCATGCACACTTTGTGCAGTGCCAAGAACCATGTTGCGTGGCTCAAAAGACTTCATCCATGCTCCAAGCTTCACATCAATCCCCCTTGAATCATGCATTTCTTGTGCAACACCACGGAACATGTCGTGAGCTCCAAAGACACCAACTTACAGCATTGCAAAGCACCTCGCAGCACTTCACAGCCCATCACAGAACTATGCAGCACTCGCAGTCTCTTGCAACGCTGCCAAGCACTCGCAGCACCTTGCATGAGAGTTGCACAAGCCGATGCATACGAAGACCCCCAACAACTCATTGACCACATGGACACTCTACACCGTGCCAAGTGGCACCTCAAGGCACCCATTGCACCAGAACACCTGACAGCATCCTGTGCACAACTAGAGGTCAAGTCACATAATTGTCACAAGGTGAAGAGTCACGCATGGAATCCCAAATGGCTCAACTTCCATAATGAGTCTCGTGCCTTCATGGCTTTGTAATAGTTATGTACACATGTAGCCTTAGATAACAAGGAGATGGGTGGAAGATAAACAACCATACATCTTTCTCATGAGTATGCAATGTACAAAATGAACAGATAAATGAGTACATTTAATTTTCTAGTTCTATAAATCTCTCCTATGTTTCACTCAATACTAAAGTTTCTGCATATGCCCACAACACATTTGAACCCTCGTTTAGAGTGTTATCCCTCGAGTGCACTAGGATCTGGATCAAAACCTCCTGCAAAATCCATAGAGATACTTTATGTTCTAGTAGAAGCATGTCACATCCCATTTTTGGGTTCCCGAAATTGACGTTTGTGAGGCTATCATTAGGCCATAGTAATTGATAAAATTGATTGGTAATGTAATTAAACACCGATTAACGATGTAAGCTCTGCATTTGATGATGGATTAGCTGTCAGGGTCTTGACTCACACCAAAATATCATTAAATGAAATATCAAAGCTTTTTAGTGCTCTTCCTTAATCTTATGTTTGAAAGCACTATGTTTATAAGATTATAAGTATTATGCCCTTGTATAAAATGATAGACCTTGGTGGACTCATATTTGCACATTATTACTTTTTGACGGATTGGGACTTGTTCATAGGCATTGAGCTTGGCCATATGATATTTTGTTGTGTCATAAAGGTATGGTGGTTATTCCACATATTGGGTGTGCATGATAATTGTCATTGTAAGACATGGAACGTCATAGCAGATTGTTGCTTGTTGACCATTTTGATCATTAAGGATAGTAGGGATATCATGGGCTCGGCATGTCATTTGTTGCTTGATCTATGCAATATAGTTGGAATGAATATGTTTGACTTGGCATTAGAGGTAATAAGTCGATCGAATGGGCATTATTGTTTTATCTTTGACATTGGTTGAATTTCTAGATTTTGACTTTGGACCATACTTGCATAAACTTGATTTATAATGTGTGGGGGCATTGACATTACACTGGGCATTATTGACTTTATGAATTGTGAGTAAATTCACGTTTAAATTATAGTTGAACCCATGTGGATCATGAAAGGTCTAAGGCATCATTGTTTGTTTTGACTTGGCTGAGGCATTATAGTCTCATCTTGACATTTGATGCAAGATCATTTTGGATCTTTAGAATATGATGGGTGTGAAATGTTAAAAGTGGCAGTTAATAGTTCACTTATCGTTCACTTTGACTATGGTTTGGTTATGAAAACATTATCATTGGAAAATAACAACCCCAATGAAAACTTGAGGGTCATGGACCCAAGGAGAATTAGAATAGAATTTTGAAAAGATCTGCATTGACTTTCTAGCTGAGCTATCATTGGCTTGAAACCATAAGTTGCACTCCCTAGTAGGTAACTAACAGTGAAACCCTATCTGCAAATAGATGGCCGACAGGTGGAGCTAATGGGGGCAGCCACTCTTCAAATCTATCACACTACTGCTATTTTGAGCTAATCGCATTGCTTAACAGTTGGCTACTTGCATGATGGCACAAACAATCTGGTGTGTGCACGAGCAAACAATTTGTTTGCATTGATTTGGAACTTCAGTTCCATTCCCTTCTTGGCAGTGGCACTCTAGTTTCATATGCATGGCCACCACTTGATTGTTGGGGTGAGATTATATGAAACCTTAAATGGGTTGTGCATTATTTGCTCAATTCTTTCCTTTTGGGGTAATGTATGGCCACAAGAGTGGGCAAGGGTGGAATGAAGAATGCAAAGTGGAGCTCGTCTAAGGCATGGCCCTCACACAGAGGGATGGATTTTCTTCGCTCTGTTATGTAATAAATGTGTGAATCAGAATGTCCGTATGTATTAAATACACTTTCACATTATGTATTAAATACCCTTTCCCATCTCTGTTTTTATACATGTATTTTATACAGGTATATGAATATATATCTACCTATATTCCAGCTTATATGGGAATACAGATGTATATACACATATACAGTTGTACATAAGAATTTCTATATATCCATATATGAGTGTTTTGAGGTTTTATATGCATGGAGTGGTTGGATGGAAAATGTTCTCTTACGGCTTGGTGAATTTCTCTCTACCCTGCTCCTTGTTTGCTTCCTAAGATGGCGCTATATGCTGATTTCTATTGGGTGAAGAATATTGTTGTTATCAGCTCTAATCCCTGCTGTTTGGATATGTTATAACGTGGAAAAGACAAAACTCTTTTCTTTCTTACTTTTCTAAATATGAAATAATGTGTTTTCCTTCTAACCCTTCTCTCTGGGGCGAGTAGAGATGAATTGGATTGTAACTGGAGTTTCTAACCTCCTTTGGATTAAAATACAGTGAATGATTTATATTTTATTGCTTAACAGAGCAAAGAGGATCCCATGCCAGTTCATTTTTGAGCTGACCCATGTCGCTTGTAGGTTTACAGGGTCTCGCTGAAAATAGAAAAGGAAAAATTACTATTGTCCGTTAATTTTGAAGGTTCCTTTCACGTTTGATTGAAAAAATGAAAATTTTGTTGACTAACTTGAATTGAAAGGGGCTGAGTGAAGAATTGAGGTTTAGAAATGTGCATTGTTTATCAATAAATGTTAATTGTCTTCTATTGAATTGAAAAGAGAACTTATGTTAGATTGTGTTTACCTCATTTCGTTCTTGCTTGTCACTGGGCCCTTGTGGCTGAAGCTAAATACAAATGTTACCTTTTGAATAATTGCAGTTTGTTAATTGTTTATGATTCTCCCTTGGACTGCATCCTGAGCTAGAAAAGTGAAATCTATTAGAGATTGTGCAGGTTTGGTCTTGTATGTGAAAGGTTTAGATATGACTGTAAAAACCCTTCTTGATGTGTTTGAAAGAAATGTAAGTCTTTTACCTTGGTAGCTTGCTTGTGAACAAGCTATATGGATACTGTGTTATGCCCTGTAAGGGATTATTGCTTAAGAAGATACTATTGGCAATGTAATTTGTTAATCAACTGGAGTTTTACTCCTAAAATGAAGGAATGGGGATTATGAAGGAGATATATTGTGCTTTATTGACCTGTGTGTAACCACCATTCAAGCATTAGTTATGTGTATTCAACTTGAATATAAAAGGTGTTGCTATCAAACTTGAGTTGTAAGAAATGACAGCATGAGGCAATATAAATTTTGACTAGGTAAATTCAATTTGAAGAAGATTTTATTTAAGAACGTAGAAATTATAAGTTCCTAACTAAATTCTTAGAGTTTAGTTGATTCTCTACTTATAATATCATGTCTGTATATTCAAGTGTTTATTGAGAAACTGGGAAGGTATCATCTTCCCCCTCTTTTAGGCTGTACTTTGTTAAATGCAATGGAACTCTATCAGTTGTTTGTAAGCCTAGGCTATCATCTGTATATCATTCCATCATTCATATGCAAAGAAATATCCCCAATCTTACTTAAGACAATAATTATGTGATAATTTATCCGAACATATCTATGCAAGATAGTTGACCGTTATGATTGGATGAACATGAATTCTATGTTATTGAATGGTGTATTAATTGGAATGTGATTATGAACCGTGTTCTCACTATGTGGATGTCCTAATTAAACTCTGCATAGTTGACAGGTAGCTTAACTTGTGTGTTATTGGTCACCTTGGAGACAAGATAATTTGGATTGTTGGCTCTTATGGGTGATATAAATTCTCTTAGAAATTACAAGTGTAAAATTACCTTGTATAACATCTTGCAAGATTTTGACTAGATTGATCTTGGGCAATATTTTGTTCCATCTGTAGCAAGGACCAGAATGTATGTCTTGACTACAGATAACATTCATGCTCTTCTTCATTATTACTCTTGACTATAAATCTTAGCACATAAATGACTCCTAGGACACACTCTGCTACATATTTGGATATGCCTCTTATGTGAATCTAGGATTTGATTCTAGAGTTCAACACCTATAGCTTTACACTGATAATAGAATTTTGCACTTTTATGTGTTAATACAAAGTATGTGCCCCATAAAGTGGAAGCAGAGCAAGTATAGATATATGGTATCAAATGCATGTGAAGCTATTACATTAGACTCATCATACTTTGGAAACTGACCATTTGGGGCTATAATTACCTTAGAGCATGACTCTAGTTCATTGTGTTGTTAAAATAGAACAACATTTGATTATATAATAGAAATGACACTATTATGTAGAATAACAAGGATCTATTCAAAGAATAAAATACTTACTATTTTGGCTTTAGCTTCTTAGTTAAAAGGATAATATGCTTATTATAACCATGCTCTTTTACTATTTGACAAGTTGGTCAAAAGAAATGCCTCGTCATCAAAAAGTCAAATGCATGATGGTTTCTATGGTAGAAAGATTTGTTTGCTTGATATGTAATGATTGCATTTGAAGCAATGTATGTAGAGATATACTTCGATAGATGTGTGAACATGACTTGTTTGGGGTATGAAGTAGATAAGGTGCGACATACCAGTCCTAGTTAGTGGAATGAAATTGATCTACCTTGACTTTACAAGCTACACCATAATTGCTCATCCTTATTAAGCAGATAAGAAAATGAACAAGGGAAAGGGCTTTAGAGAATATGCAACGAACTTAGAACAAAGGTCAATTGTAGAGCTTCCTGTAGTAAGTATGTAAGTTTCTATTGACAAACCTGTTGGTGAGCTGCCGAGCAACAGACGAGATGTGCAGCGGTATGAAGTGGATCCAACCCATAAAACCACGAATGAAGTAAGAATTATTTGAAGGATAACCATTATAATTAGTCACGAGCAGTTAAGAGACTTATTCACACAATCCTATAACAAAGTTATTAGGTGAAGTCAATTGCAAGTTTAATTAGGTGGCACTTCTCCGATGGTTGATTACAGGAAAATAATAAATTAAATATATAAAATAAAAATTCGGACATATTCGTGGATATTTTAAGAGGGGTTTCTACAACACATTTGAACCCTTGTTTAGAGTGTAGTCACTCGGACGCACTAGGATCTGGATCGAAACCTCCTGCAAAATCCATAGAGATACACTATGTTCTACTAGAAGCATGTACAACCCTTATTTTCTTAACTTTAGGCTTGTTTGTGCAACACAATTTACATCTAATGAAATTTACGGCCTCTTCTTACATTTTTGGGCCAATATACATACATTTGCAAATGAGTCACAATTTTTCCAACACCAAAATGGCCAAAAACTTTGGAAGTATGTGCTTCTCTCTTGAGTAGTTCCTCATGTCGCATACATAGTTTGTCCAACTTGTATAGTAGCCCATTTTTGAGGTAGAAATCAATTATCTTCAACACCTTTCCCCTTTGTCTTCAAGTGTTGATGTCTCCTCAAAACTTACACCTTGAGCATATTTTTCCTCAAAAGCCTCTTTTGTGAAAGATTCAAATCGTGAAATTGTTACCAAATCTGAGATTTGCTTTGAAATTAGTAGCCTAGATAGCATATCCGCCATTACATTTTTATTTTCCTTCTTGTACTTGATCACCAAATGGAATTGTTGATGAAAATCCCATCCACTTTTAGTGTCTTTCTAGCTGCAATTTATTGTGCTTGCAAATTCTAAAGAGGTTTATGATCGGTATGGAGAACTGTTCCATCAACCAATGGATAAAACTTCGATTTCTTTATGGCTTCTATGAGTGCATATGTTTCCTTATCATAAACAGGGTATTCTCTTACAGATTTAGAAAATACTTCAGAATGATAACAAATTAACATGTCTCCTTTCAATAAAGCTTCCCACATTGCATATTCACTTGAATTCGTTTCAACTTCGAATGGCTACTGCAAATTAAGAAGAACGGGCACTCGTGCATGGTGGATATTACACTTCAAAGAATCAAAAGCACTAGCACTTGCATTGCAAACTTGTTCATATCCGTATTGCACACAAGACGTTTTCCTTCAATACTTGCAAAGTTTGCTTCATATGAGCTGATGCTTGTCTTACGTAACAATAAAAACCAAAATATCTCTTACATACACTGTGACACATCTCTATAAATGGCATCAATGCATCATTCATCAATCTCATAAATGTAATAGGTACATTACATAAATCAAAAGGAAGTACTAACCATTCGTACAAACATAGGAACTTCATGGTACCGATATTTGGTATCCAAATTTGTAAATCAATAAGTGATCAATCCATGGGGGTGGATACCTATTCTTGATGGTGATCATGTTCAAGGCTCTATAATCAATACACATTCTCTAAGATCTATCCTTCTTTTGTACCATGACAATGTGTGACCCACATGGGGAATCGTTAGGGCATATAATGTCGTGCTCTAACAACTCTTGGAGATGCTTCTTCACTCTGTTACTCTCGAAAAGAGATTTTGCCTATACTGAGCCAAGGTTTGGTAAAAATATTCAAGTCGCAAAGAATGTCAAACTCTACTTCCCTCTATGATCAAAACCCTTTTGAGAGCTTGGAACACTCATTAAAAAGACTGCAATAATTCATCTTTCAACCCACTATTCACACCATTAACCTATAAAATCTCTAGCCGATCCTCTTTCTTATCCTTCCAAAGAATGAACAAAATTGCTTATTTTCTCGAAAAAGTCTTTGTTCTTGGTTAACACTTACCATAGCAAGTGTGGTCCTCTTTTGGTGTGCCTTAACAATATAGCTGACCCCTTCCTTGATCCACTTGTATTTGTTGGCCCCCTCATGAAGATGCATACCCGAAATACAACATCAAACACATCAAGTGGAATCACATTTGCTTCACTCTCATCAATATATTTGAAATTAATAGCAAACTCGACCTTACATTTCTTGCTCACTTGAATATCTACGCCTTTCTTCACCCAACCCAATAGATATGGATGAGAATGGACATTAGTTTGCAAACTAATCCTTCTTACAACTTCATCTGAAATATAACTAAGCTATGATTCAGAATCAAGTACAAATATGTTATCATTCTTGATTTGAAAACACTTGTTAATCTCCTCTTCTTCCTTCTTTGTTGCAATGCAACAAAATTTCTAATCCACATCCAAAGTATCCTCTATCTCTATCTATTTTCCATCAACCAAGGTGACCATGGACTTCTTTCAGTCCCCTTTAGTAGAAGTATCTAAGTGCAATTCGAGATGCAACTTCCAAAACTTTGTGCATGTATGCCCATCTCTAACACAATGAGTTTTTATGCTTCTTGGGTTGATTTGTTGACTGATTTTTCTTAAATGATTCATCCTAACCTAGCTTCTTCTCATCTTCAATATAATATGTTTGCAAACATGTTTCATTGAGATCTTGAGGCTTGTTGTAGATGATCCTTTTCCTTATGTATGGATGTAGTCCTCCCATGTATTTTATCATCACGTCCTCTTCCTCCACGTCCAAGTTCATTAACATTAACTCTTCCATGAAGTCTTTGATATAATCCCGGATGCTTTCGTAAAATATTGTTACATAATCTTTTGGTCGATTTTTGCCCAATTGGAGAGAAATTCTTCCTAAGCAATTCTTAAAATCCCTCCCAACTAGGCACTACTAACCTATACTTCAAAACAACTAAATAGTTGATGCGGGAGCATCCGAATTCACATGAAATCTTGCATCAACCAAAATATGTTAGGTAGAAATAAGCAATTTGCGCAACCTTTTTTGCCTTACATAACCTAGAGTAGTCCATTGAATAAAGGCTTAGAACATTGCATAGTGTTTCCATTTTGCACAAATATTTTGCGAGGAACTCTATGATCTCTACGCAGAGGAGGTTGGATTCGTGTGCGGTGTCTCAAAAGCTCATGCACAATGTGCCCACCTTGCGAACCCTATGATTGTACACTCACGGTCTCACGAGGGCAACTTTACATAAGTTATTGCGTGAAAAGGAAGATGTACTCGTGTGGTGAATCAAATATTCTTGTCACATGTTGATGTTGAATGTCGTTACATATATTTGTGCCATGTGTCAAGACTCAACACACAATAGGTTGGTAACGTTCCTAACAAGTGAGCCATGTAATTAAAGGAAGTCAAAAGAAGACAATTATCAGCACGATTGGAAGATGAACCATTCCAACTACCGCAACGGATTTTGGATATCAATATATCTTGATCATATGTCATTGTTTGGGGTTAGCTTTGGAGAGCGCAAAGAGAAAAGAATGTGAATTAGGCGAGGGCAAGGAAGCTAAGAAAATAACCAAGAAGGTTCATGCGAGAGAATGTGTGTCGTGGTGCATGAGTCTAAGAGGAGAGAGTGATTAATCCATAAACTAGGTGGATATTCCACCTTTGAGTTTCACTAACATGTATCCTATAAATTCCTAACAATTTCCTTCATTAATTAGCTTGTTGTTTGCTTGTTAATTTGCATAAAACAGTCATTAAATGTGCTTTTGAATGAATTGAAAGTGTTGCATACTCAAAGGAATACTGAACAATGAAATAGAGCAAAACAAAATTAAAGAGACACAAGATTACCCTAGAGAAACTCAAGTTGAGAAAACTCCAACAAGAGTGAAGCCATGCTTCCTCATCTCATTATCTCATTCTTCAAATATAAATTTCTTGCCTTGTCATGGCCTCCATGAACATACTACTATGTTTAAAGCTTTGCACTCACTCATTGTTTCCTTTCACACTCCAATTTAAAAAATCACATACAATCAAGAAGAACATTTATTGGGAACCTTTTCTCCCATCTATCCGTGATTATAAAGACCCTCGCCATACATACATATATATATATACAATTTTGACACCAAAAAGAGCTCGAATCAGAAGCCTAAAGACTCAAAAGTTGAAGAGATGCCATCTGCAGCTATTACTCTTCCAAAAACCTTCCTAAGTGCCAAAACCGCTACTTTCGGTAGGAGGAAGTTGAGTAAAACTCCATGGCGATTCTTGCGAAACCACCAAGGTTTTTATGAAACTGCTAATGCGACAGTTACAAAACCATCATGGTAGTTACATAACCGCCGAGGATAGTTGTGAAACCGCCATTTTGACTTAAGCGGAGGTTTTGTTACCATAGAAAGTCCTATACCTTCATGAGGCCATAACTTTTCATATGAGAGTGTCGCTTTTCTTAGCTTGTGTAATTTTTCAATAAGAACACAAGTATGCAATCATGTTTTAATTTTGATGACATATTCATAGTGTTTTAGCCTTTGCACCGAAACCTATCTTATTTGAGGTCTCATGGTTTTACAACTTCCTCTTGAACCCTGTTTAATGGTTACATCTAACAAAGAGCAATATAAAGAGTGTTTATGTGATTCAAAGTTTCATCATCACAATACTGAATTAGTTAGCTCATGTGGCTAACATTACTAATCCAAAATTCGGATCATGCCTCCCCAATTGGAGGCTTTTGGACCCCAAAAGCTTGGAATCTCATATGGTGAGGAATTTTCTTTCCTCGCTTCTTCGAACTTTGTTGTACCTAGAACTGAATATGTTGAATGAAGTTATCACCCTTTATCAACTTTGGGGTCCACATTTTCATGCCCTTTGTGTGGGTCATTTCCTTCCTTCCATGCTTGTGGACAACTGGTAAGAACTGCATCTCATGCTCCTTGTTAGTAGAACAGCTATGGGTATCCTTGCATTCTTGTTTATCATTCAAAATGAGAAAAGAAAACTTCCCACTAGCATTAAGCAACTAATTACCTTGAGTGGCACTTACCAAGGAGAGCTTAGATTTTCCTTCATAGGAGTTTATGTAGTTTTCCCATCCTTAACCAAACGGTATTGGTTCAATCTCCTCTTGAAAATAGCATCTCTAACATACATATAGGGGCTGCCAAAAACTATACCACAAATGTCAACAAGTGCAACATCTACGACAACTTCATCAATGAAATGTTCATTTATTGCAAACTTGACCTGCATTTTTTGGAACCCCTTCTCTACTCCTTGTTTCGCCCATTCTAGAGCATAAGGATTAGGATGATCATACATTTCCAACCTATCTACCAGCTCTTTGCTAATCAAATTTGCTTGAGAGCAAGAATCAAAAAGAGCATCAACTTTTACCATCTTAATTTGCACTTTGATATGAAAAAGCTTAGAAGGTTCACCTTTTTCTTGAGCATCATTATTACCCAAACATACCTTTTTCTAAAGGTTGGTAAAACACAACTTCTCATCCACATCGAGTTACAATCAATCGCTTCTCCTTGAAGTGATGGCATGGCCTTCTTTTTCTTTTTCTTTTTCTTGTTCTTAAACAAATGCAATTTTGGATGCAACTTCCAACAAGTCTCATCGGTATGACCATCAACATCACAATGCCCACAATGCTTGGTACAATCTTTCTTGGCAATAGTAGAAGTGGCATTGGCCCACCTTTCTTCTTTAGGACATTGAAAGAATTAGAAAAGAAAGATGGACCTTTTTCTCATCCATCTCAGGATAGAGAGCTTGAGAACAAACCTCGTCTAATGTCATTTGTCTTGGAAGTAGAACGGGCCTCCTTAAGTGACTATGCGACCCTCCAACATACTTCATGAGGATGTCACAATCAAATGTATCTTTTCCCATTTGAGCCGCCTTCTTTCGAAACTCACTTGTATAGGCTTGCACACTTTGTCCTTTTTGCCTCAAATATTGCCAATCAATAGATCTTTCCTCTTCATAACAAATGGATAAAAGTGCCTCTTAATTAAAGTCTTAAATCCATCACATTTACTAATTGGGGTAACCACTTAACAGCCAAGGAATTAAGATAACTCTCAACCAAGTTAGAGCATGACTCGCTAGCTTCAAACTTACAAAAGAGATTTATTGTCCTTTATAGTTCAATGCAAATGAAAGTATACCTCTAATTGAGCTAACCAATGATCAAGCTTATCCGCATTCACCTCACCTTCATATGGTTGAATATCAGTTTTGCCTCTGCTTTGAATGGAGGTGGAGCTTGGCTGAAATGGGGCTGCTCTTTCTCATAGTAGGAAGACTTGCATTCCTCGCCTTCTTCAGAAGTATCTAGAGAAACTCCCAACTTTGCCATGACAACCTTAATAATCTTCCCAAGCTCCTCCATGGAGTGAGAGATGTGGGGCAACATCCTCCTGCAATCTGCAGGCCCACATCCTCCTCCAATCTGCAGGATCTTTCTTCACCATCTTCAGGTCTCCTCTCATCTTCTGAGGTCATACTTCTCACCTCTCTCTTCCACTTCCTTGTGGAGATGTCTTGTTGCAAAGAGACCAAATCACCTTTTCCACTAGCACTTGTTGCTCTTGTAACAATGATATATCTGCACAATGATCACCAAATAAACCATACACTATGGAACACTAACCTACTCTAATACCAATCTTATTCATAACTAAGTGGATATTCCACACGAAGTTTCACCTACACAAAATTAATTAGCTTGTTGTTTTCTTGTTTACTTGCATAAAACAGTCATTAAATGTGCTTTTGAATGAATTGAAAGTGCTGCATACTCAAAGAAATACAGAAAAATAAAATAGAGCAAAACTGAATTAAAGAAACACAATATTACCTTAGAGAAACTCAAGCTGAGATAACTCTAGCAAGAGTGAAAGCATGCTTCCACATCTCACTATCTCATTCTTTAAGTACAAGTTTACTGCCTTGTCAAGACCTCCATGAACATACTACTATGTTCGAACACTCATACAAGCTCTTGAACTCAATCACTCATTGTTTCCTTTCACATTCCAATTTAGAAAACCACATACAATCAAAAACATTCGCTAGGAATCTTTTCTCCCATATATCCATGCTTATAAAGACCCTCCCCATACATACATACACACACACACACATATGTATATATACACACATATTTAACACCAAAGAGAGCTCGAATCAGAAGCCCAAAAGACTTAGAAGTTGAAAAGACACCGTCTACAGCCATTACTAATTCAAAAACCTTCTCATGTTCTAAAACTGCCACTTTCTACAGGAGACGGCTGTGAAAACTGCCCGAGCGGTTATGAAACCGCTTGTGGCAGTTACATAACTATCGAGGCAGTTACGTAACCACTAGCAACAGTTGCAAAACCACCACTCTAGGTTAACCGGCGGCTTCGTCGCCATAGAAAGTCCTCTACCTTCTGGAGGCCATAACTTTTACATACGAACTCGAAACTGAGTGCCATTTTTTTGGACTCGATAATATTTCAAGAGGAACATAAATATGCAATCAAATTTTGATTTTGATGACATCTTCATAGTGGTTTAGCCTTTGCACCGAAACCTATCTTATTTGGGGCCTCGCGGTTTAGCAACTTCCTCTTGAACCCTTTATAATGGTTACATCAAACAAAGAGAAATAGAAAGAGTGTTTAAGTGATTCAAAGTTACATCATCACAATAGTGAATTAGTTAGCTCATATGGCTAACATTACTGATCCAAAATTCAGATCAGTGACTAGTGGGCTAGGTCCATTTTGGGACTGTGGATTACTACATTAGGGAAATTCTGCAAGCAGACTATAGGGGTGTGTGTGTATGTGTGCATAGATTGTAACTTACCTTCTTAAACTTAATAGAAATAAAGCTCATTTTATGTATTTGTATTTTGTGGTGTATTGATTATGAGAGTACAATTTTGGGGCTGCACAATCCAAAGTTGCACTTCACTAGGCCCCCTAACCATGACTGTATCAATAGATTTCCCACCAAAGGAGCAAGACCCTCGATTTTGAGGCGTGCAAAAGAAATCTTTTGCACCTCACTAACTTCACGAGCACTAAAGTAAACCTCCATTGCTTAACCCACTTATTAACAATTTCAGCATCTATTTGTCCTTTAATAGCGTTTATATCTACTTTTGTTTCGACTTTGAAAGGGAGCTTGTTGGATTCATGTACCTTAGCTTTGCCTTTGTCTACCTTGGGTTGCTCCTCTCCATCCATGTCCCAGTCTTTATTCTTTTCTATTTCATTTTCTCAAAGGGTTGTTCCTCTCCATCCGTGTCCCAATCCTTATTCTTTTTTATTTCATCTTCCTCAAGGGTTGTTAATTTTATACTACAAGTTTCTTGGCAAGAGCACATACCACCTTATCCATGGATGCTTGGTTCTTAGTAGATATCTCTTGTTGCTTAATAAAGATTTCTTAGGTCTTCATCATGAACTACAAGAATGCATCCAACAAGGAAATTCTTCTTCCAAGATTCTTTTCATCTTTTTGGTCATCTTCCTTACTTCTTGATTCCACCTTATTGAAATCTCTAACTAGTAAGGATGTAAATCCTCTTTCTGAGATCTTGTCACTACCATACAAATCGACACAAAAAAACTACTCATTTTACCCAAAAGGATTAAACTACTTAGATACTAATATGATATGTAACCTCGAGATACTATACTTCTTGGAAATTGACAAATGTACATGCTGACCTACTTGAGTTGAGTTTTAAATTGATGGAAATGTGTAAAATGTTGGGATTATTATTTAATTTAGCTTGTGGAAATGAAACGATGTTATAAACAAAAATGAAATACAACCACAAATAAGATTGACACAAATACTTTAACCTAGGAACCATAGTGTGGAGAAAATGAGCTGGAAGTGACAAATGTTCAACTTCCTACTTCCTATCCTTCCTTAATCCAAACGAAGTTACAAGAGCTCAATCACTCAGCTACTCTTTGCACCAAACGTGTTTATATCATACAACCAAATGAACTCTCTATTCTTCCTCTTGCACTCTCTTGACACTCACTTTATGCAATTGGGCTTATGCCTCTTAAAATAGAAATATTGGAAGTGTCCTTTGATGCACTAAGAACTCAAATGTCATGGGCCCAGAAAGAGACGCATTTTTGTTGTTATTTTGCCTTTTCATTTCTGATGGAAAAACCACCATGCCACAAATGATATCACCGTGACATATTCAAAACCTATCATTAACACAACCATAACCACATTATATCCAAAGGTTTTGTCACTAACAAAATTGTTCTTTGTTTTTGATTGAATTCGATTATTTGATTGGTGTCCCCGTGTTTCATCACGAAATCTGCCACTATCCGAAAAAAATTTATACTTTTAAAATAATGGGTCGTTTTGTGTTTTATCATAGTTACAGTTCGGCCGGATTTGTATGAAATCCGGTTCGAACCGTATTTTTAAGCAACCGAATAAATCCGATTCGGTTCGGCCTTTTTTTGCACAAAATTTTTTTCCTTTTTGGGTAAAAATCACAAGGAAAGAAAAATGTTTGCCATTTTTGGAAAGGGTTCGGTTCGAAGATGTAGCGGCAAAAACTTGCATGTGCCATAACTTTCATTACGTGGCTCCGTTTGAGTGTCGTCTTCTCTAAAAGTGAATATTTTCTCGAGCTCTACGCATTGATGCAATATTTTTCTTATTTTCATAAAATCCATTTTGTACCTTTTTGGACCAAGCAACTTCTTGCAATCTTTTGAAAGAATCATTATGATGATGATGATTATGGTAGATGGATGCTTTTTGTATGATTTGTCTATATATAATGATATAAGTATACAATAATATAAATTTATAATAATATAAGTATATATATTCGAACCGAATTTTCCGTATTTTTTCTAATTTTTTTGATAACTCCGAATTTTCGGATTTTTTTGCCCTTCAAATTTAATCGGATTTCGAACCTGTAACTATGGTTTTATTGCACGAAAGTTCTTGTATTGCGTCAAGATATTCCCAAAGAGCCATTTTCGCCAAATACCCAGATGCCCAAAATTGTTATATTAATCGTCATTCGGATTTGTCTGCAGGAAATTTGTATTTAATTATTTTGAGCTCTGTTTGAAGCAATTTGCGCTCCGTTTTAACCCTGTTGTGATCAAACATATCATTATTCCTATATACCAGAAGGGTTTTAACTAAGAATAATTTTTGGGCTTTATTTGTGACTTTTGGCAAAAAAATTGTGTTTTTGTGTTTTCCCGTTTCGTTTTCTATGAAATTTCTTTAGATCAATTCCTTTGCCGGGTTAGCCCGATTCTTGGCTTAGAGTATTCGTAGATCACATACGCACATTGTGCCAGAAGGAAGTCGCCATCGGAGGTCTAGTTCACTGGAAAAGGCGAAGTCGTGCACTAAAAAGCCCCTGCGGGGTTGGACGCATTTTTGGAAAACAAAGGATTTAAGTGGATCATGGGAAAAATAGAAGCAGCAAGCAAGTGGGATTTTATTGCCTGCCTTGCAGGGTACTTTTTCCCATGATAGAAAATTCACTTAAGCTGCAGTGGGAAAATTAGAGGCAACAGGCAAGCGGGAATTTATTGCCTGCCTTGCAGGGTAAAAATTCCCATGGTGAAATAAAATAAAAGTGACTTAAGTGAAATCATGGGATTTTATTATGCCATGCAGGGTAAATAATCCCATTGTCAAAGTCAAATCACTTAAGTGGTACATAGAATTTCCGGGGCTGCCTTGCAGGGTAAAAATTCCCATTGCCATGTGTTTTTAAAAATAAAATTTTATTATTCCAAAAAGTGTGACCCACCTTGGGTGAATAATAATGCATTAAATAAATATTTGTTAATATTTATTCACCCAATTTTGGCACCCAGGCTTGTGGAAAAGTCAACAAAGGGAAGTGGACAAAAGGAATTTAAAAATAGAATTCCAAAATTAAATAAATTTAATTTATTTAATGCAGCCCCTTTTGAGAAGGAAATAATACTTTTTAAAGTATTAATTGATTAAATTAAATTCTATTTTCAGTGGCTATGGTCAAAGCACACTGTGAAGCTTAAGTGAAGTGAAGAGTGGATGATTAAATTGATTAAATTTAATTTAATGGATGGTTGTCCTTAATCATGCAATTTTAGCACATCAGTTAAAGAGAAAAGCATGATTTTTAATTAATTAATTGCTAGGAATAGGAAGGGCAATTATTAATTATAGAATTATGAGGGTTATATAAGCATGGGCTGCCATAAGGGTGAATTAATTAATTCACAGGTGAAGAAGTGCAGCCAGAGGAAAAGTGCGCCCCATATTGAAAAGGATTTTGCTTAAAAGAAGATCAAATCAAGGCTAAAAGCTTCTAGTTTTGGCGCATGCTTTGAAGAAGGCTGATTTGTGTTTGCATAATTGTTTATAGGTGATACAGTGCTCGTGATGTTGGAAAAATTCATGCTTCTTTGCATGCAATTAAAATGTCAAATTTTGGGGCAGCAGGCTTGAAATGCAGATTTTTATAATTAAAATTCACTATTCATGCTCGGTGGCCATCTTTGTCTCAAATTAATTGTAGGGAGTTATTATACGGTGCTTTTATAAAGAAAAGAAGCTCTAATCAATGTCCAATACATTGAATATATCCTCCGAATCGAAGATTATCCGAGATCTACACTAGTTTTGAAGAAATCCGGCCAAATAAGAAGAAAAAAATTATTCGATAAAGATAGACAAAGCCATGGCAAGAGGATGAAAAGAAAGCACAACGAGTCATGCATCACTTCTAAATTTGCAGATATTGGAGACATGGATCTAGGCTCAGAACCTCTTGCTAAATTGATAGACAGATCCAGAGCAGGAAAGACTTCACTCATGCATGCAGGAAAACTTCACTCATGTGTGTAGATTAAAAGCAGTGGAATTATTCGAGTTGTAGCTTTTCCATCCACAACCTAGTTTCCAAAGTTTGTTATGTAGGTGCAGATCCATATCCAAATGCAGATGTAGATGTAGATGTAAATCCATATGCAGATCCAGATCTAGATCTCATAGTTGCAAAAGCTTCAGCACAAAGGTTTCATCCTCTTGTTTTGAATGTAGCCCATGAAGAAGTCAGTGCATGAAAAATTCCTTCCAAGATCTTGTGCAAATGCTCCCATCTTCCAGTTGAAGCCTTCATTGAATTTTCATTCATCCGGAGTGCTTTCCAGAATTTTTAATTGCTCATATGCAATTAAAAATAAGGATGATGAGTTATCTACGGAAAACATTGCATTGATGCATGTACTAGAAAAGAACTGCAAAAGCTTCAAGGATAAAAGAGAAGACAAGGTGAAGGAAAAATCCATCTATTTCCAGATCCAGCTTATTGTTTCCAGATCCAGCTTGCTTCCAGATCCATCTTATTGTTTCCAGATCCAGTCATTTCCAATTCATTTCCAATTCCAGCTTGTTTCCAATTCCATTTTGCTTCGAGATCCAAGTTCCCAGCATCCATTTGGTGAGAATCAAAGGCAAAAGAATCAAATGCGTGCGAGACATGGAAAAGGACAAAACTACAGCTTTCCTCTTTCTTCTTCTTTCCTCACAAACTAATTGAGCGATCAATTAAATTATAAACTTAAGTGATTGGCTTAAAATCCATTACTTGAAGAAGTCAACTACTTGGAGATAGGTGGCGGATGTGCAAAATAGAAGGTTCTATTTTCAGTTGCAAATCATACATGTCATGCAAAGAGGAATTCAAGGATGGAGATTTCGGTTGTTTCTTTCCTCACTTCCACATGCCAGCTTAAACTAAAAGCTTCCGACTTGTAATTGCCCTTCTACATTCTATAAGTAGAGGAAGAACCTTCGGGTTAATGATCGAGAATTTATGCAAAACCTTGTGTTCTGACTTTGTCTTGAACCCTTGAGAGCCACTTGAGTAAAGGAATATATAGGAGTAGATTTCGGAGAACTTTGTGTCATGGTGTACTATGTTTCTTACTTTTATCTTAGATCTTTAATAAACTTTGTGTTATTTTAGATCTAGATCTAGAGCTACCTTTGCTTAGAATTTTGTGTTTTATCTATTGGTTTCTTCTATGTGCATGCAATCAACTCTGTTATCTATTGATTGGGATGCACATCTTCCCCATTTCTTCTTTGTGTTTATATAATTCCCTTTCCTTTCTTCTATAAATATTTCCTTTCTTTAAACAACTACTTACTTGCTGCAGAACTGTTTAGTTATGGTTCATGAACTGAGTAGTTAAAGTAAAACCCCATTTAGATATTAGCATACTTTAATTGACAAATCTAACACAGGAGCCTCACCGGTAAATGAGGGAGATTTATCTCATGACTGCCTAGGTTTTGTGCTATGCAGAAAATCTAGCCAACAGTTTTTGGCGACTCACTGGGGAAACAACTATCTTTGCATATCAAAGCTTATCTATTGAAGATCGGAGTGTTTTCCACACAAATATCAACCTGGCTGAACGTCCATTCACCCGATCCATGAAGGCGCAAGGAAGGACTGATCATTTCTTCAGACTGTAGGAGCAATTCAATTTCAATCATCCTCCTCAAGTTAGAAGCCATAGATCTAGTCTCTCACTAGGAAGGAGAGTGCACACCCATCCAGATCCGGATCGTCTTCAGCATAATCCGGCAGCTAGAATTATCCATCAAGTCTACACAAGGAGGAGACGTGCCCCATTCATCATGCAGAATCAGAATCAGAACCAGATAGTACCTGTCCCATGGGGAGCAGTTTTTGGACCTTTGAACCTGACTCCACCTATGCACGATCTACCAAAGGGATCTAGAAAGAATTTTCCAAAATTCTTTGGAGATGGAAAGCAAAACCCGGATGATCATTTGGTGGCCTTCTTCATATCTTGTGGTGTGCTTGTAGTAGAGCATGAAGATGTCTTAGTCAGGCTCTTCATTGAGACTCTACACGACTTGGCTGGAGAATGGTTCTATCGGCTAGCTCTTGGCACCATAACCAACTAGGTAACTATGCATGAGTAATTTCTGAAAAGATTCAAGCCTGCAGAGGATGCTAGCACATTGATCACTCAACTGACATAGTTGAAGAAAGAGCCAAGTGAAAACATGCGGGACTTTATTGCAAGGTTCCAAAGGATTTTATATAAAATCCCCACTTCTGCCACATTGAGCGACGAAAATCAAAAGATGTTTTTTATAAACGCTCTATTACCCAAAGTTGGATATCAGCTGAGAAGGGCAAGACCTATAAATCTACTTGAAGCACAAAATGTTGCCATGGAAGTTGAGGACGACTTGATCATGGCTGGGAAACTCAAACAACCATCTCACAAAGGTGATGGCGCTTCTTCTAGTACTTCAGATCCTTTGTTGCAGAGATTGGCTAATGACATGCTGCAGATCAAGAAGCAGATCTCTCAAGCAGGGAATTCACCCCCTCAAGAATAGCTCCTACCTAGACCTTTAATGGTCAAAATCAAAATCAAAACTGAAACAGACTTGTTGCTGCACCACAACGGTTGGCAATAGAAGTTGCTCCAAGGAATAACTTGGAAACTAATGAAGAGGATCTCGGCATTGATGAATCATTCGATGATGAAGACTTTATAGATCCCACTGGCGACTCTAATATTGGTTACCTGGACTACGAATCTGACGATGGCTATTATGAATCTTTTGAATATTCTGATGGTCACACTTTTGCGGTGTTCATAAGGTCTCAAACACGCGCCAAAATGCCAAAGCATCCACAAGTGGCCGAAAGAAAGAGAAGATCCTGGCCGGATGTTACTATCTTGAAAAGAGGTAACACTCTTCCTTCTTCATTAGCACCCAAGGATAAATATTCAAATTCTTTCAATTCACAGCAAAGGGCCAACGCACATCCTGCTGAAGCAAGTCAAGATTTTGACATCATTGATCACATCAAAAGGAACAAGGTCCAAATGTCAGAAGCTGAATATTTGAGGGCATTTCCTGATCAGCTGAATAGATTGGTCAAGTATGTGCAAAGTAATGGTCCCAACCCAACAAATAATACTTCACGGGGTATCTTAGCAAATCCAAAGAATACTCCTCCTTCAAATAATGCGGCTGCAAGTTCTTCTCCTTCTACCTCTTCTCCTGCTACATCAGAAAGGATCGAGCCATTTTATGTATCTTTGCTCATCAATGGACATAAATTGAGCAATTGCATTTTGGACTCTGGAGCTTCTGATAATGTCATGCCTGCCAAAGTTGTTGATGCCTTGGGTCTCACATTGACAAAAACCATCGGAAGATGTTATTCCATGGAAAGGAAAGTTCCTCTTGTTGGACAAATCAAAGATGCGTAGGCAGTGCTTGCTTCTTTTCCAGACAAAAGACTGAAAATGACTATCCTTGTAGTAGACATTCCAGTCTCTTATGGCATGTTGTTGAGTAGAAATTTCTGCAAAGAGCTGGGTGGAGAAGTCAAGATGGATTGGTCTTGTGTGCACATACCAATCAAAGGAGTAAATCAGAAGTAGAACCTGAGAAGAAATCCAAGTACACAGTATCAAAGTCTGAGGATCCTAGATCTTAGATCTTGTTTTAGGAATCGGATCATGGAGTTTATTATCTAGAAATGGATAAAGAATATGTTTAACCTGTGATTCAAGAACCACATCACTTGACAAAAGGTTTGGACTCTAGAATTTGATGGTAGCTATTGTTCATTTGGATCCGATGCGAGTTGTTCTTATCTCTCCGAAGGGAAGGTGCATGCACACTCCTTCAAATTGATGTTTAAAAATAATAATAACACAACTTGAGTACGAAGCACTGTTGTTAGGCATGGAGCAGGAAAGAATAATGGGAATCAAACTATTACATGCAAAGGGAGATGTTGAGCTGATCGTCAAGCAGATAAGAGGTCTCTATCAAGTAAAAAAGGACAAATTGCGGCATTATAGAGATCGGGTCTACTCTGCTATCCTGGATTTTTCAGCTTTCTCGGTATCTTACATTCCAAGAGAACAAAATTCAAAAGCTGATTCACTTGCAGTGACTGCAGCCTTGTTAAATCCAGATCAGCCTCCCACATTCTTTAGATAGGGAGACTACAAAGTGGAGATGGTTTTCCACCCAAAGGTTCCTGACAACATCCAGCAATGGTAGGTTTTCAACGATGACAAGCAGATTGTTGCGTTTCTCCAACAGAAGGACAATTTTGAAGAGATCTACTATGAGGGAAGCAATTCACCTCCTAGGAAAACTACTATGGGAGAAATGGATGCGACGTCTCGGGAAGTCAGGAGATTATCCAGCTAAAGGGAAATAAAATTCCCAAAGGCTTGGTATCTCTTGAGGAAATGTTTGATAAGCATGATCAGATGCTTAAGAAAAATGAAGAAAGTGGGGAAGGTTCTTCCTCCGACACACAATTACTAAATTTGGGAGCCGACAATGATCCCAAATTAGTAAATTTGGGTAAGTGTTGCTCAGAGGCTGAAAGAGAAGCTTTCACTAAGCTTCTTAAGAAATATATGGATGTTTTTGCCTAGTCTTACCAGGATCTAAAAACATATCAGCCTGCGGAAGTTCAACACTACATCCCACTTAAAACCAGAACAAAGCCTTTCAAGTAGAAGCTGCGGCAGCACAACCCTACCATTTTGGGAACCATCTTTGCAGAAATCCAAAAGTTGTTAGACGTAAAGATTATCTATCCCATACATCATTCTGAATGGTTGGCCAACATAGTTCCTGTGAGGAAGAAGAGTGGCAAAATTAGGTTGTGTGTGGATTTCGCAACCTTAATCAAGCTTCTTTAAAAGATAACTACCCCATCCCCATCATGGATCACACTCTGCAGGTGGTCACTGGATCTAAGATGCTTTCCATGCTTGATGGCTTTTCAGGCTATAATCAAGTCAAGGTGGCCGAGGAAGATCAATACAAAATGGCGTTCATCACACCTTGGGGAACCTTCGCTTACCAGAAAATGCCATTCGGCCTGATTAATGTTGGTGCTACATTTCAAAGAGCTATGGATCTAGCCTTTGCTCATCTCAAAGATATAAGCATAGTGGTGTACCTGGATGATTTGACAGTCTTTTCCAAAGATAGAAGTGCACACATTTCAAACTTGGAAGAGGTTTTCATACAATGCCGCAAAGCATGGTATTTCTTTGAATCCCAAGAAATCTATCTTTGCTGTAATCGAAGGAAAGCTGCTAGGGCACATTATTTCCAAAGAAGGAACATAGATAGATCCAGAATGCGTCAGATCCATTCAGACATTGTCTTTGCCCACATCCAAAAAAGGAGTTCACTCTTTCTTTGGAAAAGTTAATTTTCTCAGGAGATTCATTCCTGACTTTGCTTAAAAGCTAACCCATCATATTTCGAATATGATGAAGAAGACACAAGATTTTAAGTGGAGTAGTGAAAGGAAGGAAACTTTAGAGAAAATTAAAGAGGCCCTGTCGAAAGCTCCAGTCTTGGTTTCACCCGACTTGATAAAGAATTTATTCTCTACTTATTATTCCTCCAAACACACCATGTCGAATCAAGAGGACACGAGAAAAATCAAGAGGATGAAAAAGCTCCTATTGCTTTCATGAGCACACCCCTTAAATCCTATGAGTTGAAATACACTCCCATGGAAAAGCACACATATGCAGTGGTGAAGGCATGTAAGGCATTCAGGTATTATATTCTTTCCTCACACACTGTGGTTTTGGTTCCAAATACTGCAGTTAAATCTATCCTTACTCAGTAAGAGTTAGGATTGTTGAGAGGCACATGGGTGACAAAGGTTAAATAATATGACCTAGATATTAAACCAACAAAACTGGTTTGAGGAAGAGGCATGTGTGAAATAATGACAGAAATGAAAACATCAATGCCAGAAGTGGATCAAGATGAGATAGATGGGGATTTACCTTCAGTACTTTTTATAGATCTGTAGAGGAGTGGTACAGTAACATTGCTTACTTTCTACGACATATGGAGAGTGCCTAGATCAAATTTCTAGAAAAGAGAAATGAACTATCAAACTGAAATCCAAAGATTTTGTTCTTTGGGATAATGGTTTGTACAAGAGGGGAATTGATGGCGTATTTCTCAGATGTGTGGATAAAGCTCAACAGGATCAGCTACTACAATAGTTTCATGACATGGCTTGCGGTGGTCATTTCTCAGCCCGAGTCACTGCACACAAGATCCTCAGAGCAAGGTATTACTGGCCCACCCTTTTTCAAGATACTGCAGAGTGGGTAGCTAAGTGCCAAGCATGCCAACATTTTGTTGGGCGTGTGAAATTGCCTGCATTACCTCTAAAACCCATTGTGATTGAAGAACCTTTCCAATAGTGGGGAATGGATTTTATTGGTATGCTTAACCCGGCTTCCAGTGCCGGCCACCATTACATTCTAACAGCTACTGATTATTTCAGTAAGTGGGTAGAAGCTATTCCTGTGAAGAATGCCACTTCCGCCGAGGTGTGTAATTTTATAAAAGAAAATATTATTGTCAGGTTTGGCGTGCCCAGCAAAATAGTAGCAGACAACGCTCTGAATCTTTCTTCTGAGGAGCTGGTTGACTTCTGCTACACTTATGGGATTCAGCTGGTACATTCCTCAAACTACTATCCACAAGGGAATGACCAAGCTGAATCTAGTAATAAAAACTTGGTAACTATCGTGCACAAGCTAGTAATAGAAAATCAAAGGACTTGGCATAAAAAGTTGTTTGATGCATTATGGGCCGATAGAATCACACCAAAGAGGGCGATAGGCATGTCCCCATTTCAGTTGTTATATGGTAGAGACACGGAGCTGCCTCTTACCTTGGAACGCTACCCCTACAACTTTCTAAGGCCCTGGAGGATTCCACATTCACGGATGCTATTGATAAAAGAATTATGTACCTGACTGAATTGAGAGAAGTACAAACTCAAGTTGCAGATAGGTTGACAGAGCATCAAAGGAAGGTGAAAGTCATCTTTGACAAAAAAAAAGCAGGGAAAGAAAGTTTGAAGTCAATGACTGGGTCCTTTTATGGGACAAAAGAAGAGAAGCAAAAGGCATGCATGGAAAATTCGATTCACTATGGAAAGGGCCTTTTGTGATTAAGAAGATCGCGGAGCAAATAGCTTCATTCTTGCTCATCAGGATGGAGTTGAATTGCTGTTGCCTTTCAATGGGCAACACTTAAAGTCGTTCTAACATGAGAAGCGGGGTAACACCTATTTACATAAAAAAAACTTTGTTTGTTTTTCTTGTTTTGTTTTTGTTTTTGTGTTGTGTTTGTTTGCGATCTGCCCCAAAGGACAAGATACGAAACCAGAGATGTTGGGATATCATCTTTTTGCTTGTCATTCTCGACAGAGAAAAAGATGTCCACAAACGGAGCCAGACTGGTGTGTACCCGAGTTTCATCCTGAAATCTGCATGACTACCCTATTCGAAAAAATTTCATACTTTTAAAATAATGGGTCATTTTGTGTTTTTATTGCTTGAAATTTCTTGTATTGTGTCGATATTCCCAAAGAGCCATATTAGCCTTTTCGCCAAATACCCGATGCCCAAAATTGTTATATTACATCGTCGGATTTGTCTGCAGGAAAATTTGTATTTAATTATTTTGAGCCCGTATTGAAGCAATTTGTGCTCCATTTTAACTCTGTTATGATCAAACATATCATTATTCCTATATACTTAGAAGGGTTTTAACTAAAATAAGTTTTGGGCTTTATTTGTGACTTTTGGAAAAAAATTGTGTTTTTGTGTTTTCCCGTTTCGTTTTCTGTGAAATTTCTCTAGATCAATTCCTTTGCCGGGTTAGCCCGATTCTTGGCCTGAGTATTCGGAGATCACATACGCACGTTGTGCCGGAGGAAGTCACCATCGGAGGTCTGGTTCACTGGGAAAAGTGAAGTCGTGCACTAAAAAGCCCTGTGGGGTTGGCGCATTTTGGAAAACAAAGGATTTAAGTGGATCATGGGAAAAATAGAAGCAGCGAAGGCGGATTTTATTTCTGCCTTGCAGGTACTTTTTCCCATGATAGAAAATTCACTTAAGCTGCAGTGGGAAAATTAGAGGCAGCAGGCAGGCGGGAATTTATTGCTGCCTTGCAGGGTAAAAATTCCCATGGTGAAATAAAAGAAAAGTGACTTAAGTGAAATCATGGGATTTTATTATGCAGGGTAAATAATCCCATTGTCAAAGTCAAATCACTTAAGTGGATCATGGGATTTCCGGGGCTGCCTTGCAGGGTAAAAATTCCCATTGCCATGTGTTTTTAAAAATAGAATTCTATTATTCCAAAAAGTGTGACCCACCTTGGGTGAATAATAATGCATTAAATAAATATTTGTTAATATTTATTCACCCAATTTTGGCACCTAGGCTTGTGGAAAAGTCAACAAAGGGAAGTGGACAAAAGGAATTTAAAAATAGAATTCTAAAATTAAATAAATTTAATTTATTTAATGCAGCCCCTTTTGAGAAGGAAATAATACTTTTTAAAGTATTAATTGATTAAATTAAAATCTATTTTTAGTGGCTATGGTCAAAGCACACTCTGAAGCTTAAGTGAAGTGAAGAGTGATGATTAAATTGATTAAATTTAATTTAATGGATGGTTGTCCTTAATCATGCAATTTTAGCACATCAGTTAAAGAGAAAAGCATGATTTTTAATTAATTAATTGCCAGGAATAGGAAGGGCAATTATTAATTATAGAATTATGAGGGTTATATAAGCATGGGCTGCCATAAGGGTGAATTAATTAATTCACAGGTGAAGAAGTGCAGCCCAGAGGAAAAGTGTGCCCCATATTGAAGAGGATTTTGCTTAAAAGAAGATCAAATCAAGGCTAAAAGCTTCCAATTTTGGCGCATACATTGAAGGAGGTTGATTTGTGTTTGCATAATTGTTTGCATAGGTGATACAGGTGCTCAGGTGAAGTTGGAAAAATTCATGCTCTCTTTGCATGCAATTAAAACATCAATTTTTGGGGCAGCAGGCTTGAAAAGTGCAGATTTTTATAATTAAAATTCACTATTCATGCTCCGGTTGGCCATCTTTGTCTAATTAATTGCAGGAATTCATTACAGGTGCTTTACAAAAGAAAAGGAGCTCTAATCAATGTCCAATACATTGAATATATCCTCCAAATCTGAAGAATTATCCAAATCTGCACTAGTTTTGAAGAAATCCGGCCAAATAAGAAAAAAAAATTATTCAGACAAAGATAGACAAAGCCATGCAAAGCCATGGCAAAGAGGGATGAAAAAGAAAGCACAACGGAGTCATGCATCACTTCTAAATTTGCAGATATTGGAGACATGGATCTAGGCTCGGAACCTCTTGCTGAATTGATAGACAGATCCAGAGCAGGAAAGACTTCACTCATGCGTGCAGGAAAAACTTCACTCATGTGTGCAGATTAAAAGTAGTGGAATTATTTGAGCTGCAGCTTTTCCATCCACAACCTAGTTGTCAGAGTTTGTTATGCAGGTGCAGATCCATATCCAAATGCAGATGCAAATGCAAATCCATATGCAGATCCAGATCTAGATCTCATAGTTGCAAAAGCTTCCGGCACAAAGGCTTCATCCTCTTGTTTCGAATGCAGCCCATGAAGAAGTCAGTGCGTGGAAAATTCCTTCCAAGATCTTGTGCAAATGCTCCCATCTTCCAGTTGAAGCCTTCATTGAATTTTCATTCATCCGGAGTGCTTTCCAGAATTTTTAATTGCTCATATGCAATTAAAAATAAGGATGATGAGTTATCTACGGCAAACATTGCATTGATGCATGTACTGGAGAAGAACTGCAAAAGCTTCAAGGATAAAAGAGAAGACAAGGCGAAGGCAAAATCTAGCTTGTTTCCAGATCCATCTCGCTTCTAGATCCAGCTTGTTGTTTCCAGATCTAGTTGTTTCCAATTCCACTTGTTTCCAATTCCAACTTGTTTCCAGATCCAGCTACTCCCAGATCCAGTTTGGTGAGAATCAAAGGCAAAAGAATCAGCTACATGCAGACATGAAAAAGGACAAGACTACAACTTTCCTCTTCCTTCTTTTTCCTCCGACAAAATAATTGAGCGATCAATTAAATTATACAACTTAAGTGATTGGTTTAAAAGCCATTACTTGAAGAAGTCAACTACTTGGAGATAGGTGGTGGACGTGCAAAATAGAAGGTTCTATTTTCAGTTGCAAATCATACATGTCATGCAAAGAGGAATTCCAGGAGGAGATTGTCGTTGTTTCTTTCCCACTTCCACATGTGCCAATTCAACTAAAAGCTTCCAACTTGTAATTGCCCTTCTACATTCTATAAGTAGAAGAAGAACCTTCGGGTTAAAGAGGAGAATTTGTAAGTGATAATCTTGTGTTCTAGACTTTGTGCTGAACCCCTGAGAGCCACTTGGAGCAAAGGAATACAAAGGAGCAGGTTTCCGGAGAACTTTGTGTCATGGTGTACTATGTTTCTTACTTTTAATCTTAGATCTCTTAATAAACTTTGTGTTATTTCAGATCTAGATCTAGAGCTACCTTTGCTTAGAATTATGTGTTTATATCTATTGGTTTCTTCTATGTGCATGCAATCAACTCTGCTATCTATTGATTGGGATGCACATCTTCCACATTTCTTCTCTATGTTTATATAATTCTCTTTCCTTTCTTCTATAAATATTTCTTTTCTTTAAACACCTGCTTACTTTGCAGAATTGTTCAGTTATGGTACATGAACTGAATAGTTAAAGTAAAACCCCATATAGATATTAGCATACTTTAATTGACAAATCTGACACGGGAGCCTCACCGGTAAATGAGGGAGGTTTATCTCATGACTACCTAGGTTTTATGCTATGCGAAAATCTAGCCAACATTGATGAAGTAAACTATTTTCTCGATTCTCATAGATCATAAGGAGTACCTCGAAGAATAAATCTTATGCCTTCACAAATATCCGACAATAAATATCTTCCAAAGAAATGCATACAATATATAGATTTATCTATAAGAGACATTATTACAAATAACAAAAACTTTTTATAACAAGCTATACGTGAATAACCCAATTACCAAACTAACAAGATAATGAATAATTAGAATACTAATTAATTATTTATCTATCTTTTATAATTATCACTATGATGTAGTAATAAGTAAATATCCAACATTCCCCCTTAATACAAAACATAGTCTAAATAGTGCGAGAGGGAGAACTACAAAATGCCTCAAACTTATCCCGTCAAGTGACTTGGTGAAGGCATATGCACATGGTTCTTGATTGGTCAAAATTGGAGTTGGAGGTTATGTTGTAGAATAGTTCCCGTAAGTGGCACTAAACCTCATGTGCTTCGTGTGCTCATGAAACAACTTGGATTGTGAACAAGTTGCAAAATGCCCTAATTGTCACAAATTCAAAATAATCGGTTGTTTCTTTGGTACTCCTAGTCCTCCAGTATGTCACGTAGCCTTATCATTGATAGATATCTTCTCTGTTACATGATATTTTGCCTCAGTGGAATATCAAAATACAAATTTTTGCTTCTTGCTCCCCCCATGAGATAGGAAAAGATCCTAGAAATAAAACAAATCCAAAAGTGGATTTTCTATCATTAATAGAACCTGCATGATTTGAGTCTATATACCCTATCAAGAAGTGATCATTCTTCTTGTAAATTACACCATACTCCAAAGTACTTGCTTCCCAGGTGACTCGCCTTTGGTTCTACATGAATGGTGAAAGATAACTAGCACCATAGCTGATATCCGGCCTAGTGAAGATCAAGTCAATGAGGCTCCCATGAAACTAATGATAGAGATTGGCATTAATTAGAAGTGATAGATCATAACAAGATAGTTGAAGTTTTGTCTCTGTGGGTATTGCAGCGGGTTTACAATTTATCATCCAAAATTTCTCGAACATTGTCTTGACATACTTCATTTGAGACATGACAATATAGTGTCCCCATTTCCATACCATCAAAACAAGGCATAGTGCGAGAAGATTGAGGTCTATCATGTCGAACAATTGCTTAAGATTTGTGGATTCAATCATCTTTACTAAGCTTCTTCTAATGAATAGATCAACAAACACTACGAGAATCACGGTCTTCCCCCTTGATCTTTGAGGTAGAGTTTTGAATCGAGATGGACTCCATTGGAACCCATGTTGCATAAGATGATCATCAATCTTGATGTACCCGAGCTCTGGGAGCCTATTTAAGACCATACAAATATTTGATCCAAGTGTGACACCTACAATTGGGTCAAGTAGACTTCTTCTTGCAGATCTCCATCCAAGAAATCACTTTTTACATCCATCGATGGACTTTCCATCCAAACTATACTCTACTATGGCCATAAAGAAACACCATTCTAATAGTCTTTGTCTTGGCTATGGAAGAAAAAGTCTCTTCATAGTCAATGCCTTCTTTCGGTGCATAGCCCTTTACTTGAAGTCTTTCCTTGTACTTGTCAAAGTCATCAATTTGTTTTATACTCGGTCTTAAAGACCATCTTGCGACCGATAGGCTTCTTCCCCTTTGGAAGACAACAAGCCGCCATGTATTATTCTTCATCAATGACTAATATTCAACATCCATGGCTTCTTTCCAAGGCTTTGACTCTTGGACTTCACAAATAGGTGAGGACTCAAAATATTTTCCAATTACTGCTCATAAGGGCCAAATTGACCTCTTCATGAGCCATCTTCAAGTCCTCGGTCTTCAAGTGGGAGTGTCGGGGCTTCATCCAATTTCACATCTTGGATAGTACTAGTATATCACTGAGTATCCATTGTACAATATTTGTGGATGGTGGAGCTAGCGGACCACCACGATCATCACCATCATCCTCGTCATTATTACCATCGTCGATGCCTTCATCGTCATCGAAATGTTTACAAGATCAATGCATGTATTAGGTGACAGTTTAGAAGGTGGATTGGACTCACCCTTCTTATCAAATACATCTATGTTTGCGTGTACTTTCTTAATTTTTAGGATCCATGGGTTGGTAGGCCTTGACTCTTGACAATAGCCAAGAAATATTCATGCCAAGGATTTCTTATCTAGTTTGTTCTCTTCTTGTTTGGAACATGCGTATGTGCTTTACATCCGAAAACACAAAGACAAGATATGGAAGGCTTATATCCACTCCATGCTTCTTGTGGTGTGACACCATCAAGAGCTTTGGTCGGTGCACGGCAGTTCAACAAGTAAATGGCAGACCGAACAGCTCCTACCTAATATGATCAATCCAAGTGTTAGCAAAGGTCCCCGAATCACTCATCAGGACATGCCACAAGTTGTAGTCTAGGAGATACTCGTAAATTTATCGCATTTATTACTCTTAAAACAGGCGTAATTGATAAAAACGAGAACATAACAAGTAAAAGCGAAATAGCTACATAATGAAAAACAACTCAACGAAAGATATAAACAAGAGACTATAAGATGCAATAATAGACTGGAATTATATTATTGAATCAAGAACTTAGACATAGATTCAAAGTGGAAATCAATATCAACCTTACTGTGTGGTGCGATTACATGATTTTATACAACTGACTCGAGGCGATTGTCGATTTACCGTCCTACTTCTTCCATTCCTTGACAAAAGAGGCTCTTCGGGTTCTCTATTTATGCTTAAAAAGCGTTACATATTCTCTACTTTGTCTTATCTATGTTAGGCACATACACTATGAATTGCACAATATACAACAATAACCAAACTATATTCAAGTCAGATTTTTAATCCTATACACTCCCAACACCAAGCTTTGAGTTTTGAATCATATTACACACCATCTCCAAAATGGTACGATTCCGCCTTTCTACACTACCAATTTCTTGCGTGTGTGAGGAGCGGTCAATCACAACAAATGCCTTGCTCCTTTAGATATGCAAAGAACTCATTACTAGTGAATTCCCCCTCATCCAAACAATTTACCCTAACCTAAGAATGGGTTTGGGATTTGAGGGCTGATTTGAGTGGTTTCTAGTGCATGCAAAGATCTTATATTTATTTTGATGAGAAGCTCATAATTTTCCCTTTCTTTGCATTTGGTTTCAAGTTAAAAGAGTTAGTATTTTGGGAGTTATTAATTTCCAAAGTTTCAACTAATTTTCAGCGATTATTATTTATTAATTTTACTTCGCAAATTGTATTGGATAAAGGAATGTAAATACCAAGCTGAATTGCCCATCAAACCCTCACCTTGGCTCACTCCACCCTATTTGGGTTGTATTGGAAGCTGACACTAGGGTTCATTGAGGTAAACCTAGGAGGGTTCATCTTCTAAGTGTTTATTTTTGCAAGTATTTAATAATAATCAGTTAATATCCTACTGAGGGGATATTACAGAGGGAAGGCATCTCACAATATTGTGCATGTTGAATGCAAGAAAATACCAAATCGAGGTGGCCATTTAATCTATATCGAGATTTACAAGCTGTGTTTCTGACTAATGCTTGATTTTCTTTGTTGCCAAAATCAAGCTTGAACATTTTCCCTATAGTAAAATATCTTATGACAATTTTTGAGCTTCTAGACTTCTCTCGAATGAGACACATCTTTTTGGCTACTTGTCGATCAAAAACAACCTTACTGATTGCGATCAAGTATTTGCTTATAGAAAATGGATTTTTCTTAGTCTGGAAAACACATGACTTGAATATTTTGAATGCACGATTACGAGGAGTAAAAAAATCACATATACCTTGGACATGATAGGATGAATCATCACCCAAAGACATTTGGCCTCGATCCAAAATCCTGTCTTATCTTTGAGTTGCTCCAAAGTCCACGTACTCAAACAAAATTTGGAGGAACAATCTCCTCACCGGTTTGTGCGGCATATAATTAGTCCTAATCGAGTCATATTTTCTTTGGCAATATTATTGTATTGTTGTTGTTTGGAAGGATTCTTCTTCCAATTTTGTGTGTTTTGGGGCTTCTTCTTCGATTATGATGGATGCGGTGCCAGCTTCTTGTTGTTCATAACCCATTGATGAATGCATTAAACCCTAAATCCTCCAGTTCATGGCCTCTTTTTCCACACATGAGACAAATCTTACAAACTAGGAATGAGGGTTGTTCCCATACTCATTTTGCTGACTTGTTTGCTTAAGAGATGGATTTGAAGGCCTTATGGGCCTCTTCCCCCTTAGATGCATTGCCCGATGCATGATCTTTTTTGTGTCATCTTTGTCATGCGAGGACTCTCCTATTGCAGCATGTTAACCAACTTCTCAAAAATTGGCTTTTGATCGGACACATTCATGATGTCACAAAATCTTATAAGCGAAGGCAATGCTCTCGAGACAATGGGTACTTAGAGAGTCATCTAACATCTTCTTTCCCATTGCTTGTGGTGCGGCCCACAATGCTACGGTGGAAGCAAGAAACATTTCAACTTTTCCATTTGTCTTCATATGAGACAGGTGAAGCTAGCTTTGAAGATACAAAGTTGTCTTATGGTTCTTGACCTCATCGCTTGTGCTAAATTTATCCCATGCATATTTGGCAAATATTTCATCCCGATATGAAATTGAACCTCATATGATACCCCGAACATGATGATCAACTTCGTCTTTTGGTTCACCTTGTCAAACTTTCGCTACTAGTTAGCATCAAAGGCGTGTCGGGTATATGTGCCCTCAACAACCAGCCAAATGTCTTTAAATTCTCGATGAGTTTTCACCTTTGTTTTTCGTATATAGCATAGTTGTCACCGTGGAGAAGTTGTGAGTCAGTTAAAAAGAAATTTGGTCCATTTGCAGCCATTATGCATTCAAATTGATGGAACAACAATTAAATCCATCAAATTAACACTGTTCTAGGAGAAATGACTTTACACTTATGATTAGGACCCTATTCTGAACATCCCGGTAAATTTCTAGCTTTTGGGTATGTATGGTTTGTGTATCATAGAATTAACTTGGTTTTAAATTTCTAGTTTTTCTCACACTGATATGTTGGTATGGTCCTAAAAATTCAACAACAAATTCTACCTAGAGCTCTGGATATTGGATTGATTTGATTCTAGGTACATGTTTTGGAAAACAGCTAAATTCAAAAACTGTGATGGATGTAACAAAATCCTTCGATGCAATGAATTATAATGGTGTTATGGACCTTGAAAAATTTCAGGCTTTGGGTCATTTCCGTTTGGGAGCTACAGAATTAATTGCATGTTAGGCTAATTTTGGAGGAAAATTTTAAATTTCTTTCTAATGTTTTTAAAAATGAAAAGTTAAAAGAAATTTAAATTTTCTAATGAAAAACAAGAGTTGCCCTAGATTTTTATACCGGACTATATGGAAAACTTAAAAAATACCAAGAAAATGTTTACATTTTCCTTTGCGTGATGGCATTGGATTTGGGAGATGGAGTTGGAGTAGAAGATGAATTTGTTTGAGTTGCAAAGGACACTGCCCCTCTCATTTTGTATTTTGAGCTGGCAGAGAATATGCATATTCAAACGCCCTCTATAAAATACCAAGCGCCAAACAAAATACATAAATAGGATGTGTGCCTTTGACTTAAATGTCTCTTATCTTTGCTGCAATATGCCTCTTCTACTCCTTGATATTACACCTGCTCCTCATACCCTTTCGCAGATGATGTATAGGCATTTGTTGCTTTGTTTACAGTTACTTGTATTCGGGCTGTGCTATTGGTATAGCTGCTGCTCCTCTTTTATATATAAAAAAATATATCCTTGAATATAGCTGCTTCCAACGCTCTCTTTCTCAATTGGATTGCTAAAACACCTCACTCACACCCCTCTATGTCATAAAAAAATATATTCTGATTTCTTTGAACAGAAAGAAAACAAATAAATAATAAATGGGAAATGTGCTGCCATGAAGCTTGCACAGGGAAAAGAATGGAGTGCACTGAGGCTCCTCACAAATATTTTTCTTTTCTCACCTATCCCTTATCTCCCTGCTCTTCAGGCTAACCTGCTCCAATGCCAAATTGAATTCAGAGATTGAATTTAATCTTCTAAAGAATGCATACAAAATATAGAGTTATTTGTAACCAACAATGTTACAAACAAAAATTATAACAACCTATGGGTGAACAACCTGATTAACAAACTAACAAGCTAAGAAATAACTAGACAACTAACTTATTATTTCTGTCTTTTATACTTATCGATGCGATGTAGTAATGAGAAAATACCCAACAACAGGAAGATATGTCGAGATAACATGAAAAAATTAGATAAGTATAAGAAAAATATCCAACAAGGAACGTATGTCAAGAATCAAGATAGCATGCAACAATTAGATAAGCATGGGACAGAACTAAATCTAGTAACAAATATCGCCCCCATACAGACAAACAAGCTGAAAGAAGTAAACAAATTAAGGAAGATATGTGAAGACAAAATGTAACAACAACATTAACGCAAGACTCAACTAAATCTTGTAGCAAAGGTTGCACCCAAGAAAACAAGCAAAGTGACAGAACTAGCCAACTTAAGTAAGATACGTCATGATCACATGTCAGAACTAGATAAAAGTTTAAAACACTTTAGGAGGGAAAATCTATACCTTTTGCAGAATTAACCAAAGATAAAGATTTGAAGAACCTTACATGCCAATCAGGTTATACCTTCACAACTTATGGGTAAGAGTAAGTTATTGCATCAAATGTTAGAAGAAATGCATGGAAACTTAAATGAATGTAAACAGAAAAAGACATAAGATTGAATAAAATAAATACACCTTTCGTAGTAGAAGATGAAGTTCATTAATATATTCACCCAATGTGTACAGACATTGAGAAATTCAAACAACTCCATTATTTGGTAAGAATACTAGAAGAAAGAACAAGCATGTTAAGAGACAAAGAAATAAAAGAATACCTTATCGAGTCTATAGAATTACGAGTCTTGTCGGGAACATCTTAACAAGAATGAAGAATTTAGTGTTCTTGTCCAGAGAAACTTAAATATTGACAAAAATAACTTAGGCTAAGGATTTTTTTGTAATTGTTACTACTGCACTTTCCTAGGATTATTTCTTCGCCTAATTCTTTTCTTTTCTTTTTGAATATATGTTTCATATATTAACAAAAATTAGTAACAACAAGGGCATGTGCAAAGAAACAGCAAAAGTACAAGATATATACAGAAAGGATTACACTTTTCTTAAACTAAAGACGAGCAACTAAATCAGAATAGTCGGAGGGATCAAACTGCCTAGCTTCTTTAAGCAGAAGATGTCCTTTCGCAAGCAATTGCATTCTAACTTCACCTTGCCAAGCTTGTTTAAAATTCTCCAATGTGCCCTCTTCTTCTTTGAAAACGTACTTGCATCTGAATTTTCCAAAGTATGAAGAGGGTGGATACACATACACATTGCCATAGACTTACAAAGGGTTTTCGGATCAGGAAGTTGAGTCTCCAAGTAAGGCTAACTTCCATTGAAGAGTATGCTGAAAAACAATTGCCAACCTAGTCTATGCATCTCACCAACAAGTTTTAGCAAAGGGGCATTCCCACATGAGGTGTTTCTAGTTTAGCACAATAGGGGCAGAAACCATCTGTAAAGCCACTCTTCAAAAGCCGAGCTTTAGTAGGCAGCCCCTAATAAATGACAAGCCATGCAAACACCTTTAATTTATAAGCCACTTTGATTGACCAAACACTGTGCAGCCTGCAAATCCACAATGATTCTGCATCAAAGTAAGCCACCTGGGATTAAGAATAGGAGACAAGAGGCATTTCTGATGTAAGAGATGATATAATCTGTGCGTATCATACTGAAAAATGGGCTTATCATATATCCATCTCCAATCTCTCCATATAGGACCTTTCAGTTCCACGTTCAGCTTGAAGATGTCATCTTGCACTAATTCTTGATGTACACTTTGCAGTCATTTTGTTGTATTTTTTTACTACTGAGCTCTTTTCATATCATTCTATTGTATTTATTATCGATGTACTTTTATAGGTTCATTTGTTGTATTTAGAGCTGGTATACATTTTCAGCGTACTATTATTGGTTAGTAGTTCATGAAGTTGTCAAAGCAAGCATCCCAAGTGAAGTCTTCAAGGTATTGACATTTGTGAAGTCCCTGCTTCATGTGATCTAAAATAGTTAAGTCCTTGAGATAGTGTTTAATGGTGAAGTCATTGAAGACCGCATGCATTGGTTATAACTTATTATAAATCCCTTGAACCCCACAAAAACTTGTTAGATGTGAATCCCTCGAACGTACAAGTCATTGTTATTTGTGAAGTCTTGGAAACCCACCATGCAATGAGAAGTGAAGTCTTTGGACTTTCAAAGCATTTTTATTCACGAGTCCCTCGATCCCACAGGGCATTGTTATTCATGAATCTCTCAAACCCCATAAAGCATTGCTCTTTTTGAAGTCCATGAAAGCCACTAGGTGGTACCAAGTGAAGTCTTTGGAATTCCGAGGATTAAAATATTTAAGTCATTGAACTCCACCACAACACATCGCCTACAACTCAGAATTCCAAGGCATTGGTTTTAGAAAAATAATTAGGTCTCCCAATGCATTAATCGAGTGAATTCGTCATGTCTAACGAGACATTGTGATTGTTGTATAATTTATTTTATATGATTGTCCTTGAGCTAGGAATCAAAGACAATTTGGAGCGCCAAATTAGTGGTGCCTTAAAACAATTAATATCAAGAGACGTCTGTCTTTATACACGCTATGGTGATGGACCGATGATCTCCATGGGATTTGATTTACTAACATGTGCGAATTAAGTGCAGATCTATAGATCCGTTGTGGGACAGTCACAGATGTAACATTTTTTTCTGTGATACTTTATTCATTCCTCGCATACTTTCCTAGACATAGAGCACAATCTTCGTGTATCATAACAATCTTCTTTTGGCCTCAGTTTTAATGCTCCAGAAAATTCTATATCTATCATAGATGGTGCCTTGACATACAAAATGAATAGCAAGAATGTCAATGCTAAATACACTTAGTGACAAAGTTAATAAACATTTTTATAAGCATGCACAAGAAAGATTAAAGTTAAGAGTACCATGTTTCCATTGTTGGAAGAGGATTCAGTATACCGAACAAAGGTGGTCATCTAGTTGAAACTTATCTGAGCAACAATAAAACTAGTACATGTAAACGAGTTTTGGTAAGAAAAATTTAAAAAATTGCAAAGCAAGATTCTTTGCACTTTCAACTGGGAACATCTTTCAAGCTCTCACAGTTTGGAAACCTATGCTAATATGCACCTACCATTCAAAATAGTTTTGAAACCCCACTCAAAGTATGTGGAATAAAGTGCGATTCATTGTTAATACCTTGGATTATAGAAAATATGAAATATGCTATTTGTGGCAACTGCATGAGCAGCAGCAGCAACTACACCCACATGAACTGTCTCACTAGAAAGCATTGAAGAAGTGTTCCTTTGCTGCCAAACAGATCTTCGAATTCCTAACCGTAATTCTCCATTGTTGCCACTGGTCATGATATCATGATTCATAACAATTATTTATAGTTTACAATGTTAGAAATAGTATCTTATGAGGAACAAATAAGGAGAGGCATCATAAGGCATTTAAGAGAAGCAAGAAACTGATACCACAAAAATAGTACGGCATCTCCGGATGCAAGTCTTTTTTGACTGACAAAGCCACTCCACCCTGTTGTGAGTAAATGTCTGCGTGGCTGACCTGGGAATGAATCTCGCATGTCAAGTAAAATACTTAATTCTCACAAGCAAACGACTATCTAATATTTCAAACTTTTAAAACATAAAACTAAAGTGAAGTTTAAAATCTCCCATGCCTTACTTTTTTAGAGACAAATGCATTATCATGCTGTGACCTGGAAACAAACGCATTATCATCATGTGTCCTACAAAGGCAACTCATGCACTTACCTCTATATATGTGACGAAATTTCCATTCAAATCCATGCAAATCTTTAGCTACAATCTCTTGTGAAGGTCGTTGCTGATTGTAGTCCTGCAGTTTAGTGTTTTCCAGGTTTTTGTAATTGTGATCATTTTGATGGAAACAGCTTTTCAGAACAGCCTTGAAGATGAAACATCATAAAGAATTATAATTTATCCTATATCATGATCTTAATCAAGGTGTTGTGGGACTCAGTTTCCAAAAATAAAATCCTTCAGGAGAATCAAGACCCAGCTGCATCTTCTCGTAGTATTTTTACCCTGATAATGTCTTGCCAAATCCTTTATTTAATCATTAAAACCAAACAAACTTTTACTATAGTGTTCCAACTTCTATTTGATTATTAAGTCATACCAAGGGTGGAAAGCAGTCCTCTGCAGCCCTTCGTGGAACTGAAAAGCCACCATGTATGTTTGTGTCAGATGCAGTCAATGTTTTACAGAACATGTGAGGAGTTCGATTGGCAGGTGCATGCATTTGATCGTCTTCTTCCTCTGTGAATTTCTCGATTGCCTGAAACAATACATCAGCCCAGTTTTCATGGCTGAAAATCAAATGGAAAAAAATACAAAATTTCTAATGTACGCTTAAGAGGGGGAAAGGAAAGAAATAATGAAATTCGAAATATGGGCTTCCATTTTGCCAAATAGGTTACAATAGCCGTACTCATTATGATTAAACATAAATGGAACAGTCCATTTTTTCCTTCTAGAAAGACAACAAAAGGCATCAGGAACTCCTTAAAATAACATGAGACTATATTTCCTAGAGGGGGCTTCCACAGCATTCAAAATTTCTACAAACAGACAATTTCTTTCCATGTCTCTGTCTGACATCAACCTATGATTAGGAGCATAAAATATTCTCCCTTTGCCTTGCCACCAAAGAAAAGACACCAGGCTTCTACCTAAATAAACTGTTGACAAAATATTTACTCTTGCAACAAGAAAGTATAAGAATACCTCACATCGAGGGGCTAATGTAAGCTGTGCATAGACCTCATCTGTCTCCTGATCAGCCTGCATAGATATGTTAACGTGGAGTTACTCTTGGAATAAAAAATTTGCTTTGCCTTGTCAAAAGTGAACTTCAATTTGCTTTATTTATGTTGAACTTATATAATGATGAATTCATCTTCGAATCTACTAAATACAATTTTCATATCACAAGAACTCAATCAGCTTTAACTATTATAGGCATCTTCATAATTACTAGACCCACACACTACCCTATCATCATAGCTCATCTGTAAGGGTAAACCTATTACTCAAAATCAGACAAGAATAACTCGGCAGGGGAATGAGAATTCTTGCCTATTTTAACTTTAGTAACAGGAACAGTATATGGGAATAAATTACGTCATTGAATTCATCACGTGGTACTCCCTAGACTGTAGTAAAATAAACAGAAGCTTTCCAACTGAACCCAAATGTCCTTACATGTTTGATTTATTGTTTCTCTTTCACTTGTGTGTTTGTAAAACCAGAAAAACAGACTTGGAGGTCTCATTATGCTATTTAGGATAAGAATTAATTCTCAAGATGCTAAAAAGCTAAGGATACAAGGACACTCACATGAAGATTCACATTCAGCATACTGCAGAAAATTTGAGGTGGAAGGTGATAGGAAGGGATTTGGTGGTCCGTGTCCCAATTCATCAATGCAGCTATCTGTTCTATGTGTCCCTGAGGAAAATACACCACCAGGCTACCCTTCTGAGGCAAGGAGATGAGTGGACCAGCACAGGCATGCCATAGCTCCGAGCACACTGAGCTCCCATGTACTGATTGAGGGGTCAAAACCAGATACATTAATAATGGCATAATCAATTTCAATGTAAAAGTTAAGGCGATGGTTGATTGCTCATAGAACTCAATGGAAGGAGAAAACGTGAAAGACATTCAGTGGACATGAAGAACGAAGAACATGCATTCGTATACTACCCTGTCTGTGATCACATGCACTACTCTCCAACAACGACTCGCAACAGAGTACAACAGTAAATTGGGAATTCACATAACATACATATTCGGAAAGAAAGAAAGAAAAAAAGAATTGATGTCCAAAATGAAAGTTACAATAGCTAACTACAAGGACAAAAGGATCTCCAACAATGAAAAATGAAGTATTTAAAATAAAGACAACTATTTTTGGATAGTTAAAGCTCTGTGAAAGATCGGAAGTAAGTAAAGACTTAAAAAGAGTTTTAAGAAATCTGCTTGCAGACTGTGTGGTAGATATCAAACAGTTGATCATGTCTTTTGCAAAAGCACATCTGCCAAGACTTTTTGATTACTAAATTTAATTATTTATTCATTGTTCCCCTCTTTTGAGAGAATCCCGATTTGGGACCGTTTTGAATCTTGATGATTACTGGCAGTTGCAGGAGCTACCCCTCCCCTCTCAATCTAGTGAAATTTTGGTTTTTGAGGTAGGATATAGTTTTTCCAGTTAAATTCAAGTGTTTCCAAAGAGGTTGAGTCCTCCTCTACTGGGGATTCCCAGCACCAAACGTTAGGTTTTCAGGTTTCATAAGTCCTTGTTGTTAGCTTAGTGTAATTATGTGTTTATGAGTCTAACCAATATAAGATGCATTTCTTCTTAAAAATAAAAGAAATCACCAAGTGCATAAGCATCTCAGGCCAAGTTGGCTGAATGGATGCCCCTCGGGGTAAGCCATTTAAGGTTGAATATTATCTACCAGATAGCAACGAATGCTAAAGACTAGAAAGAATAAGGATGTTTATCCTTCAATCCAAATAAAATTGCATAAAAATTGTCTATGAGTGTTTGTTTGGTGTGACTCAAAGTGCAAGAGTTTTCAGTGTAGAAATTGCATTGTTGACTGAAATGAAAAAAAATAATAAAAAATTAAAGAAAAGAATAAATATGCCATAACCCATTTCAATGACAAGGAAGGAGGGATGACGTGCTTACCAATTCCGGGAGAATTACCGGGAAACCAATCTGAATTCTGTCCAACACTGAAAAATTCATTCTTGTCCATTGTTCCCACGGAAAATTCAGGTGGGTTATTCAAATCAACCTCCATAAAGGGTAATACAACTGTTCCTGCTCGTCACCGAAATATACACTGAAATTCTTCCCTGATAATACAATACTGCACCACAAATACAACCCAGAACACACTGCATTGCAAATATCCTTTGAGAACCCGTGTAAACTGCTTTTAAGTTTTTTAAAATTCACCGAGTTTGTCGACGATATGTTCGACAAAATGTCTGAATGAGATTAAATGCGGAACGATGTCCATACTGCAAATTCATGGCAGCCAGAGTAAGGCTTTAATACCGCATTTGCTGTCCACTTTGTCCCTACTTGAATGATCAATCCACCTCCCACATTTTTTGCATTGTAATTTACGCCATGTATCCTGCTGTTCTAATTTGGACATACATACACGATAGGAAACTTAAATAGATATTAGAATGCGGCAGACAAACATTCCCCTGCATGTTTTCAATACTTGTTACGTTACTATACCCTTTTCTGTCTTTTTCAGGTGGATATGTCTACACATAGAACTATTAATAATATGTGCGTTTTGTAAGCGATAACGCACAAGTGGCCTTTCATTTCTGTTCTTTTCTTTCATTTAATATTAGCCTCTCATATTTTCTATCTTACATTTCACATTTATGAAGTGTGGACCAGTTAAAACAGAATTCGAGGAGAAGTTGAGCTTTCTCTTTGTGAATGATGGAAGAGTTTTCAACCAACCAAAATCTAAGAAATGAAATGAAAGATTTTAATGACGTCCACGAGACTAAAGAGTCTATGGGACCACAGAAACAGTAATTTAATCAGATTTCAGACTCTTTTCAATATCCGCTCTTCGGCTGTGAATCTTGAAGATAAAGCCTGCTGTCGCTGGAAGCTTTGTTCCTTCGAAGAGTTCCTCCAGTCTGTCCACCTTTAGATTGTTTTTATACTGAATACGGATATCATCATATGCAGAACATTCCATGACAAAATGCCATTCTGTCTCGACGACCCCTTTGCTGCAGAAGAGACAAATTCTCCTTTCCCAATCTTCCTTTGGAATAGTCCATCTACCAGTTTCACATCGAAGATGATGTGATCCAGTTCTTAACTGCGCCACTAGAATTTTTGCTTTACCCTTGATAACCGTCCCTAGATAAGCTTTTTCATCATGTTCCCCAGTGAGATTGAATTCTCTAATATAATGCGCTTTCTTCCGACCAATCTGACCCGTCCACATGGCAGTCCTGAACTTTTCTATCACATAATTTTTTATTTCCTGTTGTTGCTGTTAGGACACTCCTGCATGTTGATGCCCCATTTGTACATCCATTTAGTATTCTGATTCATCCATGTTTTCTTTCTGCGTTCCAAAGTGTCGTTTACAACCATTTTGGGCCAGCGAAGGTTGTCCATGTTTTCAACTTTTTTCAGATAGCTTATCATCCGAGCTATTGCCGATGCTTCCAGCGAGAAAGAACCCGCTTCCGCCAACAAGATCTCATAAGGAACAGTTGATTTGACTTTAAGGGAGCTTGTGATTAGATGTTTCTGGATTCTTTCTATCTGTCTCCACCCATGATTTGACATGCTACTTCCCCAAACTTCGCAGCCATATAGAACAACCGGGGTGACCAACAAACCAAAAAGGGTTTTTTTAGTTTTCCAGTCCCAAAGTTCAGCTTTCCTGCACCTGTTTTGAAGTAGGAAAGAAGCTTTCCAACCTCCCTGTATCCTTTTTGCTTTACAAGTCTCCCAGCTAAGTTTGTGGTGAAAGTCAATCCCAAGATACTTGTATTCATTGACTATTTCTAAAGGGCTCCCCTCAAAAAGGAAGACGTTTTGTCTCTCATTCCTTTTCAAGGTGAAAATCATGATTTTTGTTTTGCTGGTGTTCACTTGCATCCCGACTTCTTGACAAAAGAGCTCTAGCGCTTTTAACTGTTCCCTCAAACCTTGGGCTGTTTTTGAAATTAGGATAAGGTCGTCAGCATAAAGTAACTTCACCACATAACTTGCTAACTGAATACCTCCTCCCTCAGTTTTGTTTAACCAATCTTCAAGCTTGTCAATGTATAACCCAAATAACGTGGGAGAAAGAGGGCATCCTTGCTTGACACCTATGTTGCTGCCGAAACACTCGGACATACCTTCTCTGGTTCTAATTTTAGCTCTGACCTGCTCATACAATTTATGAACTGCTGCTCTAAACTCATCTGGAATCCCAAGTTCCTCCATCCTATCCCAAAGTTTCTTTCTGGGCACTGTGTCAAAAGCCTTCTTGAAATCAACAAAACAACAAAAAGCTTCTTCTCCTTGGGTGTCCCAAACTTTTTCAATCAAATGCCTAAGAGTGATACAATGATCAATTGTTGAGTGCTTAGGTCGAAAACCCGCTTGCCCTTTTGCTCTTTTACCCTCTCTTTCGGCCCAGCTGCTGATTCTCCGTTCTATCATGCCTCCAAATAATTTGCCAAGAAGAGGGTTGATCATAATGGTGCGATAATTGGACGGGTTATTAACGTCACCACTTTTAAATAGAGGAATAACAACGCTAGTCGTCCATTCTGTTGGAAAGCCATTCTGGTTGACATCATTGAATATTTTTCTGATGTGCGGCGTGAGGACCTCAACCCCCCATTTTAAAAATTCAGCTTGCAGACCATCGATGTCTTGAGCTTTACCACTTGCCAGATTCTTTATGCCCTGCTTGATATCTTCTGCCGAGAAAAGCTCAATCGAAGTCTCAATTATGGGAGGGACATCTTTTTGTTGAGGACGCTCATAAAGGGTCTTCGCGTATTCTAACCAATGTGCACCTGTGATATTATTTTCTATGTATTTTTTCTTTTGTTGTAGCTCCTTCCAAAAACCTTTGGGATTGTGTTTTCCAAGAGAAATTAGTTCTGTCCTTCTCTTGCACACATAGCTTTCTTTTTTGTGTTGTACCAATCTCTCATAAATCTTTTTATTTTCTTTGTTCATCCCATTTTCTTTCAAAGCTCTCTTGGCAGCTTTACACTCTTCATCATACCACGGATTTGTCGGAAAAGTATTTGCCGCTCTCTTTCTAGGCTTAGATCTCTCACATACAGTTAGAGCCTTTTGTATTAAAGATATCAGCAGACTACTACGCATATAACCACTCGGTCCCTTGGACGCCGTGTTCTCTGTATCTTTCCTCATTATTTGCAATTGTTGTTTAAGGGCTGCAACAAATATTCCCTGATTCTCTTTACTGAGAATGATTTTTCCCTGTTTTTGAGATGCCTTTTGCATGTGATGAGCTTGATTCCTTTGTTGCTGATTGAAGACGGTCCCAAGCTTTACCAAGAGAGGACTATGATCTGACTTTAATTCGATAGGACAATCTCCAATTTCAAACTCAAGAAGCGTGGGGATAAAACTTTGAGAACAAATTACATAGTCTACTACACTTTGTCCATTGTATGTTTTACAAGTGATGTTGCCTGACCTGGGCCAAGCTCTCATGCCATTGCAAATGACCATGTTGTATAAGCTACATAGGCCTAGAAGCTCAACTCCAAAATGTGACACCCCTCCACTGCCATCCTGAGATAATCTTTCCCAAAACTTGTTCTCTTCTTCTTTAAGCCACAACGGATTGTCTTCACCTCCTTCTAAACTGGTCAACTGAAGGGATTGATTATTGGCAGTCCTTGCATTGAAATCACCCAATAGAATTATTTCTCCGGATGTACTGAAAACAGAAATGTCTTTTTTTATTGAAGCGTATGGATCTTCGCTATCTAGCTTTCTTCTCTTATATGTCTTTGATCCTTTCGGTGCAAAGTAACAGGCAGCTAATCTGATTGTTGTCTTGCTATCTGTTATTTTCAGCCATATGTATTGTTTATTTGGATCTTCTTTTTCAACTTTGACATTTTCGAGCCATATTTCCTTGATTAACACTGTGATTCCGCCGTGGCCTTTCCCTGTTTCATTCCCTTCATTCCAAACTGAAATTTTTTTGTAGCCTTCAAAATCAGGAACCTTGCAACCTTCGTGCTCATGTGTTTCCGTAAGAATGATAATATCTTTCCCTTCTGCTATGGGCCCCAAACCCGGTCCTCTTCTCCATGGATATCCTCTGCAATTCCAGCTTACTATGTGCATGAATTCCCGTGGGGCCCCTAATTCCTATTTCCTATTTGATAAATGATCACTGATTTGGGCTTTCCCATTTCTCATCTGTGCCCATTTTCCTGCTTCCCTTGCTTTTCTCACTTTTTCCCATTCTTTCCTTCGATCTTCTTGTTGAGCGAATGTCAAATCCTCATCTAGGTATATGTGTGTGCCTCTAAGGAGTCCCCTGTTTTTTAGGATAGCATATTTGTCTTCTATTTTTCTCATAACCACTCGCACGTGTCTGTCCTTTCCTCCCTCTGTTCTCCTGCCAATCCTGTTTGCTTGTTGTATGTAACCTGTCCACTTCAATTCGTCTTTAAGAAAGTCTCTTGCCAATATGTCAGTTCTTTCATTTTCGCCAAAATCTTTTAGCCCCTTGATAATAAAATTTACTGCTCTGTTCTGTTGATCTTTCTCTTCTTTTATCTGTGTTTTGATGTGTTTCTCCATGACTTGCCTTTGTTCATTTGATGATCCACTTACTAATTGAGACCAAGTTTTAGCTTCTTCTATCCGATCCTTTAGTTGATTTTCTTTTGTTTCCATGTCTTTAATTGCTGATTGTATCTCATCTATCTGAATTGTTTCCTTCTCTTCTACCATTTCAGTTCTTTTTTCTCCCCCTGTTTTCATATGTCCTAGATCTTGTTTTATCATGGTTAACTCTTGTTGCCCTCTTTCCATGAGGTTTTGAAGATTTAGAACCTGTTCTTTGAGAATTTTATTTTCTCTTTCTAACTTGTATCTGACTTCTGTGAGCTCTTTCCTCTCACTGTTTTCTTTCAATTTCTGGTTTTCTAAAATTCCAAGCCTTTCCTTCATGTTCATGAGTTCCTTCACATATAGTTCTGAAGACCATAAAAGAGGGGTTGAGGTCGGACTGTATAGGTATTTAGAGTCCTGGACTCCAGTCTTCCTTTTCCTCTCTGTATGCTGCAGTTCCGTCGATTTTGTTCATCTTTGGTTCCTTTTTATTATCTTTCTGATTTGGTTGTTTTTCTTCCATTTTATGTTCTCTGAAAACAAAATTCTCTTTGCTGTTTGTTGCCTTCGGTAGAATCAAAGTGAGGTTTTTCTTCTGGTTTCTTCTTAGTTTTTTAGCTTGCCTACGCCGTAAAATCCCTTTGTATTGTTTTGCATTCACATATACCAACTTTTTAGCTATACCCGCTGTATGATTTTGGAAGACTTCTGCCTTTCCCCAAATTTTGTTTTCTATTGCTGTATGAGTTTCTGAGATAATAGATCCTTGTGTTGCCATACTTGGGTTGTCTTTGAAACCCTCATGCTTAACCATGGTTTGCATGTCTTGTTGAAACCAGATTTGACAGAAAATATTAAAGAATATTGCGAAGAATGATAAGGTTTGGTGGCCCGCGACCCACACCATCCCCGCAGCTCCGCATCCGCACTTATAGCCATGTCCCGCACTAATAGGCTCGCCCATAAAAGATTGAAACCCAAAGAAAAATTTAGAAAATACTAATAGAGATGCAAGTAGGAGTAGGATTGTTATACTCGTGCTTTTAATTTTAATATACATTTGATAGCTTCTTTTTTAATTAGATTAAGGTTTAAGAGCATTACATTCGAAATACCTACAATAATCTGAAAGGATTATATGACAGAAACAAGACAATTGTAAGAACAAAATAGATTGAATAATGTTGTTATGAAACAATTGCAACGGAGGTTGGAAGTGCGGTAATCTAGAACCAAAGAGTAAACTACAATAGCGAGATGTTTCTTTTCCATTTACAACTTGATGTCCAACCAAACATAGAGCATGTTGAGTAGAGCAAGATTAACAAAACCTCAATCATATGGCACTTGTAGCCAATCTAGCATTAAACCTCGAGAAACACCCATAGAATATCATTGGTTGTTGGGTCACACTTTGGAGGCGATGCGGCATAAATAATCTTATGATTGAGATTATCATGTTTCATTTCCTTTTTATGCAATCGAGATTAGGACTTTCTTTGAGTTGTTTTACAAGATCCTCATTGCTTTTACATTGTTCTTTGATTCTTGAGACCAAATTGATCATCTGTAGTGAAAGTTGTTATAGTTGATAACTTAAATATCTTACATGAGTAGAATTTCATGATGTTTCTTTATTATTGTATGCATTTCAACTAAAACCCTTTATAAAAAGTCATGTGAACTACAAATCTTAGACATATTTAACATAAAAATGAAAAACTTGTTTTAAATTCGTGAGGCTTTAAACATACATGTAAATGCATGCCTATTAGTTGCATGAGTTTTAGGTTAAGTATAAGAGATTGTCTACATCATAATGTTAGCATGATATATACCTTATGATTAAGTAATGTTGACCTTCCTATTAGTTATTCACATGACTCTAATTACATCAATAGGTGTTCCCTTCAAGTGGATGAAATGTCATCGACGTTGACACACATTAGAAAACGAGCAATGAAGATGTCTTTGTCATTCATGCGTTGAAATTGGCAAGTGCTTCTTGCAGGGTCTTCTACCCATGGTTAAGGTTTTGGACTGATTCCATTGATTACAGATAATATCGAGACTATGCAACAACATGGTTTGATATCAAAGTATGATTTCAAGCCATCGAAGTGCCCAAAAAGTTAAAGAGCCCAATTTTGAATGCATCGAGACTATACATAAGGGGTGAGACTGGATTATACATCCTAACCAGCAGGTGCATGCATCCCCGCACCATGAGGGTTTCAAGTCATAATTCATCCAATAAGGAGTTGACACGTCAACAAGGGTGACCCAAAGGTTAAATTTGACGTCCTTGTGGTCATCGATTGTGTGGACAACATGGGGGTATTAAATGCTCATAACTTCTAATCTAGGTCCCCAAATAAGACAAAATTTATATCGTTGTAAAGGTCTTGAAGAGTACTACATGTTAAAAGCAAATTTGGGCCCGAAAAATGTTCTAATGAGACGAAAATGTAAAAAACAAATTCATGGTTATATTTAGGTATGGGTTACGTAAAATATTTGGTGTCCATGTTGGGTGTGCACACTTTAATGTTAAGTGGTCCTTAGTGATTGTAGAAGTGGGTGATCTTCTTGATTTCATATTTCATAACTCATTTTTATTGTAGAAAGGGATTCTCTCTTGAATGCAAGGTTATGTTGCCCTTTTATGTGGCCAAGTATTCTGAGTTATAGACTTTTGTGTTGATTTAATACATACGAATCGGTGCCTTCTCCATTATTGTAATAAATTTTGCATAATCTAATCAATGATACTTGGTTATGTGGCTCTCCTTCTATTCTTTTATGGCATGTTGTGTGTGAATTATATTTGCATGAATTCCATCCTTTGTGTCACTTATGCAAAGAATCAGAGTTTGGTAAAATTGTAGGGTTGAATGTGTCGTGTTTCTACCCTCTTGGATTTGTATTCTCCCTCCCATTCTTCATCTCAAAGAGAGTATCTATTTCCAATTTAGTGCATCACCTTATCTTTTAACTAGTATTTCATCATTTTGAACACTTTGGTTCCTTGGAAATCTTAGATTAGAACTAGTTAGTAATAGAGTATAGAGTTGGTTAGATTAGTTGTAGTGAACTAGAGTGAAAGGAACCAACCTTTTCACTTAGATATTGACCTTGAAGGAGCCATTGTCCCACACTTTGAAGGTTTTTCCATGTTTCACTTAGGTTCTAAGCCTAGCTTCAGTATAGGGTGCAACTTCAAGTGACAACGGGCATTATTACCAATCTTCTCCAAAATCTTAAATGGGTTATACCTGATTGCTTTTAACTTTTTACCTTCGTTAGTAAGTCTTTCTTTACTGATATGTAACCAAACTTGATCACTAACTTGAAAGTGATGATCAACACAATGTTGGTCATGCCTAACCTTGTACTTGGCTTGGCTCTTTTCCAATTTCTCTTAGACAACTTGATGAACCATTTATATCTTCTGAATGAACTTATTTGCCTTATCAACATCTTTTTGTCCATCTACCATTGTTTCTTGTCTAAAGGAAAAGTCCAAAGGTGACTTAGGAAAATAACCAAAACAAGTCTCAAAAGGAGACTTCTATGTGGAAGAATGTATGACACAATTGTAGGCATGTTGCACATAACACAAGTGTTCATCCCAAAGTTTAGGATGCTTGCTACAATATCCTTGGAGTAAACACACTATTATACAATTGACCACTTTTATTCTCCTGTTGATCTGTGGATGAAAAGTAGTAATTTTCTTCAATTTGTATCCATCATGTCCCATAAAGCTGACCAAAACTTCCCAATAAATCAAGAATCTTGATCAAATACAATAGATGTAGGCAAACCAAAATGAACCCAAACATTGTTGAAGAACAAATGTGTAGTTTCCTCGCATGTTATCTATTTTTTGCAAGGCGCCAATATATACATTTTTCTAAATATATCCACAACCACATACAAATAGTCATATTTTCTTTTTTCATAGGAAAACTCCAAAAATTCCATGGAAACACTTTTCTATAGCGAGGTTGGTATGGGAAATAGGGTATACAAGCCCGACTTCCTATTACTAGGCTTTCTTGTGGCACAAAGAATACAACCTTTTACATTTTCATACATCCAAGGCCAATAACAATATCTTTGCAATTGTGCAATTGTTTTACCAATACCAAAATGACCAGAATCAAGTGAAGTATGTGCTTCCCTAATCAAATGAATTCTTTCATCTTATGGAATACAAATTTTACCAAGATGATAAAGAAATCCATTATGTAAATGATAGTCTAATTCTTCCACCTATTTACCATGATTTAGATCTTCATAGACATCCTTAAAATCAACATCTCTAGCATATTGTTCCTTATAACTTTCATTCACCAAAGGACTATGTTGTAAAAAATAGATGCAATAATAGGAGGTCTAGAAAGCATATCAACAACCTTGTTCTATGTACCTTTTTTATACCTGATCACAAGATGGAATTGTTGCAAAAACCCCATCCAATGAAAGTGCCTTAACTTTTGTATCTTGGACTATGACTAAAGGTATTGCAAAGGTTGATGATCCATATGGATTATTGTCTCTTTGCCCATCAAATAATGTTTCCACTTTTTCACACTTTGCACCAAAACATACAACTCCTTGTCATAAGTAGGATAGTTTATTACCACACTTGTGAAGGTCTCTAAATGGTAAGAAATAGGTTTTATATTTTGCATCAATAAGGCACCCATGGTATAATCACTTGCATCAGTTTCAATATCAAATGGTTGTTGTAAATCGGTTAGTGTCAAAATCAAATTTTATGATTAATTTTGATTTCTTCATGTCAAAGGATTTTTCATACTTTCCTCCCCACTGAAAGTCATATTTCACACTTTTCAAGGAAAGCAAAGGAGCTGCAATCAATGAAAGGTTAGCAATTAAATTCCTCCAACATTGGCCTACCCCAAGGAAGCTTCTAACTTCAATTGCATTAGTAGGTTTGGGACATTTCATAATGACTTCAACTTTAGAGGATCAATTTTCAGTTCACCACCCCCTATAACATAGCCCAAATAAACCAAATATGTTTTACCAAATTCACATTTTAACATCTTCAAATATAATTTCTCCTTTGTAAAGTATCCAAGAATTTCTTAATATGTTCAATATGATCTTCCCAAATTTTATTGAAGATCAAAATATCATCTAATTAGACAATAACAAAATCTTATATGAATGGCCTAAAAACATCATTCGTAACCCATATGAAGGTGGCGAGTGCATTGCAAATACCAAAAGGCATAATAAGCCACTCAAACAGACCTTGTTTGGTTTTGAAAGCAATTTTCCAAATATCATCTTCGTTGATCCTAACTTGGTGATAACCACTTCTCAAGTATAACTTAGTGAAATAAATTACATTTTTCAAATAATCTAATAAATCATCAATATGATGAAGAGGGTGGTGCTTTTTTACTGTTATCTTGTTCAATATTTGGTAGTCCACACACATTTTCCAAGTGCCATCTTTATTTGGCACCAAAATAATAAATGAGCTACACAAAGAACTGCTTAGTTGAATGACCCCTTTCTAGAGCAACTCTTGAGCTTGGGTCTAGATATATTCATTTTTAACCACAAACAACCTATACATGTCAATGTTAGGAAGAGGTGCATCCTACTGCATATGAATCTCATGTTGTATTTCTCTTTTAGGAGGTAAACCTTGTGGCTCCTGAAACACATCATCATAGTTAGATATAATCTTCACTATTTCATTCTTATGTTTAGGATCATAACCTTCAAAATCCTTGGAATTACCATCATCCTTATCTTTAACAATCATGAGTAAAAATTATTGCTTGCATTGACGAGAATTTTCATTTGTCCTACAGATACAAGTGATAAATTTACTTTTATCTGATGAGCTCTAACAATGTATTCAATCCCATCCTTAACTAGAAAATACTTATTCTCTTCCCTATAGAAGATTGATTTTATGTCAAAAATATAAGGATTACCAAGAACAATGCCACAAATATCAAGTGGAACCACATCTAACTCTACCTCATCAATGCTTTTATAAGTGATTGGAAATATAAGTTTGCATGTATTTGTGACCTGAAGTTTAGCATCATCACATACCCATCCCAAAAGGTACAATTTTGGATGTGGTTTGGTTTTAAGTCCCAATTTCTTAACAACTTCTTCAGAAATGAGATTAGCTTGAGATCCAATCAAAGATAGTATCAATCTTAGTATGTTTTGAAATAAATTTGATGTGGAAAAACTCATTTCTTTTCTTTTCATGTATAGATTTAGAATTAGAAGAAGTATGAGAATTAGTGTTAGAAGATGTAGAAGATGAACCTTGTAACCCCATAATCATGATCATGGTCTGATCACATGAATCAAAACCAATATCTTCCACTATTGCAGTAGTCTTCTTGTTGCCTCCTTTCTTAAACCCTTTTTTCTTGAATTCTAGATGGAGCTTCCAACACTTAACATATGTATGTCCTTTTTATTACAATGTGAACAAATAGGCTTCTCATCTTCTTTCTTCACCATGGAAGTATGGTTTGCTTTACCCTTTCCTTTTCCTTTTTTTTTTTTCAGGTTGTTGTTTTCATGATTTCTTTGCAAAGATCTCCTTAGTTTTCATACCCCTAGATTCATTTTGGGTAGCTTGGATCAACTCCATCAAGGTTAGTGGAATTAAACATGAGTATGGTATGTTTCAAATAACTATGCAACCCACCAATGTATTTCAAAATAGTCTCTTGAGTATAAAGAGGAATGCCCAAAATCAATTCTCTCTTCTTAAACTCCTAGGTGTAATCTTACACACTTTGAACCTTAGTTTGTCTTAAGTTTTGCCAATCCATGGTATTTTTTTGCATATAACCAAGTGGATAAAATTGTTTTTCAAAGTGGAAACAAATTCATCCCAAGAAGAAATAACTTTACCATGTTTTGCAAGATCCCCTAAGTCTTACTCTCCCACCAAATGAGTGTTGTACCACCCAAATGAAGAGTATCTAACTGAATTATTTCTTCCTCATCCACAATATTTTGAAACATGTAGTAAATTGAAACCTATTTTATCTAATGGTCTAATTTTTTTATATTAAGCTCTCCATTATAAATTGGAAATTCAAACTTAACATCTAGTTTTAACTCGTAGAACATCATAAACTTTCTTATTAGAGGAAGAGTTAGAAGGTTTAGAAGGATATGGAGGAGGTTTAGGAGATTATTTTTCTTTACCTTTGTCCTTACCATTATTTCCTTCTTCTTATTTACCTTCAATTCTTTGTCTCCATTCCCGATATAGATCTTCCACCATAATCTTCATTTTCATAAAGGCTTGAAGGAAGGCCATTTCTTCATATGATCTTCCTCCTGGGGATTCTATGGTTGTACTTGAACTTGCATGCTTTGAACTAATCTCAAGATTGTATTCCTCAAGTGATCCTTCACCTTGCCTTGATTTAGACACAGTAAGCATTCAAAAATGATGATTACAAATTCCAAAATTAGTGTTAAAATGTCCTTAATCAGGTTGCTCTAATACCAAACTAATCCAAAAATTAGATTAAGTGACTTACTTAACAATTCCAATGTTTTTGGATTATGTAAAAACATTCTCATTTTTTTCCATAAAATGATTAAAACTGAATTTCAAACTTTAAAACATGATTGAAAACTAATAAATAGTGAGAAAATAAGGGGAAAATGTAGTATATAATGCAAACCATGTGTTAATGGATTTCACCCAATGCATGTTATGTCTCCGAGTTCAAAAATATCCTAAACATGTCTATTATGATGTAAAAAACGTCGACAATAAAAATTACATCAAATACTTCAATTGTCTCTGAAATTTGCTACATAGTCTCGAGAAATCCTTCTAACTTGTCTCCAAAATATTCTTGAATAGAACTCTCCAATTGTGCTAAAACTCTCCCAAAAGGGCTGCAATACATAAAGTTAGCCCTTTAAATACACCATCCCGCCTTTTATAATATTTCAAATATTGTTTTTTGAGTAATTAGGGGCTTAATATTTTGCCTACATGGTTTGGGATTTGAATCCCATATCGCGTGTTTTGTTTTACTTGTTTTATATCTCAACCACCCACATATCCAAGATAAAACTCATCTTATTAGTTTCACATACTACAACTAGGCATTTATCCTAATGGCTAGACCCCAAATTGGGTCACAATGGGCTATGGTTTTGAGTCGTGTGGCTCACGTTTTGCAATAATCGATAGGTTTTATCCCACATGGAGCAAGCATCGAATGATGTAGGATTTTAATGTCATGAGTGTTGAGTGTTTTTCATGGCTTTAGCCATGTTATGTACCTTTGTTTTATTAGGAGCTGTTGGGATCAACAGTTAGAAATGTGGAACTTTGTCAAAACATGTGGTTTAGTCCCACATGCAATGGAATTTGGACCTCTGTAAGACTTATAAGTAAGAATGTTTGTTATGCAATGTGAATATGGATGGAAGGGTCCCCCCTCTTGAAAAAGAGTGGACCCCACTAGTTGTTAGTCCCCTAGCCGACACATAATGTGAGCCCACATCGACTTTTGAAGACCAAGGGATAAAGCCAAAAACCATATTTTTATTCGAACATACTCTGCCACATGTCATCACATCATTCGTCACTTGTCAAGCCCTCACCATGTCATCTCATCTTTGTCTGCAACCTACTCTTATTTTTGTTAGTTGAAGAAAAAGTTCAACATGTCATATCTTATATGTACGATGTCCATTTTGTCCTATTCAAATGGAATTAGAAAGCTCTCAACGAGCTCTTCTATTTGCATGTAGTTTCATAACTTGTGCAAACCATGTGATTGCTTTATACCGAGGATACTCTTGGGTCAAAAGTGTCATAATAATGTCTATAAAATTTTTGGATCCACAATTGAGTGGAGGACAAGTTCGTTTGGATGGGGAAAATGTTATGTGGGATTCTATATAGGACCTATGGATTTTTGCTATGGGGATTTAAGCCACAATTAGAGTTTAATTTCAAATGTTCTATGTCTCTAGATTTGGGATCTTGTGATGAAGTTCATGTGCTTGTAAATTAGCTCAATGCATTCCCTTGATGAGTGGATGATGCCTTTGTAATACTACTTCAAAGAGGCATCAAATTCATCTAGTTGTCCCTCATAGTATGTGTATGAGAACATGTGAATGGGATGTAAAACTACATGACATTTCCATCGAACCAAGTGATATAAGGTGTAAATAATACTTTAGATGTAACAATGAAAGAAGTCAACCCTTGTAGATGTCTATAATGCTCTAATTAAGTTATTATCCTTTGATATATTTGTTAGGAATTATCATGTTAATGCTAACATAAATGTGACTCATATATTTGTATGGGTTAGTTAAATATCGTTGTTATAATATCTATGTGAATGAGTTGTTATTATGCAACAAATCATAATAGATTGTGTAGAAGAGTGTATTAAAGGATTGATGGTTACGCTTGAATCCTAAGTTAAAGGATATTGTAAACACACACACACACACACACACACACACACACACACACACACACACACACACACACACACACACACACACACATGTATGTATGTATGTATGTATGTATGTATATGAAACCCATTTTAATCAATGATAAAAGCTTTATTGTGTGTTTAGTGTAGACACTCAAATTTGGAAATTCACTCCTTAACACTGCTAGTTTTCAAAATTCACTCTTGTTAACATAAATGCAACCTTCCCATTCCCACTTAGCACAATATGAGGTCTCTTGGTTATATTGTTTATCCTTACAAAATTACATATCGTCAAATTTTGATAACGTGGTGCACAAAATCCATAGAAAAACATCATGTAAAAACTTCTAAACTTTAGATTATATGTTTTCATTCTCTGGTCAAGGCCATACAATTTTCTTAGGATAATATATCTAGTCCTAACCAACTTATACGGTCTTGGACCAACATGTCCTTAAACTTTGTTTTTAAATTCATACATTTTATTGGTTCTTCCAATCTCTCTAGGTTGGCCTTCCTTTGATAAATCATCTACATAACCCTATGTAAGAAAGTAAACACTACCTTATTTGATAACCTAAAAATCCTATGGAACTATATTGATACACTCACTTCTTACACTTGTAAAAGGCACCCAAGGCTCCTAAAATTCACAATATCACATCTACAGTCATTAGCGAAGCAATATCTATAGGCCTGAAGCTCCTTACTAGGTTAAGGCGACAATCTCTCTTGTCTACAAGTACTCAAACATCCCTTCCTAAGTATCTTAGCAAGAGAAAACTCAATTCAATCATGGTAAAAGATGGTTGTCAAACTTAGTTGCATTCATTCAGATATCACATGTTAGGTGAATAATGATGTACAATTTGAGGTTTCTTCAGAGTAGTGCCAATGTCGGTGGTACATGGGGTGACCACAACCCAACCAATGTTTGTTTTAGGACTTATCATCCATGGGTAGAGTTTAAGATCATGATCATAATATTATGAGAGCTTTACAACATGATCAAAAATTAGGGTTTGATAGTGACAAAAAAATTATATGCAACGACCATATCAATAAGTTGCAAAGCCCAAATCCAATAAGGTCTAAGACCATACAAGATGCAGTCTGGAAAATTTGTATGGTTTCATACTAGGGTAGTTTTCAATCATAATTTCTAGATTGAAGCATCATCAAGTTCAAATATTTGTGTTCCAATAATGCATCCTCCCAAAACATCATGGAATCATATGTAATCAGCCAAGTGTTCTCATTCCTTTGTGTTTTCAAGTTCATATCTTGTTTAAGTATAAAATCATTAGTATGATTGTGGTAATTAATGTTGGAAGTTAATTAATCAAAATAATCACTTGTTACTAACCCTTACATCCTTTAGTGTACTTAATTCACTAAAATCAATTAGGTTTCATGTTAAATCTAATTAGGGTGTAAACATTTAGTCTGTGTAATTTGAGCCAAAATTATCCTTTTGTATAAGATCAAGTTCATAATGTTATTTTTGTGATCTTCATTATTTGGTAGAGGCAACCATTTGATGTATCACCCTAGTGGATGAGACTATACGTTTTGTTTCCAAACTAGGTTTTATATTACATTTAATTTCACTGTTTATTACAACTTTCCTACCTTCATTAGTGCCTCAACTTGTACTTTATTACATTGTTGATTTGATTTATTTGGTGATGTACGTCGGAAAATATCGGTCTTTGAATTGTTATGTTGCATCTCTACATTGGCTGCATTCTACTGTTCATGACTTAATTAGTGAATGAATTTATAAGTTTCCCTATGTTCTACAAATCTTCAAGTATTTTGACATTATATCCCCAAACTACCCACAGATACCAATAATGGTTCAAAATGTGCCTAGTTTGGAAGATAGACTTTACGTATTTTCTTTATTTTGTTATATAATCATTTGTAGCTTCTCGAAATTGATTCAATCCATTCTTACATGTAATTCTCTTTATGATTTGAAAGAACCAGTTACACTTCTTAGATCCATGTATCGATTCAAATATTCACTTAAGAGAATACTTTAATCTACCACCACAACTCTCACAAGCACCTCCTTCTCAAACTCCTCTTGTTTGCTTGTATTTATTTGTGTTGTGCATGTCATGCCTCCACATTTTTTGCATATGATTCTACACATATCAACTTTATTTCTTACTTCTTGATAACCAAGTTGATAAAAATCATAGTATCGATCTATTTGATACTCAATGTCAAAATTGTCTTTCTCCATATGTTGTTTTCATGCAAGATTGGACATCTACTCTCCTTGATGAAGTCATGTTTCTCTCTCAAGCCATATGCACAAATGTTGGTTTTTATATCAGTTAAGAAGGTTAATTTTTAATGGTTCATTGAATTTTAAGTGGTTAATTTGACCATTTGGTGCTAAGTGATACTATAGTGTGTGTTTTGTTTAGGTTCTTATTCATTGTTATTATAATTTAAATATAATTTTTAAACCCTTAAAAATAATTCATAGTCCAAAAATATTTTTATTATTAAATTCTATTATTGTATAGTAATGTCAATTAAATAGTAATCTAAAATCAAATATTTTTTTGTCCATTTTATATCAAAATGTTATCTCATCGATTCTTATTGTATGTCATTATCAACTTTGTAGTACCAGGTTTGTGTTAGTTAATTTTGTATGACATCAATGTGTTTTCTAAAATTTAGTGATATGATTCTATAGTTTGTTGTATCATCAAAGTTTTGTATGTCAATTTGAATTCCTTGTGTCTAATATTTTCAAAATTATAATTTTCGGTGTTAATGTGTCAAAATTTTATTTTCTTATGGATGCATTATCGAGGTTACGGACGTCCAATTTGTAATAGACATGTGGGGAAGTATTTTTCCCTAAGACTAACATGCAAACGAGCATCAAGATCACACTTTACGAGTAAGTAACATTTAACAATGGAGGCTAGAGAAATTGGAGGAAGGAGTTCAATCAATGACCTCTTTTCATTCTTAATGATGGGATTGCAAAAATGCATTAATGGTGGAATTTTTCACTTTTTGTGTATGTTTGTGATGTATGGTGTGTGAAAAAATAAAACATTGTAATGAATTCCCTTCTAAGATTGAAAATAGGAGTATGTGAAAATCATATATATTGTAAATATATGAATAAGAGAGAATTTGACTACAATGATCTTTTATCTATCGCACTTCTACATCGATCAACTAGTGAGAATCTCAACACTTCTTTGGAGGAGTGAAAGTGGTGATTATTGAGTTCTCATATGTAGGTGAATCAATTGAAGTGTTGTTAGCCGGTGAAAGATAACTCACTTTGGAAGTGAAATAAAGAAGTGTTGAGTTTCGTATGTAGGTGATCATGTACAACAAATATATAGAATAGAATAAATACATACATAAATCTTACATCATGTACTTGGATACACATTTATGTTTCTAGTACCAGTGGTGTGTTTACTCCCCATGTTCGCACTAAGGGGGAATGCTAGGAATTATCATGTTAGTGTTCACATTTGTTAGTCATATATTTGTATGGGTTAGCTAAATATTATTGTCATAATATTTATGTGAATGGGTTATTATTACACAATGAATCATATAAGATTTAAGTGAGGTAAAATAGCGATGGTTATAACCACACACATAAAATAGGATGTGTGGAAGAGTTTATCAAGGGATTTATGGTTATGCTTGAATCCTAAGTTAAAGGAGATTGTATACCTATATATATATGTTCACCATATTATAATCGATTATAGCTGACTTCATTGTGTGTTCGATCTATGCAATATAAACCAAAATTATCAATCTTGTGATATTCCCCTCTAAAATGCTTCTAGGTGAATTGTTTATATAGAGATCAATATCCAATTAATAACCTTTTGGCATAAAATTGACACAAACTCAAAGTGAAATGTATTAAAAGGCCAACCCAAATAGACATGCCTTTTGAATTTTTAAGTCAAAATGAAGATATGATAAGTTCATAGGTTTGGGATATTTTTGTCGGATGAACCTTTCCAAAATTGTCAAATATATCCTACACGTATAATGATTGATAAAAAAATCTACAAGGTAGAGACCCCAAAATATGCATCACAATATAAGAATGTACTAGAGAGATGTTTATGAAATGATGCAAAAGAAGTAGAGCTCATCAAAGGGAGCGGTAAGAGAGACATTGAGCCATTTATTCAAATTAATGTAATAATAAATAAAATCATTTAAATCATTATAAAAGAGGTATGTTCCATTTCTCGTTATCTATACCACTCAAAGAAGAGTTAAAACATAATTGAAAGAAACACTTTTTCCTAACATATCTAATATATTATATAGATACATGAATTTAAATTAAATTGTGATATACATACTCGATTTTTATATTAAAAACATCATAATACATGTATAATATATAAATATTTCCCAATTAACTATTTAAGTTCTATAAAAGGAAAACATGTATATGGTTTTAATAATTATCTTGAATAACTTACAATTTATTGATAGTCATCTAATTATGAACCTAGTTCAAATGTATATTTAGAGCTAAGGTGGATCAAACCCAAAAACTTGGAGGTGATTTGAGACTATGCCAAGATCTTGGTGACGCTTTAGATGATGCCACAACCTTTGGTGGTGCTCTAAATGAAACATCAGAAATCAAAATATGAATAATGGGTTTGCACATGTGGTTTTATCCTTTATTTTTTCATCTTCATATCTATGGGTTGTAACACTTTCAACTTACAAAATAGACTTATGTTTGACCTCTTTACCTAAGTTGAAACAATTTTTTAAACTTAAGGAAACCAAATATTTTTGGGAACATGTTATGGGTTAACTAGGTTTATAAGAATCGTCTAGTTATTAGGCCCCTTAAACAATAACTTAATATATTGGAAATAGTAATTGTGTATAATATAAAACAATATAAGGATGTACCAAACCCTAAAATTGTGTATTATGTTCCATAATAGAATCTTGAATGCTCTAATGATTGTTATATATCTTTAGAATGTTTATTACTTAAGTTAATAGTAAATTTAGTGTTCCAATGCTTGATAATTCTATGTAACTCTCTAGATGTAAATAAATACACTACAATGGTTGTGTATTTATAAATTGACTTCACTTAATCATTTACAACATCTAAAAAATAAAAAATATGAGACCCATAATAGGTAAACCCTATTTAAAGGGGGCCACTAAAAGGCCCGAAGCGTGGATGATGCTCTAGACATACCCAAGAGAACAAATCATACAAAACACAAGATACGTAAAAATATGGGACGAGGAGATGGAGGAAAAGAAGGGAAGACACAATGACAACCCATAAAATTGCAATAATTATATACAAGAACACTAAAATTACATAATTCTATGATTAATAGATAACTAGCACATATGTATCTTAGATAGATCTATCTAAAATACACCAAGAGATATCACTTACATTCTTTGTTACGATTCTATTGGTTGGTGATAAATGACATGAATCTAGTTTCTCCGATTTTTTGGGAAAAATAGGTCTCAACCTCTATCATTTGGTGAAGCTATTACTATGTTTGGATTGACTTCTTCAAGCCAAAATAAAAGCTTTTAAGTGATAGTGAAATGGACGTTAAATTTGAGGTTTAAGTTGTCTGTGATGATCAAATGACTGTCAAATTTAATGTTGAAAAAAATTACACTGGTCACACCATCACATGTGACCCGTTCTTGCCATTTTAAAACACCTCTTGGCATAACCATTGTAGAATGCCTCTTAACATAATTAGGTCATTTTTTAGTGTTTATCATAACTATTTAGATATAAATATACATGTTTATAATGTAATTTTATTGGGTTAAAGGTCAAATGTTTACTAGAATTCTTAGGCTTAGTGTTAGAGTATAAGGGGTATATATTCCCCAAACTCATCTACAAAATGTCTCAACCTCATCCCTTTTCAATATCTAGGTCTTTGCATTAAATGAGGGCTAGTCCCCATGGGCTCTTTGTGAACCAAACAACTTCACCAATGAACCTACAATAAACTATAATAGAAATTTTCACAATCAAATATTAAAAAAATTACATTAAAAATACAAATTATCACTAGGTTGGATGATATTTTCCAGGGGGTTTAGTTGTAGGTATGCATGTTGCTGCAAGCGCCCTCGCTTTATCACACTTTGTTGATTTGTTTAAACTAGGCATGATTCGAATACTTTACACATTTATTACACGATTTATTCCTCATATATGCCCTTTGGGTGACGTAAAAGACTTTATTAATGGTCACTACTTTGGCTCTTGCATCATTTGAAGTAGGAATAACCAATGGAGCTCTGGATAATCATGACACTTTGAAGAAGGAAAGGAAGTTTGTCTCAAGGTTTTCATGAGGTGCATGTTCTAACCCACAAACCTCTTTACCTAATACTATTCTTAAATTACCGGAATTTGATAAATATTGTCATTGGTTTGAAACATGTACCCTTGTTGGTTATTTTATTGGTTGAATCCCCTGAGAGCCTACTTAAACAATGGGTTCATAACCACTAGCAGTCCCATGGTGTCAAGCTCGAGGGGTTCAAAACCTAACCAAGGGATTCTTTTGTTTCACTTCAATAACATCGAACATTGTAATGACATTGTTAAAAATGGGTCAAGGTTTATTTATAACGCTTTGGTTGTGTTTTCCCACTAGACATGAGACCTCCAGTATCGAGATAAATCTAAACCCAAAGTCCTAATCTAGGTGGAGTTTCTTGGTCTTTATCTCCCCTTTAAGGATTTTATGAACAACTCATCAAACCCTTAGGGCATTTCATTTAGCTTGAACAACCCAAATTCTATTCATTCGATCCTAAAAAATGTGTCTATGTTCAAATTGATTTGGCCAAAGACCTTAAGGAAGCCATTAATATTCAAATTGGAAGCACTCAATTTTCTCAGTGGTTGTTTTATATTAACCTTCCAAATACGTGCTTCTGGTGCCATGCCTTAGACCATATGATTCAATAATTCCCTTTAATGGTTATCACACGCCAACCCTCACCATAAAAAAATTATATGGAAACTAAACCTTCGAAATAACCTCAAATGGATGAAACATAATCATGAATAAAAATATGTGCCATGCGATTCCACGTGTTCCCTTCCAACCATCTACCATCATGTGGGTGCTTTAGGATCTAGTACCTCTACTTCCAAACAAGTTCCACCATCCATTACTAAAGCTCCATCATTTTTCTTGTGCATTCCACTTATTTTATCATCCATTATGCACCTTGCCTCCATTGTTCAAGTTTCACAACCTCATTCTAAGGTTTGTAATCTAGTTGACAACGATGTCTCACTCGAACCTAAATCAGTTCTTCACCATTATATAATACATTCCCCTTGGAAGATGGAGAATTTTCCCAAGAAAAGTGTTGGTCATTCCATCTTCGGAGTATGTGTTTCTTTCTAGCGGAAATTATTAATAGCAATAGAATAAATTTTTGCCTTTAAAAATCTTGATGATGAGGAATCCATGCACCTTGATGTTTCCTAATGATGGTGAAATCTTAGAATGTTCATGGACTTATTGAGTCGATAAGTCATTATATGGTTAGGGACATGTTGTCCCGAGTTTTGCAAGGGAAAAATTCAAACTTGAAAGCATGACAACTATACCCTACCGTGAAAATTTTTACTTAAAGGTCATCCCAAGCCCTTCTCCAAATCATCCCAAACCCTGTATCGATCATATACCATCCTTCCAAGTGTTAAAATGTGTTGATTCATAATTTCCATAAGCGATTTAGGGATATCAAGTCTATTCAAGCACTTCCAAGTCAAGATCTTTCAAGATAGGCTCTTTGAGAAGCTTAAGAATGGTTATTTTCTAATCTTCATAAGGCCAGTGTGCACCCCCCAGAGCGGAACGAAAGGATCAAACTCATCAAGGAGGTGTATCAAATATTTAATAATTTTTCGCAACTAATTAAGAAAGATTCTACGAAGTTTTAGAGTTTTGGGACAGTTTCAACAAAAGCGGGTCTGGAGGGTGAAGTAGCTTGCAGTGCAAAAATAACCCCTGAGCTTTAGGAAGTGATTCCAGGAGCTCCGTAAGGAGTTGGAGGTCAAATGAAACATAGTTGGAAATTTATTTCGATCTCAGAGGATGGTGGTTTCGGATCTTTAACAACACACAAAAATTTCTACCTTGAGGTTTGATTTCAGCATGCATAACCTATGAGCCTAAAGAAAAATCCTATTTTTAGGAGTTTTCAGCGCGAATAAAGGTTTGTGTAGACACAAAATCATGCACTTTAGGCATTATTTAGCCCAGTATTATACTACTATTTAGAGGGTTCTCAAGTGAATAAAGTACTAATTAATCCCACCTTTTGGCCACCTTTATTTTATATTTTATTTCGTCATTCCCACATATTTTCTTGCACATATCCACCTATTTCACAATTTTCCCGGTATTTTAGCCTAAAATCTGGGCACCAATGCCTATCTTGGGGCACCCCCGAGGCACCCTGGTCCCACCCGAGGTGCCCCAATCTATGTTCTACTTTCCTGCTTCTTTTTAGGGTCTTTCTAGCCATTTTTTATCCTTATCCTTTTCCTAGTCATCCATGTCGGGGTTAATTACAAAATTAAAGCAAGAGAACTCTATAAATATAAAGTTATGAGACCATAATAAGGGTCCTACCATCATATACTACTATCACTCCATCTAAATTGCATCCATTGCATCACTTGCATCCACATAATGTCATGCATCAAGGCTAGGAGATCTGCATCAACACGCACAACATAGGGGAGGATTCTATTCTATTCTATGCACACATGCTATTACATTTTCTATAGTTATTATTACTCACTGCTTCAAAGTGTGATTGGCATGAGAGCACCTAGGGCATGACATGCACACACACACACCAGAACTACATCCAGGTCCGAAATGTAGTGCAATGCTCGATGATAAGACCATTAGTTTGGAGGCTGAGTCAACACCTCGCTATTCGACATTTGGTTTAATTCTGAAAATCTAATGTGACAGACAGAGAACACTTCGAGATGCCTTGCGACCCTGTGAAAACTAGATTTAAAGCTTTTACAGAAACCAAGGTGCCTAATCTATAGACCGGGCCCCGATACATTCCAAAGTACCTCGGTTGCTCAAATCGACCTTTTCAAGACTTTTGAGTGTTCATTCCTGCTCCTGGATTTTATTAATGAGACTGCGACAACTGCGATAGTCTTCTTTAATCAATAAGTTATTTCTCCTTACTTCATTGCATATTTAGGATTTCATTTCATTTAGCATAATTATTTACAATTATTCCATTTTTAGTGCATTAATAATGTTTTAGTCCTCCTATCTAGATTAACTAGTGGCTATACTTTCATAGTATTAGAGTAGTTTCCAATTTTAGTTAATCATTTTGGAATGGCTATCACAGGACTCTACACGTGGCATGGATGCTCGCCTTCTACCCTTCCTATACTGGTCGTTGGGGGCATCCACATTCATCTTATCCAGTGTTATTGTTTCATTTTGTACTTAACATCTTATATTACTTGCTCATACATGCTTTGACATATTGGTTATCGCTCTAACATGCTAATGAGTGTTCCATGTGCAACACTTGTTTTGCAGGATTACATGTTTCCATGACTACTTGTTTGTTTCTACTTGTCTACTTTGTTTTCCATTGTATGCGGGATTTTCCCTTTGCTTGTGTGCACACTTGATTGTTGTTTGTAGCCATGACGGCCTTGTGTGTCTTGCGACATCGTGAGTGATGTCCCATGGTTATAACCTGCTTTTATGCGGTCTACTTGTTTTCTTGCGTGTTTACACTACTTGTGCTTGGTAGTTTCTACATTGTCTGTGTATTTTACACTTGTCTTCTTGCATGCATGTGTTTTTGGACTAATACTTGTTTGGTTAGCCATCCCATTTTGTGTGCACCTTGGTATCTACCAAGCGCTTACCCTTTCCCCATGCATGGAAGAGTTCTACAAGTCAGAGTGCGGTTGGTCCTCTTTTGGGGCCGCATTCTCCTTTCAGTGACATTGCATGCACCCCTAAAGAGGAGGCATCATTGAGAGTTTCTACTAACACAACATATTTACACCGGTTCAATACAATGCACTTTCCACCCTTGGCATTGTGGGTTTACATATAACAAGTGAGTTCAAACTATTCTATGAACTCCATACACAACGGCCTCTACAAGACATGGTGTCCTTTGTTAATTCTGAGAGTAGTTACAAGCTTGGAGGTTACAGTGGGTGTGCCTCTCTACACTACTTTATCCAGTATCGTCGGATCGCCCAAAAAACCAAGATAATATAGATATATCTTCACACATTTTAGTAGAAGCGGTTAAAGGTTAGAGGACACAACATTTCCTCCTTATACTTCTTCAGCCAAGGTGGCGTGAGATTGCCCAAAAAAACTCGTGACAATAAAGGATACCCTTCTACACCCTTTTTCTCGAGAAGGATCAAGTGCACATGTTCCATTTACACTTTTTATTTCACATATTTTACATTTGCGTACTTTACACATTTCTATACACATGCATATTTTACATAACATTTTTACATATATATATATATATATATATATATATTTGACTACTTGAGCATTTTCTCCTTTCAGGTCCGTCCATATTAGAAACAAACGGTAAAATTGGGGGCAATAAAAACAACGGCGATGACAACAACGACAACACACCGTGACAGGCACTTACCTTTATTAACCATACAAATACACTACACACAACATCAGCTACACACATGTTCTATCCTAGGTCCACTCTCATCACTTTTTATGTGCATTTTTCATCTTTAGAATCCATACTCCTCCACATTTTTCTTTTTTCATTCCATGCTTGAGTCTATTCCTTCGACATTTCTTCTTCTACACTTGACATGGATATCAGGTACACATCTCTATCTACTTTATGTTACCGAGCATTCCTCGCTCACCAACATAAAGTGGGGGCAAAATGTAGACACAAAATCATGCACTTTAGGCATTATTTAGCCTGATCTTATACTACTATTTAGAGGGTTATCAAGTGAATAAAGTACTAATTAATCCCACCTTTATTTTATATTTTATTTCGTCATTCCCACACATTTTCTTGCACATATCCATCTATTTTGCAACTTCCCGACATTTTAGCCTAAACCCAGGTGCCCAGGCCTATATTGGGGTGCCCCAAGGTGCCTTGGTCCCACATGGGGCACCCCGATCTATGTTCCACTTTCCCACTTCTTTTTGGGGTCTTTCTAGCCTTTTTCATCCTTATCCTTTTCCTAGTTAGCTATGTCGGGGTTAATTACGAAATTAAAGCAAGAGAACCCTATAAATATAAAGTTATGAGACCATAATGAGGGTCCTAACATCACATACTACTATCACTCCATCTAGATTTGCATCCATTACATCACTTACATCCACATAGTGCCATGGATCAAAGCTAGGAGATCTGCATCAACACACACACCATAGGGGAGGATTCTATTCTATTCCATGCACACATGCTATTACATTTTCTATAGTTATTATTGCTCACTACTTCACAAAGTGTGACTGACACAAGAGCACCTAGGGAATGACATGCACACACACACACACTAGAACTACATCCGAGTCTAAAATATAGTGCAGTGCTCGGTAATAAGACCACTAGTTTGGCGGGTGAGGTCATCACTTCACTATTCAACACATTCAAGCATAGCCCAGCCAAATGATTTTATGTGACAGACAGAGAACACTTTGGGATACCTTGTGACCACTGTGAAAATTAGATTCGAGCTTTTATAGAAACCAAGGCACCTAATCTACAGACCAAGGCACACCAGGCACCTCAAGTACATTCCCGTGCCTCAATCTGCTCGAGATCCTCCAGATCTAACATTTTGGGACTTCTGAGTGTTTGTTCCTACTCCTGGATTTTATTATCAGACTTACTGAACAACCTGTGACAATATTCTTTAATCAGCTAAGTCATTTCTCCTTACTTCCTTGCATATTTAGGGTTTCATTTCATTTAGTATAATTATTTACAATTATTCCATATTGTTTTAGTGCATTTATACAACATTTTAGTCCTCCTATTTAGATTAACTAGTGGCTATACTTTCATAGTATTAGAGAGTAGTTTCCAATTTTAGTTAATCAATATGATACCCATCCCATTTTTAAAAAAGGCAATTTCCATCTAATTTCATATAAAAAAGGTGTGGGAAAATTCATTTGAGAGTTTAAGTTATGCCTCCGCCAAGTTGCTCCCAAGGTAAGATTAGGGAGTTAGCCAAATTTCCAGGTGGACACATGTCAAGCCCAGATGGTGGCACTTTTTTACACCAACCATCCCAAAAGTTTGGGATGGTTGGGACAAAAATTACACCTATGCCCCACATAATCCCTTGGACCATGATATGACCGTCTTAGAGCCCAAATTGACCAATTAAGCCCTTGTGCACTATTTTCTAGCCCCCACTCCATCCACCACAAAGTGCCACATGGATTAATCAAAGAGGGGCACACTATTTTACACTAACCATCCCAAATGTTTGAGACAATTGGGATAAAAAATGCTTCCACCTACCATTATGTCCTTTGGTCACCAACATGACACTGAGGAAAGTTCTTCAGTAAGGCTTTTTCCAGCCCCCTCACCCTTCCGCCTCAACAAATCACATCCCGCCACATGGACCGATGGGAGAGGAGTGAATTTTTTTGCACCAACCATCCCAAATGTTTGGGATGCCTGTGGTACTTTTCTCCACCCATGCTCATCCCCTTCCCAGGTCACCTATGTGACCCTGTTTCGGCCCCCGGTGAATTAAGTGATTTTTGGCCATTTTCACAACGAAAAATCGGTGAATGAAACTTGGACATATGGGAGAGGGGAATTTTTTTTTGACCATTCCAAAATTTTTGGATGGCTGGGACAAAAATTCTGCCCATGCTTAAGTTGAATACATTTCAAGTTTTTTTGGTTTTGAGTGCTTCTTCTACTTCTTTTGCAGTATGCACAAAAACCCTCACTTTATCGGCATTCAACATTTTTATCCATTGTTGCTACTTCCATCCTTGCACAATTAAATTCCACATCCATTCCTCATCCTCCATTTCTACTACCACCCAAAAAACTTTCTTTTCAGCCATCACCATGCCCAAATTTTACCAGAAACTCCCATGAGTGAAAATGAAGTACTCGTATCTCACAAACCCCAAGGCAAAATCCAATGAAATTTGAAGCATCTCTTTCTCTCCCGGATGCCTTAATGCTGAAAAAATAAAATTTTCAAAGGGGTATCAAATTTTTACGGAACCATTTCAAATTTTGTGCCCTAAACCCTTCTTTTGCAAATTGTCGTTGATCCAAAAAGCGGGTAGAGCTAAAATTTTACATGGAGCATCCAAAGAGAAAACCCAGAACAAAAATGGTGATTTTTCACCAAACCGATGAGAGGAAGACCATATTCTAAAAATAGTAAGTTTTTTGGTTCACACTTACTATTTATAGTAAATTTCCCAAAATAGTAAAAACCTTCAAAAGAGCAAACATTGAAAATCACCAAAATGGAAAACTAGGGCACACATGTCAAAAAAGCAAAAAGCAAAAAAGCAAAAATCAAAAAGTAACTTTCTAAAAAATAAAGTGCTTGAAATTTGTCATAAAACACCCATGAACATTCTCTAAACATGGTGACAATCCCTTGGCACTGATATCAAGAAAAAAGGAAACCTTTCCGAAATAGCAACTCTTGAAATCTAGGGTCTAAAAATAGCAAGTTTTGGTTTCAAGTGCAAGAAGTTGCTATCACCTCTGTTGTGACTCATATTGTTACTTTTTGGCATCATGAAGTTCAAATTCACTAGCCCGGATCCCATTTCGGCTCTCACATCAGAGTTCTTGAGTATGGGTGATAGCAATGTTGCTCACATGGACCTAGAGGAGCTCAAGAACAAAATGTTGGGCGGACCAAGAGAACTGTTGAGGAAAATATATTTGCCAATGTACTATACACAACGAGTGGCCATCCCATGTCCTTACAAAACATTGATTTAGTGTTGGCATGTTCCCAACACTACGAACCAAATCTTTGGGACAATAAGAGCTGATGAAAATTCAATCTTAGTAGTGCTCACTCCAAAAGCCATATCCCAAGGAATGTAAATTCCCACTGAAAATTCATGGCCGTGATCACTAAGGAGCTCGCATCTGTAGAGTGGTCCAAGACCGAGTCCTATCTTAAAGGACTCACCCTCGGCTACTAGTTGAATTATGAAAAAAATCCCTCTCGTGTACCGAAGACCTTTTCCCGCAGTGAATTCCATGAGAGCTTCTCTGATGCCATCATTCTCTTAATTTGGGTAATGGGGGAAGAGAACACAGATTTTCCATGAATGGATGGCACTCTTCATTCTTATAATCCTCAAAGGCAAGCATGTGATTGATTGGGGGTAGCTCATCAGTGACAACTTACACCACCAATTGCTCCAGTACCTACTTCAAAGAAATTCTTCATGACCTCATACCTTGTCTATGCCTTGGCAAACACAAGACCATTCGGGGCCTAACATCACGCTTAGAATGTATCTCAAAAGGCCCCTACATTCAAGAAATACCCACAATTGGTCTTAAAGGATACATTCACAAGGTATGTGATCAAGTTCTTTGAGAGGGAAATAATCATTTGATGTTGTATCCACAAGCCACAACTATAGTCAGGAAGTATGGCTCATTCTTCATTTAATTTTCAACATTATCCTATATCAAAGTGTCAGGATTTGATCTTTTTCCATGGAGGTTGCCTCGTTATCCAAGTGACAGGGTCTTGTTGATGGAACTATGCAGAACAATTAGTACACATGAAGAGTAAGCTGAGAAACAGGAAGAAGAAGCACATTCCTTTCCCCATCTCACTTGCGATTTTCACTTACAAGAGTGCCCACGATGTTGCCAATGTTGAAACTGCCCTAGCCCCTATAAATATGCACTCATACACTTCCACGGAATATTTTTACATCAGGGAATATCTAGACTCATGTCATATGCCTAGCTTGTGCCATGTACCTCAAATTGAGGACTGCAAATTGTGTTGATGAGTATGAGGTCCGAGAACATAGTCATAAGAGGATGACAGTGAATCAAATGAGGGAATTTAGATTTGATGGGTATGAAGATGGTGTATAGGAGGATGGATAAAAAATACTTGATCTAGAGTACCCGTAGTGAAGGCTTCTCCTCTTCCCCAAGTGGTTTGGAGTGTTCGTGAGTCCAAAGACATCGAAGAGTGTATGGAGGTGGTGATCAAAAGGTCCAAATAATGGTTTACAAGAAAGAGAGTTGATCTCATCTCGTTAGGTGAATTTACATATCTCCGAGAGCAAGCATCCTATCACTCCTCCTCCAAGGTCAAGGACAAAACACCCAACTCAATTCATTTAGGATGAAGCTCGAAGAGGAAACCAAAGGAACACTGAGGCCCCTCACTACATGAGACTACATAAGAAAGAAAGAATGGTGGAAGAACTTGTAGTTGATCTTGAACAAGGGGAAATTGATCCATCTCATCTCTCTGCCCCACAACAATCTCCAAGTCTCTCATCTCCCGTTGTTGCCCGACTCCACCTATGCAGGACATACCTTCCCATTTTGAGAAAGAAGTTGTGATGTTGTCAAGCTAAGTAAGAAACCAATGAGATCTTCCCCTAGACATAGGATATGATCACAAAAAAACCCACACGATGCAACAGGTAACCATTCCTGATTTCTTGGCTATCACCTCGATGGTTAAAAAGAAGAAAGGGATATTGGCTTAGGCGGTTTCTCAATTCTTCAATGGAGCCTCAGGGAACCAATATATAGAGGTAGTCAAGTTGAAGGTCATCAAGCCCATTGAGGAAATGACCCCGATTAATTACGAGATGAGAAAATTCCCTTGGTCCCTAAAACACATGAGGGTGATGTCCACTTGTTTCATGATTCTTCCACTCACCTCATCGCGAGAATTCAAGAATAAAAAGAGAAGCTAAATAAATTAAAAGACCACATTCGACCCTCACATCATATATACATGTACTCTTGGACCCAAATGTTGCTAATGCTCTCCCATCCGAGGAAGTCACTCGAGTGAGTAGCATTGATCCTGAGTCCATCAGGAAAACACAAGGATTCACCATGCAAGGAAAGGCAAATGACAAGTGGGTGAGTATGATTCTTGAGAAAGGGAAGTTGTTACTACCTGAGATATTGACATTGTATAAGTACATGGATGCCACGACCATGAAGATACTCACAACATGGGAAGCATTTGATGCATAGAAAGACCACTAGGATCAGGTGTATCCATTGGTCATGGAGATGGGAAAAGTCAAGTCATCCCTTTTGGTAGCCAAACATGTATCCTCATCGGCATTGGAGAACTTGTCTCGGGTTTGGATCAAATCCTATTTTCTCGGTATGAATTGATAAAGCATGTTATCAATGAGTTTGATTCATATGAAGAGGAGGTTGAAAAATGTAAAAGGATGTTGATGCTCAAGTACAAAATATTGGGGTGCTAGACATGAACTTAGATACTTCAATAGAAGATCTGTTGAAGGCTTTGAAGATTTAGTCAAAAGGGAGGCCGAGAGATCCATTCTCGTTCAACAAAAACACATTAGAATCTTTGGCAGAGATAAGGGAAATCATTTCCAACACCATGAAGGATCACCAGTCTTGGTATTCAGAGTGCAGGAACATCAACTCTCTCACGAGAATCGGATCAAGTGATTAGGTTTTTTTCACATCCCTCGGGGTGAAAAGTGGCACCAACGGCAGCGAGATTCGGTAAATAATTCAAGGGCATTGAGATTTCACCTGCAGAGCTTTCCAGAGTCTATCAGTGGTGGGATCTTCATCAAAATATTCCTCTCTCTTCTTCCTTCTTTCTCTCTTTCCTTCCCCCCCCTCCTTCCTTCATTTTCTAATTCTTCATTGGGGTTGCACTTTTGTTTTCATCTTATTCACTTTCATCTTATTCATTAATGTGACTATAGTCTAAAAATGTAATAAGTCACCCTTATTTTATAAAAGGGGACTTAATGTTCTTTCCTAGGAATGTCAAAAGTCACAAGTGGAAAAGGCAAGTGAAAAGACACATGGGGGTAGGAAAATATTTATTTCTCATTCAATATAATGTTATGACACCCTCATTCTTAAGGGTTGTCAATTTTGTGAACTCGAAAAGAGGGTTTAAAACCCGCAAGTGAGGATCACGAGGGACGATGTGCACATCAACGGATGTGTGAACGATAGCGTGAAGAGATATCGGAGGAGCGAGCATCAACCGAATGTGCATGCAAAGATTTGAAACACAGGCAGAACCTGGTTAAGCCATAAAATTCTCATCTATCTCATAGATCAAATGGGGTGTACATATAAGAGGTGTTGAGTAACCACCAGTGCTGCAATCATGACAAATCGACTAGAGAGGGGGAGTTACATTCCCGAATAGAAGTGTAACTCCCTAATGATGCATATGACACTTTGCGACGCATTGACGTCTTTGACGCACTAAAGTGTAAGAGAATCTCATAATGACCCCTAAATGACATGTGGACCTACGATCTCACCTAAGTGAGATGACTCACCTAATGATGTGGAAAATAATACACACCAACACCCCCCCTTCATCGTAACTTAGGATGAGGCGGCAAGTTAGAAATGAGAAATGGGTCCTAGCACAAAGCCTGATGAGGTACCCATGTACAAAAAGAAGTCCCAAGAAGTGAAGGAAAACCCAGTGGGAAAAACATCCACCACAAGAGAACAAAACACTCTCTAATCTAAGAAAGATGCCAAATATGGGTCCCAGCCATAGACAAGCCTGAAAGGGTACCCATGTACAAAGAGGCAATCTCTCGGAAAAAAAGAAGAAGAGAGAAGAAGAGGAAGATGAGAGGAATGCAGAAGATGCCATGGACGGATCTAAACTCTGCATCTCTAGGAAGTCTCCTAGAAGAATGTCATGACGAGATCCTCTGCCTCTGGACTGAAGAAGAGCCACCCGCACCGAACTGTGTGCCTGCCCTTAGGAAGGACATAAATGACATCTGGAAGTTTGCCAATTCCATGAAGGAAACCGAAGGAAGTAGCATGAAGAACTCTGAGTCTGGTCCACGAAAGTGTGACATAGGTCTAGCAAATGAGTGCCAAGGAACCAAAGGTAATGCCACGTGTGCAGAACTGTCAGAGTGTGAAGAGTGAACACCTATAGAAAGGATGTCCACATGATGTGAAGGCAACAAAACATCCCCCACAATAGAAAAGGGATCCACAAGCAAGGGTGGATCAATGAAGGTCTCCGGAAAATTGGAAGTGGTAAGAGTCCCAAAGGGGCACTCCCAACAATGAAGATGATGGAATCCTCTAAAACACCTGTAGATGGATGAGGGACCTGTAGTGCATCACAAGTGTACTCTGTGAAAAGATGACTAAGGTCGAGGGAGATACTCGTCCCAATGAGGAGGCTCAACAAACGAAGAGCGATGTGTCGATAGGTATGAGTTATCCAATGAAGGTAGAGGAGTGGAAGGGGCCTCGCACACTGGAAGTGGAAAGGAGGTGGTTGTAATGACGATGTGAGACTGAGTATGAGATTGCTTGATATCTGATGAGATGGGAGGTGTGCCAACACTCTCTGGAATAGTGAGAGAAAGAGGAGAGAAGTCCTTTGTAATGCTCTCTGCATCAGAACTAGGTGCACAATCCTCGTCATCAGAAGTAGAACCAAACGAGTCTATGTCAATGGAACTTGCCATCACACGAAGAAATGGAGGAGACAACTGAATCAACAACAGTACAACAAGCTGTAGTATGTGAAGGGTCTCCATAGAGGGACTGAAGAATGCTCCAGACATGGTGAGGTGGATCTGAGTGTGCCACATGAAACCAGAGAGATCTGGAGACATGCATCATCATGTGACCAAAGACATGGTCACAAGTGTCAAGGAAGTCCTCTAGATGATGATGATCAGCGGGTGTAGGAACTGGCCCAAGCAAGAAGGGTAAAAGACCCTCGTGGGTGAAGTAACGTTCCATGGAAGCACGCCAAGTTGAATAGTCCCCTCTCTCGGTGAGAAGTGGTGGAGGCTATAAAGTGATCCTACGATGCTCAAGTCTGGAAAGAGCACTCTCCATGATGCAAAATGCAAGATGCACAAAAGTAAGACGTCGACTCGGCCGATAATGCGTCTGCGTGTGAAAGCCCAAGAGTATAATCAACCCCCCGAATGTGGCACTTTATAAAGTAGTGCATTTACAAAAATGATAATCCCATCATGTAGAATGTGAAAAAACATGCAACTTTGACTAAAGAAGTGCTCAGATCAAGCAACGAGTCAAAAGTTATAGCAAAAAACAATTCTTGCAACTGATGAGAAAATGCAATAAATGTTGCAAACGCATTAAAAATGCCTGAAATGGGTGCAAAGGGTGTTGTGTGGGTACTTTTTGGAAACAACATGGAATTTTAGTAGGGGTTTTTTTTTACTGCGAGGGGGGATTAGCCTCCTGCCAACCTTGGACCTCGCCCTCCGTCTTTAACACTCATAGGAGGGTATTAAATACAAGCCAAAAAGCCTTAAAATATTAATTACATGCCATGAAAAATGTTTTTTTAATCACCCTAAAACATTAAAAAAGAAGGTGATAGGAGGGCCCACATTGGAAAAGTGGACAACAAGGAGATGCCACATCCCACGTTGCTTGGTGTAACCGCTGTTTGGAGGAAAACGCCAAAAAAACAGTTGTACGAGGTTGTTGAGGGTCTTGCGGACACATTTGAGGCTCTTTCAAGGTGCGTGTGTGGTAGCGGTTGGTTCAAAATGTTTTTAACATATCCGAGAAATTGTAGCAAATAAAAACATTTTTCCAATGCAGGTTGGAGAGAAAACGCAGGTCACCGCTGCGTGCGAGGTTGTAACGTCTTTATCGGACTAGCTACCAATGTTTGCGGGAACTAAGGAAGAGCACGAGCGGAAACAAACACTACATAAAAAAACACGAGCAATCCAAACACTTGCAGCAAAAAAAACATTTTCCAATGCAAAAGGACACTGGTGGAAGGCGGTGGATCTTTGGGAGAGCTGCAGAGGATATTTTTTGAGCTGTTGGAGCTAGAGATGTTCATGAGTAGGTTGAGGTTGAACCCAGGGTGGAGCTGGGAATGCGTGTGGAGAAGAACCCAATGCAGAGAACAAAGGGAAAAAAACATAGGAGCTCACAACAAAGTTGAACGCAAAAATGCTCCAACTTGTTCCTTTGGCTCGTTCTTAGGTCTCTAAGGATGCATATTCGAGGCGGAGCATACCTAGAGTGTACATAATTACAAATCCAGCTTATGTTATTCATGTGCGATCCCCATGCTCTACAAACAAATGTCCATTTTTTTATGAATGGAAACACACAGCCAAAGGCGTTCGGGGATCCAAAGATGTAGATTCACTGGACAATGTAGAGAAGAAGCAAAACCAAAGGTCGAAAGGCTATGAAGCACAAACCCAAGTAAACATGCAAGGAAAAAAGCCACAAACACAAACTAGCACCCGCAAAACTGAAAATCACCATAAACTCCAATAGGAGATAGAAACCCACGAACAACCCGAATGGAGGTATAAAAATGCCCAAAATCAATGCAAGAAGAAGAGCACGGTCGAAATAACCATTACGACACACGCAACGAGATCTGGATATCACGCCGGAAGTCAAAAACACTCACATAAATGCCAATGAGTGCACGGATCCACAAGATCTACTTTGATACCATGAAAGAGGGTTTAAAACCCACAAGCGAGGATCACGAGGGATGACATGCACATCAACGAGACGTGTGAACGACAACGTGAAGAGATCTCGAGAGGAGCGAGCATCAACCGAATGTGCATGTAAAGATTTGAAACACGGGTAGAACCTGGTTAAGCCATAAAACTCTCCTCTATCTCATAGATCAAATGGGGTGTACATATAGGAGGTGTTGAGTAACCCCCAGTGCTGCAATCATGACAACTTGAGTAGAGAGGGGGAGTTACATTCCCAGAATAGAAGTGTAACTCCTAATGACGCATATGACGCCGATGCGATGATGCACTTGACGCATTGACGCGTAAGAGAATCTCATAATGACCCCTAAATGACACGTGGACCTATGATCTCACCTAAGTGAGATGACTAACCTAATGATGTGGAAAATAATACACACCAACAAACTCAAGAGAGAGATATATTTGAGAAAGGAAAAATAAATAGAATTCTTCCATTTTACATGTCTAGTTTCTTCCATTCTATGACATTGTACAACTTGTGAATATGTCAATAAAGAAAGGAGTTTCTTGTTTTCATGATGCATGAATGTGTGCAAATTTATGTGCATGGTTTCCTCTCATTGTTGATGTTCTAAGCATTGTTGTTTCTTTCCTATAAGTTGTGAATGTGATACTTCTGATTATATTTAGCAAGAATCTGATTTTATACTTGCAAAGCTAATCCCCTCTCTTAATTTCTCACTCCCTCTTCCCCATCATTCAACAAATTATTCCCTTGTAATTCATTGTAAGCATTTTTGTAGGTACGATGAGTGTGCTGTTGGATCCCCAACCTCTTGGCCATCAACATATTTCCCTTTTTTCATTCACAATAAAATGGAGCTACACCATCTAAGCAGAGGGACCTAGAGTCCTAGAGCATTGGCAAGATACCCACCAATTTGTCTACCCGAATTTTTTTCGCCAACAGGATAATTGTCTACACTTATACAATATGAAATTTTTGTGCATGTAGGAAGTTAAAATCTCTGGTTTCTTCTTTAATCTTCCGAGCAGGACTATTTGGCATGCTATCTATTAGATGTTAAAACATGAGCCGAGGTTATGGAGGTGTCATCACATTGATTACATCATATTTTTCTTAGAACATAATTTTGTGGGGCTCGACACCACCCACCATGTGATAGGGACCCTCTTTTATTTTGATGAGCACATCATTAGTTTGGAAAACTTGTACACTTGTATTGATGTGGTTGAGTGATATATATTTTTGTGGTGGTTGGTGGACTCTCTCCCAAATGGCTACTAGATTCTATGTGGATATTTCATCATGGTTGAATCTAATGAAGATAAAGAGGGTCACCTCCATATGTGGTGGTGTGCTAGAGAATGAGAAACATGTTTCCACATGTGGTACAAGATAAATATGTATGACCCAAACCACCATCACATACAAGATTCCAATGCTTTATGGTCAACTTGGTTTAATTTTTGGCAAGGGCAAGATAGAGTGGTACAAAGGTTAGATCGTGCTCTTTTTGTTGAGAATTTTCTTTCTTTATTTCCCCATGAATAAGAGATCATTTTCTATGGTCGAGTTTTCCTTGATTTATGTCTGTCAAACCATCTACTTTTTCATTACTTAGAATTCCCAGTATAAAAAACAAAAAAGTCCCAATTTTATCTCAAAATTACCCATTTTAGGCACGAGAGAACTTTAGGACATATCACAAGGATTTGGAACCTAGTTCTTAGACCCACAAGGGATATGAGATGGATTGAATGGTGGATTGATGTTATCAAAAGAACACTTTTATCGGGATTTATGAGAAATGAGCGACCATTTATAGAGAGATATCATGAAGCTTCATACCATGAATTCCAACGGATTTCACAGGATCTCAATAGCTCACTGTTAACATCTCTCTTAAAATAAAATGACTCATTGGTGACACAAGCTTAAGGTGGATGAATCCTATAAATATTAAGGAGACCAACTCGGAAAGGCTACATTGGTTAAAAATTAGAGATAGAGAATCCAAATATTTTTTTCACTTCTTTGATCTCGTTATGTTGTGATAGAATCAAATCCATTCAAACAACTAGTGTTAAACTTACCAAATTGTCAGGACATCCTACAAGATTTTGTCTACCATTAAAATGATTTCTTTGTTTCCCAAATTTCCTTGCATAAAATATAGGATTCTCTTATGAAATGTCTCCAAATGGTCCCTTACAAACTCTTAAAAGCCCAAAGAGTTGCCTACAACAGACCCCTCATCATTAGTGATCACAAAGAAGGAATTATACAAATGGTTTTTGATAAAGCCCCTAGTATTGATGAATTTCCTTGTGAATTCTATAAAATCTAATGGGAATATGTAGACCTTAATTTGCACAAATTTTACCTTGAAGACACGACCTTTAATACCTTGGGGGAACTTATCAATCAAGGCAATACCAATTTTATTCCTAAAGCTGGTGATCTTGAACATATTACTAATTGGAGGCCCAATACTCTTCTCAATGTCTCCTACAAAACAATAGCCAAATCTTTGGAAAATAGACTCAATAATATCATTCCCTCATTTTTCGTAGTAAAAAAGTGGGTTTATTTAACACAGTACATTCTTTACATTGTTATAGCCATTTGGGAAGGAAAGGAATTAGTTAGGGTCTTTGACCAAAAATATATTTTGTGAAAATTGATTTTGAAAAATCTTATGACATCATAGAATGGATTTTTTTAATTGTCTTGCTCTAAGCCCTTAGTTTTGGACTTGGCTTTGTACGCTCTTTCAATATGTTTTTATAGATACAAGATCATGCATTTCCTTAAATGGAGCTTAATCCTCCAAATTTGGTATTTTTAGATCTATATAGCAAGGATGCCCCTTAGCTCCACATTTGTATGTTTTTCTAATGAAAGGATTCAAATATTTACTTGCTAGCTACTCTTCCCAAGGTTTGGTTAAAGGCATTAAACTCCCTCAATATGAACAACAACTCATAAATGACCACTTTGTAGATGAATCCTTTCTCACCTTAATTGAGGAAGAAACTCCATCAACAATGCCATGGAATGCTTGAATATATTTTTCCTTGCTTCTAGTTCTAGCATTAATTGGAAGAACACCTAATGCTACATACAATATCTCATTCCCAAACCTCCATGCTTATAAGGATTTCAATGGAAATGGATTCAACCTGCGGTGTGATTTAAACTCCTTTACATACCCTTTACTTTCAAATCCCCTCCTTCTATGTTTTCACATGTTTTCCAAGTGTGGAAAAAATATAGCATAGTGGGTTACCAAACCCCTCTCTCTTGCAGGTAAATTTCATATACATGCTCAAATTTTCTTTATGTACAAATCATGTTTACTATCCCTCTCGTTAGGCTCCCTCTAAAGTAGTTTACGCAAAACTTGAAAAGTTTCTCAAAGAATTTTTATGGGATAATTTAGAAGGCCATAAAGGGTTCCAAAGAGTTGTTTGGGACATCTGCTATATAGACCTAAAGATGCTAGAATTTTTACATGTGCCACTCCATAAGTCGGCATAGCTCCTCTCCTCAACACAACCACTCCCCACCTAGGTCTCAACATCCTTCTCCTGCCAGAGTGGCAAAGATTTTATTAGTTCAACGACACTAGAGACAATGGCGAAAGTGGGTGGGGTTCCCCTTCCTAGGGGAAATTCCCACGACTCGTGTTATCCATCTCTCTCGGTCACCATGATCAAACTACTGAAGAAGAAGAAGAACAACAACAATAGTGTGATGGCTAGGATCCCATCCCTAATATGGCCCTTTCCTCTACCACCAAGGTGGTAGAGTGGACAAGCCGAATATTCTTGCCTCCTCCTCCAAGCACCATGTTCGGCTTTCGAACGATGTAGTTTTTGTGGGCCTCCTTGTTTTATGGAGCCTTTTATTTTGTGCACCTTTTTTGATTTAAAAGCACACTTTTTTTTATCATTCTTAGTTTTTGACGCCCTTGTGAGGTGAGATGACTTTTTATTAAGGCCTTCTTACTTGATTTGATAAGTATTTTGGGGTGTGACCTTTTCCACCTTTTTTTGTATGATAAATGATGTACTATATATTTTGTTGTATATAAAAATAATTTTTCCAATATTTTTAACAAATTATCAAATTTTAAACTCAAACAATTAAACATAAACGTAAAATTATATATATGACCATACATTTAAACAATTATATTTTAAATTAAAAATAAAATTCATGCACACTAATTGACCTTTTCGACCTAACATTGAAAATTAAGTGACCACAACCATTTTAATTTAATAAATTTTAATTACATTAGTTTATATCACATGATTTCCCATAATAATTAGTGTTTTATAACATTAATAAAAAAAAAGTTGCACATAGTTGTTTTCTTAAAACCTACTATTGGATGGTAAAAAAACCTTAAATCTTTAATAAGAATGTAATCTATTCATAATAACATGATGATAATGTACAATAATACCTTAATAATAGTGTTGTAATGGTTCATTGCCACGATTTAATGTTATTTTTATCTATTTGTTTATTTTTACACTTAATTTAGGTACAAATTTGTTATTTTTATACAATTTCATATTATTAAGCTGGTTTAAAGTATTTTTTATTTAATAAGAAGTGCACACACACACACACATACATATATTTATATATATAAATAGATAATTACAACTTTGATCGTACAAAAAAATGGGTGGACACAATCACACTCCTAATGCCAATTAAATCGAGCCAACAAGGCCTCAATAAGGAGGCCAATCAAAACATTATAAAAGCGCAGACCTCAATAAAAAGGGTGAATAAAACAAGGAACCAAAAATAAGGTCGGATCCAGAAACCTAGGCCATAGTAGCAAAACATGATGACAGGAGGTAGAGGTGGAGGGATATCCAGCTTATCCCCTAGCTAGAGCTAGGGTAAGTCGTATCAGGATGGGCTCTAATCTAGTTTCTTCTTCTTCTTCTTCTTGTTATTGTTGATCGAATTATCAAACTACCGAGAAGGAGAAATGATAAGGATAGTCGCGAGAATCATCTGTTGAGGGGCGGACCACTCGATCTCGCCAAGGTGTCCAAAATCCCACCCTAAGTGGGGAGGAGGGTTGAGATGGAGGGGACCACTTTGTTGTCAAGAGAGGAGTTCCACTAACTCCGGGAACAATGCCTATGAAACCCTCATCCGTGGGGAGGAGGGGGAGAGCTATGAGTCCAGACAACGAGCGGCGGTGAACAAGATCATCGGGAGGAACATGATTGACCATGTAAGGGGTGACAAAGACAAAGGTCGAAAAAGTGCTAAAGGTGTTTAACCTCCAGTCGATCTTCTCAATCTGGTTCTAAATCTAAAGCATCACATTGGAGAAAATAACCACTTTATTAGTAACAACAAAAATTCTATCCATAGGAACATTATTAAATATGACATTATTTCTATCTTTCCAAAGGTGAAACAAAATATCAACTTTGAATATGAGCCAAATTTTGTTGTAAATTCTAGAATTAGAGACGATTCACCCAGAGAACCATCTTCTAGGTAAAGAAATCTAGGGAGAAGGGTTGAAAAAGGGAGTGAATCCATTTCCAAGCCGATTGAGCATGAGGACAAAACTAGAAAATGTGCTTGATAGACTTAGGTTGGTGGCAAATTAGGTAGGTGGGATTCAATCCCATGTGCCTAAGCTGAACCCTTGCGGGAAGCCCTTGGTGAAAAATGCACCATAGAAAGTGAGATTTTTTAGGTTCAACAAGAAATATCCAAACCCTTTCAAACCGTCATTTCCACACCTTATTTGCACTGGGAGGCAATGTTCTAAAGCATTGATTAAGTGAATCAACATTAATATTTTGTGGGATGAGAAGGGAGTAACCCAAGCAGGGTTTGTAAAGGTGGAGAAAAGTAACTAAAGGCTAGTTCTAATCTGCGCCACCATGGGACACCTGAAGTGACACCAATTTTGTGTAAGAACTCCTTAGGTATGCAAGCAATGATTTTCATGATTGATTCAACATCTTGGTGTTGAAGGTTGAAATTAATAGCTAAGGCTCCTATGAAATCCATGATATGGAATGCTTAAAGAATAAATCATCCACCACTTTGATGCCTTTTTTGAAGATTTGAATAGCTTTATCCCAAGGAGCTAGAGAAATATGGGCTTTTGGTAAGTGAAATAGATGACCAATATAGAGAATATGAGTTGATAGAAAGGCCAGATCTGAAGCCACCCCATTTCCAAATATGGTGTGATTTAAGGAAATCCCAAGATTTACAAATACTGTGAGCTATAAAAGTACTTCTGATTTTGATAGAGATTGGGAAGAGGAGAAGGGATTAGAAGTTAAGGCCTTTCCAGGATTGTCTTCCTAAAGGAGAACCTTGATAGATGCAATGTCAGAGAAAAATCTTCTAGAATTTGTTCCCTTTTAGGCTACGAATCAACCATTTGACACCTTGAATCTTCATGTCAAGCAAACCAAGGCCACCTGATTCTTTGGGTCTGCAACAAGTATCCCATACCCCTTGATGAAATAACTTGTGGCTTTCAAAATTATCCCAGAGGAAATCTCTTAGAATTTTTTTGAGCTTGGAATAAGCAGCATTATAAGGAGCCCAACAAGAAGATTAGTACACATGGGTGGCACCGAGAACCTTGGAGCAGATTTGAAATTTACCTACCAGAGAGAGTGGTTTGGTAATCCAATAGGATATTTTGTGCTCAACTCATTGAACCACATAGCTCCAAAGTTGTGTTGAGGTGGCCTGGAAGGTGAAAGGAATGCCAAGGAATTTTAATTGAACACCTAGTTGGATCCAGCTCCATTGCATATTTGCAAGCCATGGAGGGATAGGGGATTGTGATTTCTGATAACATTGAGTTTTGTCCCATTGGATGGATGAACTAGAGGCCAAACAAAAGGTATTTAAACAGTCCAAAGTGGTGTGAACAAACTTCTCTTCTTCAGGAGAGTGAGAAAAAAATCATAAAAAAGTGGCCATTGATGAGTTGTTGTTCTATGTTTGGTAAAGAAATCCCCTTAATAAGGCCTTGGGAAGCACTTTGGGCCAAAAGATAGCTAAAGCCTTCACCACCGAAGCATGTAGAGTGAAGGGGCCAAAGGGCACCCTTGACGGATGGACTTGAACAAACCAAACCTGGAATATTGAGCTCCATTAATAGTGATGTAAGCTCCAACATTATTGAAGAGCATCTACACAGTGTGGAAAAACCTCGGACCGAACCTAAGAGCTTGAAGCATTGTTAAAATGAAGGACCACTCAATACGGTAATAGGCTTTAACATAGTCAATTTTGATAAATAAGGCTTTCTGGTTGGATTGGTGAGCCCGTTCCATCCATTCCTTTACAACAATAATATTGTCAAGAATGTATATGTGCTTGATAAACCTCATTTGTTCATTGTGGATGACAAGAGGAAGGAGGTTTGCAATTCTATTTGATAAAGCCTTAACAATTATTTTGTAGGACATATTAAGTAGAGTAATAGGTCACCAATTAGAAATTTTCTCTGGGTCCCTTGACTTAGGGATAAAATTAATGTTTCCTTAATTGATCAACTCACCCAAAGAGTTGGAATCAAGAGTCTTGAGGCGGAGACATTGTAGAGGTCAAGTCCCAGAGTATCCCACATGGTTTGATAAAATTTAGAGGGGAAGCCATCAATGCTTGGGGCTTTATCATAATCCATTTGAAAAACTTCTTACCATTTCCAATGATGCATTGGAAATGGTATTTCTGTGATTCCATCAATTGAGTGATTGATATTTATGAACATGCATTGGAAATGGTATTTCTTTTCTTAATCAATTGACTGATGGAAGCATTTCTTGTAAATTTATCGATACGTATATCTTATTTGGAATGATCCTTTTACCTAAATTATTGTATGTGCCAAATGTTTTTTTGTTTCATTCACGATGAAAATATTGTGCTTGAAAGAATATGATCTTAATGCCATTCTTTTTTAATTAATATAGGGCTGCATAATTAAAAATGTGTAAAACAAATAACAAGTCTTGAAATATTTCATTTATTTAGGTGTTCATTTTTACTTTTGCAACTTGTCGATCTTTAATATTCATAATATTCAAGAGCTTTAAATTGCTTTGCTATTCCTTTTTCTATAGTTCTTGTTATATAGAAAATTATTTAAACAAGTTAAAAAATAATCTATAGAAAATAACGATATTTCATTTGGAAGGATCCTTTTGCCTAAATTGTTGTGTGTGTCAAATGTTTTCTTTCCTTCATGCAGAAAAATATTGTGCTTGAAAAGAATATGGTCTTGATGTCATCTCTTTTTTTTATTGGTATAGAGTTGCGTAGTTAACAAATGTTTAAAACAAATAGGAAGCCTTTTGAAATACTTCATTTATTTTGGCGTTCATTTTTTCTTTTATAACTTGACCATCTTCAATATTCATTATATTCAAGAGCTTTATATTGTTGCTATACCTTTTTTATGGTTCTTGTTATATAGAAAATTGTTTATACAAGTTACAAAATTAATCTATATAAAAGAACAAAATTAACATGAAAGAAAAAGTTGTGTGTGAGCTAAATGTACAAAGGTGGGAAGCTAAATTTCTTATGGGAAGCTAAATGTACAAATGGCCTTCTAATCAAAATTTTCATTGAAATTAAGAATGTATTTTTTTAATCCTTTTCTAATAAATGCATGTTTTCAAACATTGTAGTCTTTGTCTCGCATGTTTCCTTCATTTATATACATATACATACTTTGCAAAAATATGTAAAAGCAATAGGACATTTTTTCTAATATTTTCCGATATTGATTTCCACATATACTTTTCTAACTTTGACTTTTTCAAGGTCCTTCACATTCACAACCTTTTACCTGTTGTTATTTCTTTTTTCGTGACGTTCTAAAAATTGTCAATGTTTGTAGGTCTTTTTGATTTATGCATTGAGAGTCTCATCTTTTTAATGCTTTCTATTATACGACATATTTTCTTTACGCATTTGTAACTTATAGAAAACTATATGATATTATTAGAAGATTCCATTTAAGTATATTGTTGTTTATAGTTTATTGTTTCTAGGTGTGGCTATTTTTTAATTTATTTTTGATTGTTAAACGCTTTTGATTGGAGCTATGAACCGGAGGGGTTGGGTCCCCCACCCTACAACATAGAAGAAGAGAAGAAGAGATGAAGAGAAGGGGAGGGAAAAACATGCGAACGAATAGGAAGAAAGAAAAGAAGCATTGTAACACTGAACAGAGCACCGAAAGGAGACAGAACAATGACTGAGACACCGAAAAGCTCAGAAGGGGAAACTGGCTAACCAAAGGAAGAACCAACACACTCATTAGCTGCCTTGAGCAGCAACTCAAAGGTAGTGCAACACTCGATCTTTGAGTTCGTTGTGGTGATCAACAGCCGAGTGAACCGGAAAGAGCGCTGCGTCTATGTCGACCGCCGGAAGAAAACGTTGATCCAAAGTTGGGTGGAAGTTCTGAGTGAAGGTAACCAGGTCTCTGTACTGACCGCAAAGCCATTGGATGCCACGACCTGAACCAAGAGCAAGCTCGTCGACTTCCTCAACCCACAGAAGAGGATCCGGGAGAGAGAAGTTCACCAATTGATCATGCAGACCAACTCTATGAACAACATAGATTTCATCCACGCTATATGAATTCTACCACCGCTGGATCGGGGTGAAGAAGGAGGCAAAATGAGATGAACGCTGAAGCAATATCCGAATCCGCTTCTGGGACGACTTGCTCGGAAGTGATAAGAATCACCGAGAATGGTTTCAATGGCTTCTGCCTCTTCCTGCGAGGAATACTTGAAAATGATGGAGAGGTGGTGATGATCGATGGCAGAGGAGTTTGCCAGTTCCCTGAATTGGCCACGAAGGGTGACAAACGGGAAGCCAACAAAAGACATGAAGAGTGAAACCGAAAACATGAGAGGAAATTTTTAAAGAAACCAAGCCTCACAGTTTTCGGGGAAAACTTTCTTTGGAGAGGATTGACGCGAGCCCAGTCCAGGCTGAAACGTCCTGGAGACAATAGCAGCGTGTGAATAGTCGATCGCAAGATTGGCAAGAAGATCCGCCGCCGAGTTGGATTCCCGATATATGTGATGGATGCTCCAAAAGTTAAACTTGCCGAGCCAGAAAAGAATGTTTTGGATAAAAGGATTAATCCGCCAAGAAAGAGTGGAGCCTTTGGAGACCGCAGAAATGATGATTTGAGAATCACCTTCGATTATCAAAGAGTCTCCTCCGTACTTAAGAGCTAATTTGACCCCTTCTAAAAGAGCTTGCACTTCTGCAAGATTGCTCGTATAATTGTTCGAGGAAGGGAGCATGCTACAATAAGATACACAAATCAGCGTCACGAAGGAGATAGCCTACCCCGAAAAGCCCATATTACCTCTAGACACACCGTCAAAATTGAGTTTCCAAGAGCCTTGGGGGAGATGTCCACTTGGCTTGTTGTCTGCGTATTCTCTTTTCCACTTGGGAGAGACCCTGTTTTACAATGGCGCCAGGAATCAGAGTTTTGATAAGAGGCCATGCCTTGGAAATTCTAGCATCCACGGAAGTGAACTTAAAATGTTCAGACTGTTCTTGGAAACAACTTCAGAGATAGCAATTTCCAATTTAGACAGAAGGCCGGAAAAGGCATTGTTGATTCCGAAAGATGCGCAAGTTCCTCTCCCACCAAATGTGCCATAAAAGGAAATAAGGGGCAACTTTCCAGATAGAACTTAAGGAGCTTTTGGGCTTCAAGGATGGCTAGGATCGAGAGAATCCCCAATATTATTACAGTGAACCCATGAAAGGTTTAATTTTCCTAACAACCATTTCCAAACCAAATCCGCAAAGGAGCAATGAAGAAAGAGGTGGTCAAGGTCTTCTTCCACCTGACCGCACATTACACATTTGGAAGGGCCTACATAGCCCCAAGATCTTCTACGAAGTTGTGTTAACACCTTGTTTTTAAGAATGAGCCACCCAAAGATGGTGACTTTTGGAAGAAGAGAATGATGCCAACAATTTAGCTTAGGAAGGTCGAGAAAGCCTATTGAGTGAGGAGAGAGCGATAGCCTTCTTTGACAGAATAGAACCAGAGACGGAGCCGAGCCAGAGAAGTTGATCCTCACAATCCTAGTAGGATGCCCTACACTAGAGGATTTCCTTCACTAGGATGGAGCAAGCCGAGGACGGGACCTCCAAAGGAGAGGGATCATTCCATGACCAAGATGGAGACCCGTCTGGATGCTGAAAGCCGTAGTTGGCTACAAAAGGACCCCAGACGCTCTGGTTTTATTCATAGTGTTGTTGAGGGAGGAAACTAGATTCAATGAGGGCACCCATTCCAACAGTCCTCCCAAAAGTTCACCCTAGCTCCATTGTTAATGAACCAAGAAACTGAATTAGCAATAAGGGTTCTACATTTACACATGAAATTCCAAATGTGGGAACCTTTAGGAAGCTCTTCACTGGAGATGATCAGTCCAAACTACCTACTGCCAAATACTTGTGCGAGAGAACCTGGTGAGCCAATTTAAGAGGGGAGGAAAGGAAATTCCAAACCAATTTGGCTCCCAAGGCTATGTTGTGAAGGGCTAAATCCGCAATCCCAAACCCCCTGAAGAAATGGGGGATTTGACCACCTCCCACTTGACGAGGTGAAATTTCTGTTCCTCATTGTTCCCCTACCAGAGGAAAGTGTGAATAAGCTTTTTGATTTTCAAAAGAATCGAATGGGGAAGAGCCAGAATGGACAACATGTAGATGGGAAGAGTATAAGGATAGATTTGATCAAAAGCAGTGACCCACAAAGGAAAGCCATTTCCCTTTCCACGATTGAAGCCTAAGCGAAAAGGACTGCAGAAGGTCAGACCAAAGACTTGATTTTCCAGCTCTCCCGTGAATAAAGGAATTCCCAAATATTTGTGAGGGAGAGAGTTGAGACAAACCCCAGGATCGCCAGAATCCTTCTTTGGAGCCTAGGAGAAACATTGAAGAAAAAGACAACTGATTTGTGATAGTTTATAACTTGACCCATCACAGCAGAATAGGAATCAAGGATATTGGACAAGGCTGCAAGCTTCAGGGATAGATAGCAACCCCAAAAAGAAAAGTGTCATCTGTGAATTGTTGATGAGTGAGTGGAGAGAGACTGGAGGAGGACAAGCAAACCCGATAGAGAACCAGAGGCCACTGCAGATTTGATACATCATCCCAAAGCTTCGGCCACTAAATAAAAAAGGAAGGAAGAGAGGGGATCACCCTGCCTTAGGCCCCTACTACTCTTAAAGAAACCTTCCTTGAACCGTTCACAAGAACCGAGAAGCAGGGTGAGGATATGCAATTGAAGATCCAATTACATAAAGGAATACTGAATCCCAAGGCTTGCAAAGATTTTATAAGGAAACACCAATTGATCTGATCATAAGCTTTGTTATAATCCAACTTAATCATCATCCCGGCCCGCGACGATTGATGAAGGGTGTGAATAAGTTCATGGGAAATGATAATACCTTCGGAGATGGATCTACCTGGGAGGAAACCACTTTGTTCTTGCAAAATGATGGAGCAAAGGAGGGGGCGGATACGGAAGCTATGGCTTTCGAGATAATCTTGTAGGAAGTATTGCAAAGGGAGATAGGGTGAAAATCATCAAATTTATCAGCAGGGGATTTTTGGGGAACATACAGATGAAGGTATGATTGAGGGAGCCTAGGATCTTGCCAGAGGAGCGAGATTCTTCAACAGCATGCCAAACAGAAGTACCAATTACTTCCCAAAAATCTTGAAAAAGGTACTGGGAAACCATCCGGGCTAGGAGCTTTGTCCTGGGCCATAGAGAAAACAACTTTCCGAATCTCCTCCAAGGAAAAAGGAGAGAGTAAGCTCTCGTTATCAGCATCATTGACCAACTTAGGAATTTTCTCAAGAAGAGAGGATTGGGAAGCCAAGGAAGAGAGCGTTTCACCGGTTAAAAGATTTTGAAAAAAGGAGACCACCTCTTCTTTGATTGCTATTTGGGAGGAAATCCATGAATCGTCAGGTTGCTTGATGGCAGAGATATAATTAGAATTTCTCCTGGCTTTAACCGAAGCGTGGAAGAATTTGGTGTTCTGATCACCATCTTTAAGCCAAATTTCCCTAGATTTCTAGTGCCAATAAGATTCCTCCTTCAGTAATAGATCCCCCAGTTCACTGAGGAGGGATTTTTCCAACAAGTAATCAGCGCTATTCATTCCAAATTTGAAAACCCTTTCATTTAGAGAATGAAGAGCTTTTTCCACTCTTAACTTTTCATGGAAGATGTTTTTGAATGAAAAAGAATTCCAAGTAAGCAATTTATCTTTGAGCAGAGAAAGCTTTCTGAAAGAATAAACATTTTGGTTCCAGAAACATTGAAGGAGTCCCACCAGGATTTAATCAGTTGCTTAATGTTGGGATCCTGCATCCACATACTCTCGAACTTGAAGGGAGAGCGCTTTGGGAGGAAGATCGAAGCTAATAGACAAGGAGATAGGAAAGTGGTCAGAACCAGATAGAGGTGAAACACTACTTTGGAGGAGAAAATTTTGTTGGAGCCAAGATTCCGAAACCAGAAATCTATCAAGTCTGACTTGCCAAGTTTCCAAAACCAGAATGATGATTGTTCCAAGTGAACCACCCAGAGCGTGGTTCTATGTCCACCAGCTTGGAAGAATGAACGAAGGAAGTGAAATCTTCCTGAGACCGGGTTACAAACAAGACCCCCACGTTTATCTCTATCAGATATAGTAGCATTAAAATCCCCAGCAACAATAGATTTAAGATCCGGGAGGGACCCCAAGGAATCCTGAATCTTTTTCCACGTTTCCCTCTTAAGAATGGGATTATTTGGACCGTAGACATTACAAAGGAAAAAGGATTCTTCTCAATGTTTAATGCTTACCTGGCACCATTGAAATGGGAATTCAAGAAAGGGAGGACACTTTGCATGCAGAGGACTTCCACAGTAGACCCAACCCACCAGAAGCACCATTCGAGTCCACAAAGAGGCCTTCCCAACCGTGCCAACTACGGAACCAACCATCTGAACACGCCGTGCTAGACATCTTTGTCTCTTGTAACAAATAAATAGAAATGTTCAACTGCAACATACTTCCTTGAGCAGGCAGCTTTACTTATTAGGGGCATTGAGACCCCTAACATTCCACGAAAAGATGTTCATCTTTTGTTCAGAGAGGACTCGCCTCTCCTACTTGAGATTGAAAAAAGGAACCAATCTAGGATTGACTGCGAGGCTGCATTTCTTTGAGGGAAGACCGCGACTTGGAAGGATGCCCAACCGAGCGCTCGGGCCGAGATTTAAATTTCGAATGGGAGGGGTAGGAAGAATACCACGACTAGAAGGCAACAACTCACCCTCTTCAACCTAAGTGACAGGATCGTCTGCCTCCGTCAGAATGATATCATTGAGAAGCTCTTCTTTGTGACCTACCCAGTCTTCGAGGGAGGCGGCGTGAGCCAAGACCTAAGGCAATACCTTCATGAAATAGGGAGAGTATATGCGTAGAGTCTTGAACCACCGAGGCCATTTCTTTGACTAGATTAATGGTATTGGGATCGAGATTGAGAGCTTCCACAGGGAGGGACTTCTCTTCGAGATAATGGGGGGAGAGAGGAATGACTTTAGGAGGGGAGTTCACCCCCCCTGAAGCCTTGGGGAGCTTCTTCTTCCACACAGCGGGTCGAGAAGAAGGGGGCTCTTTACAATCTTTTTGAAAGTGACCAGGGAGTTTGCAACGGAAACAACAGTTTGAGATGGTCTCATAATCCACCCTCTGAATCCATTTCCCACTAGAGGAAAGAATCATGATTTTATCACTCAGTTTTTTGGAAACGTCCACCGAGATATAGACCCTCACGAAGGAAGAGAGGGATCCTTCGAGGGTAACAGGGTCAATACGGATGACTCTCCCCAGGCCGGAGAAGATTTTTGTGAGAGAGGAGGGAGACCAAAATTCACTGGGGAGAGAATAAAGTCTTACCCAGACCTGAAGCCCTTCCATTATAGCTTTATCAGGATCAAAGTGGGCTGACCACTTCTTTATAAGAAGGCTAGATTCTTGTAGCAGGTACTCTTGTCTTTCAAGAGAGACATCCCTTTGTGCTTGGCTGTGGAAGATGATGAGGAAGAAGCCTTTATCCAGAAAGCGCACTCGAAGGCCGCTCCCCCATTGAGTATCACACCAGGCATGTATACCGAATTCGAGTCAAGCCGCGCCCACGAAATTTAGCGAAATGGCTCACCGTTGTCAAGAAGAAGTAGTTGAGAGTCTAGATTGGCGAGTGTTCCAGAGAAACGGTTATAGAGTTCTCTTCCTCCGAAAAGTCGGAAGACAAAACATTCTCAAAATTCGAACACAGATTCTGAAATAGGGGGCCCCAGGCGGGACCCAGGCAGAGTGAAATAGACAATGCTAGATCCTCTAGGTTGACGGTAGAGCCATGCAGATCTAGTCTAGCAAAGAGGACCGTTACTGGCCTGGATTTTTGAAAAAACTGTCCGTTGAGCGTCTTGACCCGAGGAATTCCGGAGCGTTTTTTTCTTCCTCGCTTTTCAATCGGTTTGTCGAGGTGTGGCTATTTATAACTTGTAACTTAAGCAATAAACTTTCAACCAAAATTGTCATTGATAATAGAAATCTATTCTTCTATGCCTTTGGTAATAAAAAAGTGGTTTCAAATATTTTCCTCTTCATGTTGTCATTTCCCTCGTTTATATACATTTTCATAGGTGGCTAACGTGTAAAAACAATAACACATTTTATGTAATATTCCCTTCATGTTCATTTCAATATTTAGCATATTTAAGAGTACACAATTATATTCTATTATTTGAAGATTCCAAATAACTATTATACTTTTATACTTTTCAACTTAGGATTTTTTTAAACTTAATTCTTCTATCACATCTCTATTTTGTTGATATACATTTACATAGTATATCACCCATTTCAATCGTTGATTTTGCGTTTTTCAATTATTAGTTTTGCAATGTAGGTTGGTATACATTAGCCCATAATTTTATTTTCTTCTTAAATATTATATTCAAAATCGTATATTGAAATACTTAAATATTGTACATAGATAGCATGGAAAAGAATTAGTACTTCAATAATATTGGATTTTTGTCATGCATTTTATCTTCAATGCTTTAAATCGTGCCATTAATAATTTGTCCATATATTACTTTCATCTTTCTTCATCTCTAATTCGTGAATATTTTATACAAATTGTGACGAAATCTTCTTTTTACTCTTTATTTTCAACTACTTTTTTTTCTTCTTTACGATTTCTCCATATATTTCATTAAATTAACCAAGATTGCATTATGCATGATTGATTACAACAAATTATTGCATGGGTTTGATCTACATTTGGAATAAACTTATAGCTTTTCTTATTTCCTTTAATTGTGAATGTCTCAAAAAAATTCAAAGTTTATTAGGGTTTCTAAATAATCATTTCTTGATCATCAAAGGTGGATACAATTGTAATTTTATTTCCATTTGATTTTTATTGTGCTCATAATGCAAACCTCATTTGTCGGAGGAAGGATTTCCACATGGTTTCAGTCAAACTACAATAGAAACAACATTTGCAATTATTAAAGATGGAACCAATTTGATTAACTCTCGCATATGGAATTCAACATTGTGTACAACTTTATGATGGAGTCCACTTTAGGTGGCACTATTCCCTTCTAAGTTTGTAACCCATATTCTTAGTAACAAATTACAAAATAGATCTATTGTAAAAATATGCAAGTTCATTTGTAGAATGGTCAAATACAAATTGTAAGTTTCTCATCTCTTATTTATATAAGTTCAAAAAGGTTTTCTCCCTTTTTATTATTTTCCTTACGGTAGTAAATTTATCTTTGCAAAACTATTCTTGTGCTAGATCCTGGGAAAGCATTGAATATTTACATATATAGATAGGTGAACCTACTCAATTTCCACACCATGTTATTCACAACAATGAAGATGGTGCTACAAGAAAAAATATTGTGGCTACCTCATCTTCCTTTCCAACTCCATACTCATCAAAATTTAGTTCATGTAGTTCAACAACGAAACCTATTCAAATTAGTGCACTAAATACATCTTTAAGGGTTTCACAATAAAGGGTAGAGGACTCGCAAAACATATCTACTTAGAGTACAACAACAATAGGAGTGGTTGTTTCTTTGCTTTCAACTTTTGGATAACATTGGGGGAGATATTTGTGTCACATGTTTTAATGAGGCAACAAGTAAATTCTATGGACATATAGAAAATGGAAGCATTTACATTGTCTCGAATGGAAGACTTTTCTCTACCAACTCGACCTATAACCACTTGAATAATTCTTTTGAAATTTATTTGCAACCCTCCTCTATAGTTTTCCTCATTCCTAAAGATGACAAGAATATTCCAATACATAACTTCCACTTTAAATGATTAAAGATATACTAGAAATCCTGCACTTATCATTTGTTGATATCATCGACATTATTTTTTCCATTTCTCCGTCGTCCACTTGATATGATCAATATGAAACAAAAACTTTGCTATTAAAATATCTGCTAGGATTTAGTGTTTCAGAACCTTGTGGGCAGAGGCTTATTAAGCCCTAGGCAAACTAGGCAACTTGCTTAGGGTGCCAACAGAAGAGGGCGCTTGAATTTAAAATTTTCCTTTTGTTAATTAATTTTAAAACTTAGCTTTAAAACAATTTATCTAAAGATTTAATATTGATCAACCTATTTATAAATATTATAATATAGTAACATAAATTTCATGCATGTAAATAAAAAGTTTTGTAATATTTTTGCAAGTAAAAAAATATCACATATTTATAAACACGTATAATTTTGTTGGTATTGTACCTATTATTTGATATAGCTGCAGATTATGTAGGTGTGTAGTTTGTTTTACAAAAAGGTTAATGTATATTTTATAGTGTCACTAGTGTATCTAGTAGAAGTGAGTATAGTTGAAGGAAAAAAAAAATTAATTCTTTAATCTTAATTTTTTGAAGAAATTTTCTATTATTTTACTATGGCACGGTCCAAATACAAATCTTCACAAACATTATCAAAACCATGGGAGCTACCTAAACACTTTTTTTCTTTGTAAAAATGGTGCTATTTTTCAAAATGGAGTTCAGTCACTTACTTGATATGGCTAAAACAAACAGGTCAAAATCCTTGTATAAAATATTGTATTTTTTACATTTTGAGCATCTCCTATGATTGATTTTTTCCATACATGGAATATTTTGCATCCTTATGTGATAATTTAGTAAGATATTTTTATTATTATATTATTATGACCATGATGTAAATTTAAAAATACAAGAATATAGACATATTATATTTATTTACTTGATGGAAAAAAACTAAAATTGTGAGGAGGGCGTCCACTCAAACTATTGCCTAGGGCGCTCTTGACCTTTAATTTGGCCCTCATTGGGGAACAACATTTTGAAGACTTAGGCAAAGAGCCAAAATAAATTATTTCTATACCTAACCTTCCTATTCTGGCCATAAAATTTGGTTTTGTTTTGAGGTTTAATGATTCTACAATCGAATACTATCTCTAACACCATGTGCTATATCAATCTATCTATTCCGAAAAATGTCATCTCTTTATGAGCACCCAACCTCTAATAATTTCTTTGTTCTAACTCCTATCATGAAAAAAATTATGGGTCCTCAAAACAATATGTGCTCCACTTCTACTATAGAAAACATTCTTCAATGGGTGACATTGATCGAAATCAATGGGCCTTAGTTACAATTGAAATCGTTAATATTGACATGGACAACTTCTTTTACATGGCATGTCCTCTATTTACTTGTGACAAACATTGTAAAAAAAAGTGCTTTCCAAATGCAATTCCAAAGTTGTTAATTTTGACTATAGGTATATGTTTGAGACTTGATATTAAAGACATAAAAGGTGACCTACAGCTATTACCACCTTCGGTGAGCAAGGAGAAGCCTTATGGGAATAATAGCTAAAGACTTGAAATTTTGTCCATAGATCCTGAAGCAATGAGTGAAATTGGAGATCATGTTATTAGACACCATTACACATTCACTCTTTCTATCAAAAAAGATACATATCGCAATAAGAAGCATTTGAAATGTGTAGTTTTACAATTTGTAAAGGCTGCATCTCCAACATCCTTTATGTAGCCTTGATTTCAAAAATGTTTCTAGCCTTTCCATGGGCATACCCAGTATAACCTATGTTTAGCTCCTTGTCCTTTTGTTACGAGTTCTCGCCTTAAACACTTCAATCGTAGTGAACTAAATTAAAATTTTGTTGACCTATATGTCAATATTTTCTTGGTGATTCGCATGTGTCTTTCTCTTGTTTACGATTTATTTCACTATATAGTGCTAGAGATTGCTTTGGTTTTCTATTTCAAACAATTGCTTTGTATTTTATACATTTCTAACTATTATGCTACACTTGAGATCTTCATTTGCTTTCAATTGTGTGACGTTACATGAATTTAAACAATGAGAATTTATTTTATCGCATAATCTTTTTGTAATTTAAATTTACTCAAATGCATGCATCTTTTGTAATATTTGTCCCTTCTTTTTAAATGTCAAATTTTTTGTTTCCATTATGATTGCCTCATTTGCATTCCTGCAGGTTTGTTGAAATGCAATCCTAAAAATGTCATCCATGGATACCAATAAACGAAGATGTGAATATTATACTTGCAATAGAGACCGTATTAATCATAAAATGCATCAATGTTACCAATCTCGTAAAGATTCCTCAAGTAATATTGCACACACACACATAATCACATCTCATCAAACATTCCTCACCTTCCACAAATCATCCATTATATTCCCATTGTTCACCACATTCCTCCTGATCAAAGACATTCTAAGAGCCATTCATCCTTGCAAGATGCCCACTATATCATTCAAAATCATAAATCCATCCATCATACCGACCACATAGTTGACCCCCATTGATTTCATCCTCCAAAACAACCACAAAGGTCCTCCTCTTATTCCCTTCTCACAACAAGATAAAC